>CM050204.1:12296041-12328541 GCA_027475355.1 Coilia nasus | reverse complement strand
TGTCTTTGAGTGTAATATTCTAAGTTGAAAACTCTTTTAACGCAAGTCACAATACCTCTTAACTCATTCAGTGCCAGCCATTTTCAAAGTTGGTCACGTCCCAGTGCCAGGATTTTTTGAACATTTCAGTGTTTTTTCAAGACCCACAGAAAATTGAGTTCTATGTCTGTGTCAACAAAAAACATACCAAAAGAAACTCCAGACTTTCCTTTATCAAAAAAAAAAAAATTTTGTTTGTACCTCTTTCCATTCCTTAGCAATTGTCTGGAGAACATGGGTGGGTGTAACTAAAAATGCTGATTTCTGACCAAAATACTGAGAAAAACGGCTTTTTGTAACGAGCAACATTTCAAGCAGAAAATGTCTTTGATTACAATTGTTTTTGCTTCAGAGACATCTCAAACATTATGAAAAGTGATCCCATTGTATACTGCACCAAAAATAACGCTGGCAACATTATTTAGCAGCTATTTATGTACAGCACACTATGTTATACTGTAACTGTAGTGCTTCTAGCTCTCCCCCTGTGTGTGCGCGCGTGTGTATGCATGTGTGTGCACAGCAGAGAAGACCTATAAACACGATCTAAAATACCGGTCCATACATCTAGTATCGGTAATAAATGTAATATTTCTGAACGTCACCAAACACGATATAAAACATTGTAACATTTTAGTGTGGGAACTTGGCTCAGAGAGGGGATAGGCAAACCGAAACCGAACCAAATATACAACGCCTTCAGAGCAAAATAACATCGTATTCCACAGGATCCGCACACAGAACCACTAGATTAACACATGAGAATGATAGCACAGAAAATTATGATGTTGGGAGAGTGCAGTGAATCCGTGCGCTTTACCAAATGTAGAGAGCTGGGTCGTCAGTGACTTGCTGTCGGCGCAGACGGGTCAGTCAAGTGCAGGTGTAGCTATCTATGAAACAGCGCGACAGGCTGCTCATTATGCATTACCTAAAGTGAAATTAATCTATCGGTGGCTTGCAGAAGCTAAACGTGAGATGTTGCTAGGAAAACAGTAGCTTCAACATACAGCTGACAGGATTTATTTTGATCAAGCTAGCAGTGTGCAAAACTGCGAGCAATTGAGCAAGCCAGGTCCAGTGTCTCTTCTTTGAGACAATGTTAGATGATCACATATCCACACTGATACTGGTACTACCCACAGAATGGGTTCCCTTGTGATTACAACTTTGATTTTTGTACACAAGCTAGATCAGATGATTACCCCACCTCCCCTGTAAAAAAACGCAATTGACTCGGTAACGCGTCATTGGCACTGGGCGTTACTATCGTAAAAGACGCGTTTTCGCGTCATTGGCATCGAATGAGTTAATGGCAAAAGGACAATTTTGCAAAAACACATTCTGCTGTGTACATGCTTTTTAATATAAGCCCCAGATGTAAAATCAATGAGAAGCAGTTCACTGCTTTTGTCCACATAACTTAGGCCAAAAGTAAACTGAACGAAATCTGGAAGATAAAAATTCTGAAAAGCACTGGCCAGACTGACTCGCATGTAAAATTAGCTATTATATTATATTATATTATATTATATTGCATTGTTCTAGGGAAGAAGAAAAAAATAACACTGTCAAAATCCAGTCAACATTTTCAGCATGTCTATCAAAGCAGACAGCAAAACACGAATAAATCTAAACATAACTCTGATTATTTAACAGATTATTAAACTGTGCAGAAACTGTCCAGTTACAGACAAACTATATAGCAAATCATAAATGGGTTTTGCAAATCAGGTTAACTTTAATCAGGGGTCAAAAGTGCAGCCCCTGTGTTCACCCAGAGGGAAAGGCTATTCTCACACATGAAGGCAGTAGTCTTTATTTACAGACCATGATGGGCCGTCTCCCTTGTCTGGTGACTGGACGCGACTTGTGGATACGATCGAATGTTCCCATTTAGCATGAGAAGCGCACCAACAGGAGAGAAACTCTGACAACATCAGACTGAGACCTGATAACACTTCAACGCTTGAGTAACAGGACGCGTACATCGCGTACATGGAGTCTCAAAGTAATGTCATGTGACGGGTATGATTAATATTTCATTTGTGCAATGTGTGTGTGTATGTGTGTTTGTGTTGGACAGGATATTGAAAAGAACAGAACAGAAACAGTTGCACGCAATTAAAAAAAGAAGATAAGCTCAAAAAGATGCACGAGAGTCACAACTACAAGAAATGAAGAGCGTGCAGGAGACACAAAGAAGACAGAAAGCACATTGTGTGTGTGTGTGTGTGTGTGTGTGTGTGTGTGTGTGTGTGTGTGTGTGTGTGTAAGACCCACCTGACGTTGACACACCACCTACTGAAGTCATTCTTGATGGCGTCTGGGACCTTGACCTTCACTGTCAGAATTTTCAAATTCTCCCCGCGGTTAATGGCCAGAGTCTGCAGACAGGAGAGCACAGAAAGGTAACCTGCAGAGACAGCCAACACACAGCACACACACACACGCACACACACACACACACTCTCTCCTCCTGTAGCACACACACACACACACACACAGTCTCCTCCTGTAGCACGCACACACACACACACACACACACACACACACACACACAGTCTCCTTCCTTTAGCTGACACACACACACACAGAGTATTATTTGTAATACACACACATGGACACACACACCAACCGGAATCCATTATTAACACAACATCCTGGCATGACTACATTCACACACATGGAGACACAAGTACACACACACACACACACACACACACACACAAAGTCAGTCATGCCTTTAAGAGGGGTAAAGAAATGCTAGGAGCAATAATAATAACAATAATAATGCTTCTCCCGGCGTCTCTGGCTGCTCTGCCTTGGCTGCTGAAGTGCTGCCTTTGAGGGAAACTGACATGCTTTTGAGCAAATACTTTAAAGTGTCTGACCTTTTTCTAGGCACTAACCAGCAGAAGGGAGAGGGAGAGGGAGAGAAAGAAAGAGAGAGAGAGACAGAGAGACGGGGAGGGAGAGAGAGAGAGAGAGAGAGGAAAAGGTAGAGAGAGAGAGAGAGAAAGGGAGAGAGAGAGAGGGAGGGAGAGAGAAAGAGAGAGGGGGAGAGAGGAGCACTGCCACCTGTCAATCTGGAGTCCAGGCGGAAAAAAAGATCTGACAAATGCCAACATGGCCAACACACACACAAAGTGCTCTCACACACACACACACACACAAAAGTGCGCGAGCACACACACACACACACACACACACACACACACACGCACACACACACACACATTTCTGAGACACACACAAATAGCCTTACCCTTTCTGACACACACACAGGCACACACACAGGCCCAGCTAATGGGCTTATCGGGATGCTGAATTAATGCAGCAGGAAACATGATGAAAATTATATTTCTCTATTTTGGCATTTTGCAGCCCGAAGCAGTCTGTTTACGTGCCTGTCTCCACCTGCCCTGGCAACGCGATGTGCATCCTATCGGAAGTCCCTCTGCATCAGCTCATGAGGCGGGGGAGAGAAATGCCAAACAAGCATCAAAGAAACTTTTTCCTAGCCGTCCCCCACCCCACCCAATCAGACCAGAGACGTTGGTGCCACGAGGCAAGTGGGCCTATGAGAGGTGGATCTGTGGTGGTGGGGAAAGATAGGCTACAGTACATGTCCTCATAGTAAGGCACATGTCTTCAGAGTAATGAACATTAGATATCCACAGACTGAAAACTCATAAACGATTGATTTTATTTGGTTATTCCTTTGGCTGAAGAAGACCCTTGTGGGTTGAAACATCGGTCTTTGTTTAAATAAAATCAGTCATTTGGGGGTTTTCAGTGTGCAGTGTGCCCAGAGTAAGATATGTGTCCTTACAGTAAGATACAAGTCCCCACACCTTAAGCTACAAGTCCCGACAATAAGATATGTGTCCCCCACATTAAGATCTGTTTCCTCACAGTAAAACATGTCCCCACAGTAAGAAATGTGTCCTCATAGTGAGATACGTGTCCCCACTGTAAGAGATGTGTTCTCACAGTAAAAAAAACGTGTCCCCACAGTAAAAAAACGTGTCTTTATAGTAAGATACATGTGAAGAGGCTCCTTGGCCATGCGGGGACCTCTGTCTTGGGGGTACATTTTTGAAAGAAAAAGAAAATGGACCAGGGGCGGGGGGAGTTACACGTGTCCGTGTGTGTGTATTTGTGTGTGTATGAGACGAGAGAGAATGTAAGAGAGACGAGGAGATAGAAAGACAGAGAGGAGAAAGTGGAGACGATCAAACTTGACAGCTACCTGAACATATGCCAAGAAGAAGCCACTCTCAACATCACACCATCACGCACAGAGAGAGAGAGAGAGACAGAGAATGAAAGAGAGAGGCACACACACTGCTTAGGTCATCTGTGGTCTCTCTCCTTTACACACACACACAATATTCCCTACATATTCACCAGTGCTCTCTCTCACACACACACACACACTCACATACATATGAGTGACATATATGGCATATATGAATGCTGTCGACACAGAGATGTCACAAATACACAGATGGATGGACATATCACACAGTCACACATACTTGAAAAACACTCACTTGAATCAACCGATACTACTGGCCCGGAGTACACTATTTACTACGAGCTCAACTTCTAGTTTCTTTGACAGGAATCCATGTCAATGTAGACACAAACACGCACACACACACACACACACGCATTCACATACACAGGCAGGCGGAAAAGAGAGCTTTCTTTTTAATGAAAAACAAATTATGCTTGTTTCCTTTGAAGGACGGGCTGCCATGTCAAAGAATGCGTGCCTGTGTGTGCGTGCCTGTGTGTGTATGTGTGCGTGTGTGTGTGCGTGTGTGTGTGTGGTTGCTGTGGCCTCCAATCAGGATGTAAAAGGCTGTTTGGGGTGATGTGAGCTCTCCACACATCCAGTCAACCTAACTCAATCCCAGCAGCAACTGCAGTTCCTGGAGGTACACACTCAGTGTGAGACAATACACTGACAAGAGAGAGAGAAAGAGAGAAAGAGAGAATGAGAGAGAGAAAAAAAGAGAAAGCGAGAGAAAGAAGGAGAGAGAAAGACAAGGAGAGAGAGAAAAAGAGAGAGAGGGAAAGAGTGCTTGACAGACAAGACTGATGTGGAGAGTAGGGCAATTGTGAGAATGAGAGTGAGAGTGATGGAGGAAGAAATATTAAACATATCAAATTCTTCAAAAACAATGAAATCATAATTGGAAAAATATGAGGAATGTAAGCTACATTAATGAATATTATTCTTTCGGGCCTGGCGATTCAGACCCAATATTTACTCTCCAAATATTCGGAGGGGAGCGCGGAGGAGGAGAGCCGATCGGGGGGGGGGGGGTCAAGGGGACCGGGGAGGGAGGCAGGCCTACGGGCCCCCCTCCCAACCAAAACACCCCGTCCCGCGACCTCTGACCCCCTTATCTCTGCAGATGCACAAAAACAAACGGGCGCAGCATGGCGGCCGACCAACCGGCCTCCCTGCCTGCCTGCCTGCCTGACGGACGGACGGGCAGACAGAGGAACGGGACCCGGTTTGCGATGCAAAACAAACCCCTAAGTGCGCTGGGGACAGGGCCGTGGCCACGAACCCTCAATGCGTGCTTTGTGACTCTCTCTCTGCCATCTCTCTCGCTCGCCTCGCTAGCGACCGGCGGGGCGGCAGTACGGTTTTTAAGATAAATAATCCGCAACGTTTATGAAGCCCGCAGAAATTAGCTCGCTACAATGTTGAGGAATGTGCTAAAAACACAGAGAGGAGAGCGAGAGAGAGAGAGAGAGAGAGAGAGAGAGAGAGAGAGAGAGAGAGAGAGAGAGAGAGAGAGAGAGAGAGATAGAGATTTTGATAGAGAGGGTGAGGGAGAGGGACAGAGAGAGGGTAATGATAACAGACCAGACGGGAAATGGAGAATTTCTGCACCGGCGCTGTGAGGAGATTGGAAATGTCTGATTTGATAAAGAGAATGAAGCAACAATTACCCTTTTCATTTGCCATAAAATTGGGGAAAAAAAAGACAGAGAGACTGAATGAATGGGCACCCAAGAGTGAATAAGAAAGTGGAGAGGAAAAAAAGAGAGACAGAGAGCAAGAGAGAGAGAGAGAGAGAGAGAGAGAGAGAGAGACAGACAGAGAGAGAGAAAGAGAGAGAGAGAGTAAGAGAGCAGAGAGCAAGCAGAGAGAGAGAGAGAGAGAGAGAGTGAGAGACAGAGAGAGAGAGAGAGAGAGAGAGAGAGAGAGAGAGAGAGAGAGAGAGAGAGAGAGAGAGAGAGAGAGAGAGAGAGAGAGAGAGAAAGAGAGAGAGAGAGAAAGAGAGAGAACATAAAGAAAGAGGGCGTCCTTATTTGAAATGGGTCCTGACACTGCATCAGATTTGGCCGTGGGTTCCATTTCCTACATTTCCTGAGGAAGTGCAGCATTTGGGGAATGCCAAATCAAATAAGGCCCACTGTTCTGGTCATCCCTCTGAAGGTGGAACCCACTTCACCTAGCTGACACCAAAGCTGCCTGACTAACACTCAGCTTCATCTTACACTATGTCAGTCAGTCACACACCCACGCCCCGATACATACACACACTTGCACAAACTCTAATATATACACGCCACCAAATGTACAACTCTTTCCTCGTGTGCCCGTAAATCCACATACAGTGGTCCCTCGCTATAACGCGGTTCACCTTTCGCGGCCTCGCAATTTCGCAGATTTTTATTAGTGCAATTTTGCATGCTTTTTTTTTTTTTTTTACAGCGCATTGTGCTCTGCGCCCTGATTGGCTAAGGGACTGTAGAACATTGTCAATCAATCTCCTCCGTGCCGTGTCTCCTGTCCAGTACAGAATGCATTCAGCTTATAAAATGTACATAAATCTTCGATCGCTAGCCGTGTGACTCTGAAGTGCTGTATGTTTTAAGTTTTCTCCCCGACAAAAACCACAATGTCAACGAAAGTTTGAACTTCGAGAGTAGAAGAGAGAGAAATGTCAGAAAATGTTAATGCCTGTCTGAGAAGACTGTATAAATAGTAAGTGAGGGGTTTTACAGGCTTAAAAAATCTATAACAATTGTAAAAAATAAAGTTCACTACTTCGCAGATTTCGTCTATTGCGGGTTATTTTTAGAACGGAACTCCAGCGATTAACGAGGGACCACTGTACCTGCACACACACATGCCCCGATACATACACACACTTGTAATATATACCATTCTTTCTCATACACACATATGTACCCATAAATACACATGTGCACGCACACACATGTCCACACAAACACAAGTGGACACAAACACACTCCAGTAAATATATATCTTTTCATTAGACTTTTTTTCACCTCTCACAAACTGTTAACCAGAACTAGAGGAAGTACACAAAGTACGATATGATACTACTGTCATTTGTTATTAGCACGTTTTTCTAATTTGGACTTCTTCCAATGACAAATTTAATTCAATCACCAGTGATTCAAGACTGGGAAACAATAACAAACACCCGGGGTACTGCTCGTAGTTTAAAGTGTGTATATTTCTTTGTATATTGTAATCCTCGACTCGGTATAACCGCAGAGAAACAGGGAGTAAATGTAGACGTAAAAATATAATTGTCCATTGCCTCACATCAGGATTTATTTAGCTATGAAGTAATTCCATGTAGAAATTTGGTTTTACATGTCAAGACAGTTTAAAGCCGAATAAGGGAATAAAATGAATGTTTGGAATATGAAATTGAATGAATGAAATTAAGAACTATTACACCCTCTTTGTTGCACAGACACAGCACGCACACGTGTGCATACACATTCACATATACAATCAAGAGATTTTGTGTGTGTGTGTGTGTGTGTGTGTGTTTATGCGTGTGTGTGTGTGACTTGAGACTGACCCTTGGTGTGGAGGAAGCGAACTCTAAACAACCAATCAGACAGAGACGACACCTGACACCAGCCTGTCACAACGCATCCATCAGCAGCAGCAGCCCATCTCAGACCTCCTGCACCACACACACACACACACCACCGTAGCCATCCCACGCGCACGCTCACACGTAACCAAACACACCCATCCAAATGTTCTCACTGGGAACTCACATTATCACACACATTATCTCCCTAGTCAGATAGCCAGCACAAACAGACACACACACCTGCACACAGTCAGATAGCCAGCACACACAAACACACCCCTGCACATAGTCAGCTCGCGTGCACACACACACACAGTCAGGTAGCCAGCACACACACACACCCCTGCACAGTCAGCTCGCGCACACACACACACACACACACACACACACACACACAGTCAGATAGCCAGCACACACAAACAAACACACACACACACACACACACACAAACTGCAAGGGCAAGAGCCACAAACCCACACATGAACCCAAGTCATAATGGGTCATTCCGTGTCAAATTGAACGATGGCCGACAGTCACCCTCTCCAAAAAATCTGAAAAAAATCACAGCTTTTTGTACATCCAACCTATGTATAAATCTTAAATATTAAATCTGTATCACTAATAGCTCCAAAACTACAGCCCTTTGAAATTTTGGGAATTCTGGTGAACAAGCCTTTTGCTCAACTTCCGACATTGCTGGCTCTTTTAGTATTCCACACACATTAGTGTAACTATGTGAAAAGAAATGCATTTTCCTGTAGAATTCAAAAATCAAATCAGATCAGATGTACCTTGTGTAATTCTTCCTCTCCAAAGCTGTGAAAATGGCTATAGATTCAATATGTGAAATGACACCACCACTTTTGAGGGCTTCTCGTTCAAAAAGTATGGCACACAAATTTCTCAGATTATTTTTCCCAGTCATATACGGATTATAATGTCATGCCTATGCATTAACCTTTGTTGATATTGTTTTCATATGGTCAGTGTATTTTCTTGAAGTTAGGCTTGATTTTCAAAAAGGCTGTTTTCATCTTGTCATTTCACCATGTGGACAGTTCACAGGATTTTTTAAACATTTTTCCACAATCATCCTGTAGGTGAGGATCATTTGTCCAAAATTTGGATTTGTTGCTGAGCCTCTTTATTGAGATATGATGTTTGAGAAAAAAATGTCAGTAATTCCATGGAGTTGGATTTATCAGCAGTACCTCTTTCCACCACATGTTGTGCTCTTTTAATACAATGGGAGTCAATGATAGGGTAGCATGTCATTATGACCGCCGCTAGCGAAGCTAGCGAAAGCGGTCATTATAGAGTTGCCGCGAACTTTTTTCCCTTTTTTTTTTTTTCTTTCTTTTTTTTCAGTGAATGTCCGTCAACGATTCCCGGGACACTGAAACTCGGGGGGACATGAATCTTTGTAGGCTTGTAGCCCTGGAACATTTCGAGCGAATAGAAGCTTTTGGTCCCCCAGGGCCACCCCCCCGCTGTGCCAGCGTACGTCAAAGAGGGGGAGACCGGCAAAAGTTTTTGCTGAATAACTCAGTGAACGTTTCACCCAACAACAAAAAGTTATCAAAGCATTTATCTTGAGATAAACTGTTCCGAAGTTACACGTCAATGAACATTTAACACGTAGCTTAAAATTCTTCAAATGGCCGTATCTTGGATTTTAATTGCTCAAATTTGGTCAAAGTTGACATGTCATCTCTAAACATATTTCTTTTCATGTGTACTAAATTTTGTGACATTTCCTCATAGGGGGCGATGTTTATTGGTGAAGCTAGGTGTCAAAAAACAGTTTTTGTTAAATAACTCGTCAACAATTTTGCCCAAGACAACGATTTTGTATTAGTATGTCGGTGTTACAGAGACGTATCGACCCAGCCCATAAACTCTCACTTGAAGCATAGCGCCACCTAGTGATAAGGGTAAATGCAAAAATTGGGATTTTGAGTTGCCAATATCTTGGACCGAGAAGGTGGGAACTGCGCAAAATACGTCATGCACGATCAGCACAAAGACTTCTAAAACCACAGCATGTGCCATACAATTTGGTCCATAGGGGACGCTGTAATTGTGGAAAATGTCATTTTGCCTATTATCTAGAGAATGCTAACGTTTACAACCAATTTTTTTTTATCATGAAATCTATTGACCCTCACGCATTGAAAACACTGGTCGACGCCCACTTCCAACGAGAACAATTTCCGTGAAATTTTAATATTGCGAAAACGAATCTGAACGAACTCGTCATAGGCCGTTCATGTGAATCTCACCAAATTTGGTATATGTCATCTACAGACAATGCTGACAAAAAGTTATCAAAGGATTTATCTTGAGATAAACCGTTCCGAAGTTACACGTTAATGAATATTTAACACGTAGCTTAAAATTCTTCAAATGGCCGTATCTTGGCTTTTAATTGCTCAAATTTGGTCAAAGTTGACATGCCATCTCTAAACATCTTTCTTTTCATGTGTACTAAATTTTGTGACATTTCGTCATAGGGGGCGATGTTTATCGCCGAAGCTAGGTGTTGAAAAACAGTTTTTGTTAAATAACTCGTTAACAATTTTGCCCAAGACAACGATTTTGTGTTAGTATGTAGGTGTTACAGAGGCATATTGACCCAGCCCATAAACTCTCACTTGAAGCATAGCGCCACCTAGTGATATGGGTAAATGCAAAAATTGGGATTTTGAGTTGCCAATATCTTGGACCGAGAAGGTGGGAACTGCACAAAATACATCATGCACGACCACCACAAAGACCTCTAACACCACAGAACATGCCATAAAATTTGGTCCATTGGGGGCGCTGTAATTGTACAAAATCTCATTTTGCCAATTCCTTGCCTTCACAAATCACTCCTACACACTACACATTCAAAACCCACATCCATGCCCACTTCCAGGAAATCATTTCCACAGAAATTCTCACCTCACAACACTGCTCTACCACACACTCATCACACCAACACTTCCCACATTTCAATATACTGCGGCGGTCATACCATGTACCGCTATGCGGTACATCTGGTTTACAGGAAAAGCTGCCAAACAAACTTTGTGTTACAATTAAACCAATTGCACTGTCAAGGTCATTTTTGAGCAGGGTTTCATTGTACAGCACACAAAAAGCAAGGCAAAACTGAAAAAATTGCATTATAATACAAACACAAAAGAACCATAAACAGGAATGCTATCAATTTAAAGATCATAAACAGTAACAATATGCTATGCAAACATCAAGAATGTGAAAACTAAGATCTCATATTTTTCAATGTTTAAATTTAAGATGTGCATAATATTTTGTGATCATGACTGTGAATGTCTGTGTCTTGCGTTTCATTACTTTAAAAATATGAGATGGATGATTGTGGAAAAATGTTTAAAAAATCCTGTGAACTGTCCACATGGTGAAATGACAAGATGAAAACAGCCTTTTTGAAAATCAAGCCTAACTTCAAGAAAATACACTGACCATATGAAAACAATATCAACAAAGGTTAATGCATAGGCATGACATTATAATCCGTATATGACTGGGAAAAATAATCTGATAAATGTGTGTGCCATACTCTTTGAACGAGAAGCCTTCAAAAGTGGTGGTGTCATTTCACATATTGAATCTATAGCCATTTTCACAGCTTTGGAGAGGAAGAATTACCCAAGGTACATCTGATCTGATTAGATTTTTGAATTCTACAGGAAAATGCATTTCTTTTCACATAGTTACACTAATGTGTGTGGAATACTAAAAGAGCCAGCAATGTCGGAAGTTGAGCAAAAGGCTTGTTCACCAGAATTCCCAAAATGACCTGAAATTTCAAAGGGCTGTAGTTTTGGAGCTATTAGTGATACAGATTTAATATTTAAGATTTGTACACAGGTTGGATGTACAAACAGCTGTGATTTTTTTCAGATTTTTTGGAGAGGGTGACTGTCGGCCATCGTTCGATTTGACACGGAATGACCCTAATACAAACAGGTAGAAACACACTCAAACACACACACACACACACACACACACACACACACACACACACACACACACACACATACACTAAACAGCACACAAAACATGAAGGAAGGCGACAGACTGGAGAAAGCAAGCATCAGACACAAGTGCTTGCTACATAATCTTATGCTTCAGCATTCTGGTAATTACATATTTCCAGAAGAGAAAACTATTTGCTCATAAGGAATCAAAATCCAACAAGAAATATTTCACTCAATACTCAATAATCATGATCCAATAAGTCATGATTATAGAATATTGAATAATTATTTAAAATGATCACAATGATTTCTCAATTTAATCTCAACTTGTTCAGCTTTAGAAAAGACATTGTGAAGTAATCAATTCCTATTTGTAATAGAGATCTGGAAGAAATTAAACAAAATGCACACAAAAACATGTAGAACTCCAGCAACATGACATGTTCTGAGCACAGGAGACACAGGAGTGCCCCTGGCAGAGGAACAGCAGACAAAGAGGTTACTGATGTTTCAAAATTTCAGCAGTGTGTCAACAGGTCACAGATTAACCTACAGGTGTCACCCACTTTGGTGGGTCTCTGAGCATAGACCTAAGACAAAACAGTATGTCACACAGCGAAGGGGAACAGACTTTGTGATGCACGAGTTGCGCATGTCCTAAACTGTAATCGGTCTGTTCGTGTCCCGTGTAACACTTTTATACCAGGATTCATAACATTTCAGCCACTTTTTTTGTTCTTGTAATCCTGTATACACATGGAACCATGGAATGTGACGCAGCCATCGTAACTTCCTCGGCAAAGGAAAATAACATTCAGCCTAATTAATACCAGCACTCGTGCTACTTAGCAAGAACTTATGGTGAGATAGCAACAGAGAGTAGAATCTAAGATCTTTGGTAGAAACCTGCATCATTTTTTGACTAACTTTGACACTAAATGTTTGGTGTGAAACCACGGCTCCAATAAAGACCCAACTCATATATACATAAATACAAACACAGATGTGTGTGCACGCTTAGAAGAGCACACACACAGATAAACTGAATGTGTGTGTGTGTGTTCGTGAGAGAGAGTGTGTGTGCGTTTGTGTCCTGTCACAACACATCACACACTCCAAGCCTTTCTCCCTAAACACACACAACACACATAAATGCCCAGGCAGTGGCTAGAAAAGGTTCATTTTTGCCGGAATGCGACAGCTAGCAGGTCATCGCTCACATTAACACTCGATGACACAGCACGTCACAAAATGAACCGCCACCACAGCCGACTGGGGTCCTCCCACCAAACACACACACACACGTACACACACACAAAGGCGTGTGCGCACCAGCAAGAAAGCCCTTTCCATACAACTCAGCCATTCTCTCACTCACTCCATCTCTCTCGCTCCCTCGCTTTCTCTGGGCCCACGAGCGCCTGTCACTCTGGAGACGAGCCTGTCAATCACAGCGTTTGCCCAATGGCGTGTCAGTGGGGACATGTCACATATGTTTCAAAGGGTGTGTGGGTGTGTATGTGTGTGTGTGTGTGTGTGTGTGTATGTGTGTGGGGGGTGTTATGACTGCAGGACATAGGGAGTGAGGGGGTTGTTTTTGGGTGAAGGGGGGGGGGGGGTGGGGGGCTATGTGTGTGATGTGAAGTGCTATGACAAGTCTGCCCCCGACCGGCACTGACTAACCGCTCACCAGTGGAGATGGGGAGGAGGCTGTGTGCCCCCTGCCTTACACACACACACACACACACACACACACACACACACACACACACAGATGTAGAAGCTGAGCATTGGCAAGAATTAAGCATGTAAAAACATCTGCAGACACAGTGCATCCTGGCTTTTATGCAAACACACACACAAAAATACAGACCACAAAACACACACACACAGACAGATGTACAAAGCTGAGCACTGGCAAGCTTCAAGCATGTAGAAACATCTGCAGACACAGTGCATCCTGGCTTTTATGCAAACACACACACATAAAAATACAGACCACAAAGCGCGCGCACACACACACATACACACACAAATACAGACATAAACACATACACACACACTTACTGTAGCCACTGGATCACAGGACCTTCAGAATAGTAATGACGCAGCCTGCCATCTACATACACACGTCTTTGGCATGAAACTGCACGTTTGTGTGTGAGACTGTGTGTATTTTCAGCATGTATGCATATATCTGTGTATGAGCAAATGTCCAAAAAATAGGGAACAAGTCTAAACCTCAGTTTTTGTGTGCTTGCATGAGGTAAAGGACATAAGCCTGTTCATCAGTGTATGGTTAATACTGTGTGTGTGTGTGTGTGTGTGTGTGTGTGTGTGTGTGTGTGTGTGTGTGTGTTTGAGCAAGTGAACAAACGACCATGTGTGTGTGCAAGTCAGAACGAGGGGGCAATCCTTTTCTTTAGTATGCCGTGCGAGTACGTGGGTGGGTGTATGTATGCGTGTGTGTATGTGTGTGCGTGCCTACGAGTGGGAACAAGCCTTTTCTTCAAAGTGTGTTTTCAGTGTGACCACGTGCGTGCACAAGTGTGTGTAACACACACACACACACACATTCACCGACACACACACACACACACACACATCTAACACGGAGCCTGACGGCTTCCCCGCTCTCTCTCCCATCCTGACTGGGACTTGACAGAGGTCTTTTCATGGTGGTGGCGGAGTCGCTAAACGGCGGATGGGCTCCCCTGCGCCTGAAAGCGCCTGTCAGGGATGTCCCCCTCGCTGTCACCGCCGACACAAAAGAGAGCCGGCAAACCGCCGCCTGACAAAAACGCTGTCTCCGAGCGAGCCGAGCGCCGCTGCGATTATCATTTAAATCCCCGCTACGCACTTTTGTCACGTCATGCATAACAAAACCGGTTGAATCAACGGACATTACCATCACGCCACATTAAAAGATGGATTATGTCAGACCGGTGACAGCAGCATAAAGACAACATGACAAGACCACTTCAAATAAAGGGGCGGGAGGGGGACTGAAATTTGAAGAGGAGAGTGACAGAGGGAGAGAGTCGGGGAGAGAGGGGGAGAGAGGGGGTGAGAGAGAGAGAGAGAGAGAGAGGGAGGGAAAGAGAGAGAGGAGATGAAGGGAGGGAGAGGACCGCACATGAGAAAGTGAAAAAGTAAAACAACACAGATCCTTACACATGTTCTTATTGACAAGTATGCTCTCCAAGACACGCACACGCACACGCACACGCACACACAGACACAGACACAGACACAGACACAGACACAGCCACAGCCACAGCCACAGCCACAGCCACAGACACAGACACAGACGCACACGCACACGCACACGCACACGCACACACAGACACAGACACAGACACAGACACAGACACACAGACACAGACACAGACACAGACACAGACACAGACACACAGACACACACACACACACACAGACACAGCCACAGACACAGACACAGACACACACACACACACAGACACAGACACAGACACAGACACAGACACACACGCACACACAGACACACAGACACACACACAGACACAGCCACAGACACAGACACACACACACACGCACACACAGACACACAGACACACACACAGACACAGACACAGACACAGACACACACACACACACACACACACACACACATCTGCGGTGTATTTGCTGCTACCTGCAGCGACCTTGGCTTGAGTATTTAAAGTCCAGTCCAATTTGAGCTGATAAAAACCACTCCTATGTGCACAAAGGAGAGCTCAGACTGACACCAACTACACACACACACACAGGCACACCAAAATGAGTACAAGGTGAGTTGCTGTGTGTGTGTGTGTGTGTGTGTGTGTGTGTGTGTGTGTGTGTGTGTGTGTGTGTACAAACATGAATATACAGCTGCTTGTGCACTTCAGTGGGCAAAGTGTGTAACTGATTGTGGACACAAACAAACATGATTGTGTGTGTATTTACACACACACACACTGTTTACCTGATCACTCTATTGCTTAATCGGAGATTAAAAAAGGTACAGTGTGGTACATAGGAGTATGTGAAAGAGCGTGTTTATGCATGTGGTAAGTATGCTTGCGAGGGTGTATGTATGTGCTAAACTGTTGTGTGTGTGGTAAGTAGGGTGTGTGTGTGTGTGTGTGTGTGTGTGTGTGTGTGTGTGTGTGTGTGGCGAGTAGGTTGTGTGTGTGTGTGTCTGTAAGGGGAATCGGCTTGCCTGTGTGTGAATATGTATGCTGAAGTAAGCATATGTTATGTGTGTGTGTGTGTGTGTGTATGTGAGAGATGTGTATGTGCATGTGTGTGTATATGTAGATGCATGTGCGTGTGTGTACAGATGTGTGTATGCACAGACGTGTGCTTGCATGTGTGCTGCGCACCCACCTGGTGTGGCTGTACTCTGTGGATGCTGCAGGAGAAGGCGCTGTAGAGCTGGAACTTGTCGATGTCTTTGGGCTTGCTCTTCTGCTCCCCACCCCTCTGCTGCTGCTGCTGCTGCTGCTGCTGCTCCTTCAGCGCCGTCTTAGACACACTCGACTCCAGCATCACCGCACTCCTGTCACACCTGACGCACAGACAAGACGGATATTTTTTAGTTATGCTAATGAGTAGGGTAGAGGTTGAAAGATGTACAGTGAGAGGGCAGGAATGTGTGTGTGTGTGTGTGTGTGTGTGTGTGTGTGTGTGTGTGTGCTGTATGAAACGGGAATAAAGAGAAAGCAGAGATTATTCAGATAGATATTTTTTTAGAAGAGAGAGAGAGAGAGAAAGAGATAGAAAGAAAAGAGAGAGAAAGAGACAGAAAAGAGTGAGAGAGAGAGAAAGAGAGAAAAGGAGAGAAAGAAAGAAAGAAAGAAAGAAAGAAAGAAAGAAAGAAAGAAAGAAAGAAAGAAGTGGTTAAAAATAGACAGGAAAGGAAAGTTATTAGGGGAATCGTGAGAAAGAGAGTGATATGGAGATAGGAAGAAAAGCATCAGGTGATGGAGAGAATGTGTGATGCGGGGATGGAGAGATAAAAAAGTGTCATATGGGGATGGAGAGAAAGCACAACGGTCATGTAGGGATAGCAAACCCATAGGGAGAGTGTGTGTGTGTGCATATGCGTGTGTGTGTGTGAGTGAGTGAGTGAGAGAGTGAGAGTGAGAGTGAGAGAGAGAGAGAGAGAGAGAAGAGAGGACAAGGAGAGGGAGAAAAAAAATATGAATTATGACTTGAAGAGAAATAACCGAAAAGGACGAGTCACTCTCACACAGACACACGCACCATTTGTACAAGAGGACGGGAACAAGCTACTTCTCAAATGCCAAGTTACAGTGATTTTTCATGTCACATGCCTTCTGCCGTGAGAGGAATAACTGATTTCAGCCCTCATAAAAGCATGTCAGAGAGTTCAGCTAATCTGTCCCCATGCAGCCCATGGTTTCTACCTTAATAGACAGATTAATTAATTAATTAAAATTCTATCAGAAAAAGACAAAAGGTAAAAAAAGATAAGGACAGCACTCTGCGTGTGTGTGCGTGTGTGTGTGTCAAGAGTCAAGTACAGTACATTTTATCATCATTAAACTAATATACAAAAGTGTATGTAATAAAATGAAACAGCATTTGTCCAGTGTGTGTGTGTGTGTGTGTGTGTGTGTGTGTGTGTGTGTGTGGAAGACTAGGGAGAAAGAGAGAGGAGGTCCTCACAGAGAGCGCACGTGGTTGAGTGTGTCCGTATCTTTGGCTATCATATGCGCTAATATCTGCTCCACACCTGTGGCAACCTCCTCAATTGTGGACAACCCTGTGAGGACACAAACAAAAACACACACACACACACACACACACACACACACACACATTCGTGATCTTATGCTGCCCCCTACTGTCAAAAAGAAAAACCTTTCACATGCATGCTTAACATGCTGCCCACATTTTCATGATGTGCATTTTACCTTAAAGAAACAAATTTAACACATTTACCATTTCACTGCTGTTTATTATCATATAAAGTACCCTTTAGTGAATTACTAGTGTTCTTCATGTCAAACTCGAGCACCATCCGATCGTGATAAATGGCCTGCCATCCATGGCTGCTTTCGCCATATGAATGAAGATGACAGGGTACGTACACCCGTAAATATTGGGCACTGAGGTTTTGCTAGGACATATAAACTGTAGAACTAAAGTCCAAAGCCCAAACACACTATTAAGCTCTCCAAAAACTTTAAAATAATTTAGATTTTCCCCCACTGGCCTTCTGTGATGGCCATTAAAACAGTCCCTGTGGTAGGTGTGTCATCACACACAAATGCAAAAACAGGCCAGTCAATTATAGTAAATAAATCAGAAATCATTTGTAATCTAACTGCCGTTTTGGTAACGAACCCTAAATGTTTCTTCAACTGAGTAATTTAACAACAACTTTATGAATATGTCTAACTATTATTAATTGTTTATTTGTCTGATGATGTCATATAGACAGTGGCACAACTTTCATGTGACCCCACCTCACCTATTGTAAACAGGCAAATGAGATTTAAACAGGTAGATGGGATAATCAAAACAGCTGGCCCACCCACCCTCAGTGCCAGGCTTGACGTAGGAGTGCAGGTTGAGGGTCTGAGGGTTCTGGAGGAGAGCGAGAGCCACTGGTTCCAGGCCCAGCTCCTTGGCCCTCCTGGCCTTGGACAGCTTGCTGCCTTTCTTATAGGGAGAGTACTGGAAAGGATGGGGTAGGGTACATAAGAAATTATCAAAGAATCATGTGGAAACCAGATGTGGAAACCAGAACAAAAGCAAACTAAACTAGAAAAGCACTTACAGAGCGCAGACCTCCGCCAGGGCAGCTCAGATCAACACCAAAATCTAATCACTTTTAAGTTAGCCCATTTTTGACCTACCCTAAAAAAATTCATCAACATCCATCCATAACTTTTTGAGTTATTTTGCTAACTAACAAACTAACAAACAAACAACTGCCTGATGATTACATAACCTCTACTGGCGGAGGTAACACAACAGGACCCAGTGTCACTGTGATTACAGGACACACCACAGCACACAGTGTACACAATGACATTTACTCTGCATTTAACAAATCACACACGTGAGCAGGGGGCAGCCATGCCAACAGCACCTGAGGAACAGAGTGTGGGGACGGTACCATGCTCAGGGTACCTCAGTGGCACTACTGGCATTTGGTGGATTCAAACCTACAATCCTGCGGTCAAGTCTAATACCTTAACCGGCAGGCCACAAAGAAGTCCATGGAGAGAGGATGGGGGCGAATAACATGCAGGTTATAGTCACATGCAGGCTTCCAAGAGGTGACACTTGTGCTGTGTGATTTTTTTTTTTTATGAACTTTTTATATATTAATGTTTTGTGGCTGAACGGTCTTTTTTGTCTGACATATATTCTTGAGTAGAACAGAGGAATAGAACAGAATAACACTTCAATAATCCCTTCAGGAGGTCTCTTCTGGATAACTGGGAAATGGGATACGTTTAGTATAACTATCAGAATGGTGGTGTAATACTATTTTCTGTGCAAACAGATATTAAACTATTATCTTATCTTACAGCTGAAATGAATATCATGCCTGGAGGAAAGAGTGCACACCTCAAGGTTGTTAAAAAAAACAACACATGCCCTCAGTGCTATGATATCCAGTGAGGTGGTTACTCACACTTGCAGTCATACACTCACCACATGGTCCAGTTCATCGGGTGTTCTGCAGTTCTTTAGCGACACCTCCAACTCAGATGTCAGAACGCCATCTTTCTTCAGCGTCTGGATCACAGACTGACACTTCTTCGCCAGGCCACTAGAATTCACACACGCACACACACACACACAAGCAACCCTTTACACTTTGCCCCAAAGCGTGCCCAAATGACTCACACATTGCAACATCAATCCTATAAAGTCTTGGCCTATGTCGCCATCTAGTGGCATAGATAGATCATTTCATGTGTCCAGTGACAAGGTTTTGCAATTTCCCCATAACTCACACACAGAAAAAATCTCTGTATTCCAAATGTAAGTGGAGAGAACTCCTTATTTCAAATAATTAATAGGGTGCACACAAACATACCATCACTGAGGGTAACATAGGATATTTTTGTATCCAAAGCCATTTAATTTTTTTGCATATGCATGCACACACATATATAAAAAAAACATCCATATGCATAATCTCTGCTTTTCCTTTCTTCCCATTTCATATAACCATGACCCACACACACCCCTGCACTCTCACCATACATCTTTCAACCTCTACCCTACACATCACCATAACTACACTTCTCATGTACACATACAAACACTCTTCAAACCATAACAACCACCACACTGGCTACATGTCTGTCTGTGATTCACATAACACACACACACACACACACACACACACACACACACACACACACACACACACACACTTCCTGATTCTCACCATAGCTCCTCCAGTGCCACCTGAACTTCTCGTAGTGCATCAGCATCCATGTAGTTGATCATCTGCTTGCGGTAGCGCACCAGGAAAGGGATGGTGTTCTCCTCACGCAGGAGCTGTGCTACGTTCACACACACCCACTGCTCCACGCCTGTCCTCTGAGCTAGCACCTGTCATCACACACACACACAAATAAATGTATTCTACACGGTAATTACAATAAAACGGACACATTCGTTCACAACGAAAAATACTGTAGCATACATCAAACACACACACACACACACACACCAACAACAACCCGTGATCACTATACAACTGCAGACACAGTCTGTGCAGTGTACAGATAATGCACGTCATCATGTGCACAGTTCATACAAAGTGCCTGTGTAGCGACATTCTGTCTCTGGGCTGACACAAGCCAATATCGGGACACAAAGTAGTCTTGGAGAGATTTATTTCATGTATTTAGCTTTTGCTTAAAAACGGAAGACCAATTGAGAGCAAATTCTCATTTACAAGGGTGCCTTGTAAATTAAGACATTAAATGGACACATTTGTATCTGCATAGCAAGAAGCTGGTTTTGTACAAGTTGCGCAAAGGTCTTGCTGATATTCTTTCATATCTGTCCTACAGAAACCTATAAAACTAAGAATACATTTAA
This sequence comes from Coilia nasus, assembly GCA_027475355.1. Classification (NCBI taxonomy): domain Eukaryota; kingdom Metazoa; phylum Chordata; class Actinopteri; order Clupeiformes; family Engraulidae; genus Coilia; species Coilia nasus. The sequence continues at coordinate 12,307,492 of CM050204.1, read as the reverse complement.
CAAATTAAAAAAAAAAGTTTTTTTTTTTTGTCGTCATTATTTCTCTCAGCAATCATTACTTGTGCTGTGTATTATTGGTATGATTTTAACAGGATCGTACACTTAGCAGCCTCTGTTGCTAGTACTTGTGGTAAATGGAAACCAGTGCTGTGTGGTGATGATACCTGAATAGGGTCCCAGTTCATGTGCAGACCTTCCCCAAAAACATCCACTGATTGGGCCTGTCTGATGGGCCTTGAGCCCTGAGAGGCTGTAGACGTCTTCTGCTTCTTCACAGCTGGCTCATCAAAAGTAAAGTCTTCCTCGGGCTCCTCCTTTTTCACCACCTGTGACTGCTGATTGGTGGAGGAGGTGAAGTTACTCCCACTGGGTGTGCAGCTGATGGGCATGGGGAAGGACAGTCTCTGTGGGAAACATACAAGACAAACAATCAGTGAATATAACTAAAAAAACACATTTCACTTTATTACTGGCACCGTTAGAAAAGTAGAATTACTTCAGCTATTATCACAATACAAGCAACCACTAAATGTTTATGTTCAACAGGGATGTTCTATTGTTCGACTGTGTTATTTAGCAGTGGTGCAAATAGAGAACAGAGGTATTTTAAAGGAACACTACAGTAAGTAGTTTTTGTCTTAGGTTACCCTACAGTTTGAAAGCAGAATTGTCTCTCATTTGAACTACAGAGAGACGCTCTTCTTCTCCAAACTTAGTGCGGTTATAGCCCATGGAGGGCGGCAAAGCAAAATCAGAAGTGCCTTTCACACAGTTACAGGTTGATGAATCACTAAAACGATTTTGGAAATATTATTTTAAGGTTGGAAAAATTACTTAGTGTTGCTTTAATGGTTTCATCTGTTGAAACTGCATCAATCCTCAGTGGTTGGAAGCATGTACATACATATACACTTTTGTCCATATTTACAACTAAAAGTTATGATACTGACAAAGTGGAAAAAAAAACAACTAATAAAAAAAAAAACAATCTAATGTTAAGGCCCATGACCCACCTCCTCCTTGACCCTCAGAGGCTCCTGTGGCCCCTCTCTTTCAGAACTAGCGCCAGCCTCCATTGCTGCTGGAATCTGTGGTTCTGGTTGTTGTACGGTTGGAGCATCTGTCGGAGGTTCCTTATTCTTTCCTTTAGGAACCCTGGGAGCTCGAGGCTTCCTCTCTGCTTTTGGTTTGGGCTCCCTCTTTGGTTTGGGTTCTTTTTTGGGTTTGGGTTCCCTGGGCTTGGCTGGTTTCCTGGCAACTGATTTCTTGTTAGACACATTTTGCTCTGGGTGCCATGAATCATCGGCATTGTCGTCACTGTCGTCTTCAGCATCCCCTTGTCTGAATCAAGTGAGGGAAGAGCATCAAAAGACATCACTGTAGCTAGTGCAGTTAGCAACTTAGACGGTAAATCGCAAGCACGTGAAGCACACAGCAAATAAAGACACTCACTTATCTTCATCGTCTGTTGTCACCTCTATGTAGACCTTGGCTGTTTTCGCTCTTCGTATCATCTTCAGGAGTTGAAGGAGCCTATGACGGGCACCAGATTTCACATACATTCAATGAGCAAGGCTTGCTGTAGGCTGTCCCTGGCAAAAGGCGCCTTCAAGTAAAGCAGTTTATAGCCAGTGACAAACACTGCAACATTACAAAACAGTATTGTCACACCCGAGAAAGTGATTCCCATTGAACATGACTGGTTGCTAGTTCTGTATGCACTGTCAGTGTCGGTAAAATCAAAACATTACGTTGGGACACTTAATGCAACACGCATTACTTCACCGAAGCAGCATTTCATGTTGATAGCTAGTCACACAATGACGAGACCCCCCTGCCTAGCTCGCTAGGAACAGCAGCAATTCGTTTAAATTTAGCGCCTTGCCAACTCTAAACTGTGCGGTTGCTAGCAACCTACCCTTTGGTACCTAAAATGTCTTGCTAGTTTAGCATTTTAAAGTAAGCTCTCTATCAATGTCAACACGACGGAAATAACAACAGACTCACAATGTTTTCCCAGGAATTCGTGAATTGTTGAATTATTGAAAAATAAGATACGCCGACACTCTAAATGCAGCATCAGGTAACTCCAACTCTTGACGCTTGCAGCTGCAAACAGCAACTACAGATTTCAATATGGCCGCCATTCTCGAGTTTGTCATAATAAAAGTCACTACATTTAGTAGTTTGTGTTTGCACCTAGTGTTGGCAAAGTCCTTCTACACTTCTATGCAAAGTAGCTGATGTTGGTTACGACGAAAACTATGCAACTTTTTGTTAAACTGTATAGTATTGTGAACAATTGAAAAATAGTTTAATAATGACAATTAGTGTATAAAGCAAAAAGTGTGCCTTAATATGAGGGAAAATGTGTAGGCCTATTTTTAAAAAAATAATGATGGCCAGTATACAATCACATGTTACCAAAATACTGTATAACCAAACTTAGTGAGTGAGTGTTGCAGAAGACTACAAAGACTATAAAACAATTTTTTTTCGAAGTATATCTTTTACAATGGTCATTGCAGACACATTAGGACACACACACACACACACACACACACACACACACACACACACACACACACACAGGCACCACTTTAGGTAGTGCCATTATCTTAACTGTCCAAATAACTTCTTCAGCACAACACCAGCAAACAATGATTTTAAGCACAAAAAAAAATGGCCGATTTATGTCAGATTTATTGTGTGGATGTGGTTGAAGCAGTGTTCGTGTTTCCTTATTAATTGAGAGAACACACAAAAACACTGGAACTAAAGCATCTGTTCTTGGATACAGGCCAAAGTAATTAATTCCATGAGTTGGAATAAGAGGGAGCTTTTGTGCTGGCTAACTGGAAGAAAATGTGAAGCGGTTTAACACGTTGTGACATTTCCTGCAAGACTGATATTCCCCTGGACCATTTCTAATGTGAAAAATGTAAACACCAAAAAGTCTACAATGCTTCTAACATGCCAGTATGTGTGCAAAAAAAAGCAACATTTAGGACACATGTGGACCCACAAGTCTATGTGCCTGACAGCCAGAACCAGACATAGACAGATGATACAGTACCTTTTTCCCAGAGCCAGACAAAGCAACTTAAGAAAGTGAAAGTCCTGCCATATATTTCTTCTGCCTGCGCTCCTAACACAGGTTATTTCACAAAATAGCTCATCTACCTGTGCTCCTAAGACAGGCTAACACACTGATGCCTTTATTTACAGTGCTACAGGGCCATATGAGAGTGTGTAATTTGGAGAAGGCTGCGACATTAGGTCTTATCTCCTCTATCATCACAGCTATGAACATAATCACAGCTGTGATGCCTGCTGCTAGCCCTTCGTTCGCTTGTCTCAGTAACCTCAACAGTTACTCAGTTACAACATTCCCTTATCCCGTGCATATAAATAAAAACTCCTTTGTCCCGCTCAAACCAAACTTAATCCTACACTGAAATATGGAATTTACATCAACTTATTTCCTGGACTAAGTGGACTGCAGAATTCAATTCAAAGAAAAGCTATATGTGAGATATCAATAAATTAGGCTTCAAATTAGATGCTGGGATAAAAGCTTGCATAAGTAACATATCAGCGACGCTCCCACTTAAACCATCTTCCAGAAAAGAGGTAAGAATGGTTTAGGGAAGTGAAACATTAGTAAAAAACCATGCATATTCATGCCATCTTTGACAACCTTTGAAATGCTCAGTCATGCTCAATGTTGTGAACCTGTGAGAAAGTTAGAGAAAGAAAGAGCGAGAAAGAGAGAGAGAGAGACAGAGAGAGAGACAGAGAGAGAGAGAAAGCGAGAGAGGGAGAGAGAGTGTGTAAGAGTGAGAGAAAGAGTGCAAGAGACAGGTATGTCTTGCACAAGCCAGAGAGAAGCCAGAGAGAGGTGGAGAGCAACAGCAGGTGTGCTGGATAATGAGAGGGTAGAGGTTTAGGGGGGAGAGTCAGTGTCACAACACATTTGTTCTGCTTACAAAGCTGCAGAGGGCTTTGCTTTGCATTTCTCCAAGATGAAGTTTGAGGACCTACTTTCAGAGATTGATGGCTTTGGAAGGTTCCAGAAGATGATCGTGTGCCTCAGCTTCCTGGGCCGTTTCACCTTGCCGTGTCACTTCCTGATGAACAATTTCATCGCGGGCATCCCATCCCATCACTGTGACATCAGGGGGCTGGGTGCTGACGGTGTCCTGAGGAACCTGTCACTGGAACAGAGGCTCACCGTCAGCATCCCAGCACAGGCAGACGGGACGCTGTCCTCCTGCCTCATGTTCCCAGAGCCACAGTCACACCTGCTGCTGCTGCTGAGCAACTCCTCCAACACCACCACCACCACTCAGCTGCCTGCAGTGCCGTGTCAGAATGGATGGGTCTATGACAATAGCACCTTCACCAGCACCCTGGCATCTGAGGTAAAGCGTGTTGGCCTCTCTAAAGGGCCACATTATTGCTCATTGTAACTCTTTGTCTAATTGTATTCAAACTCGGAATTTTGTGTGTCTCTACACTGTTTGTATGGGGATGGGGTGGAGGGGTAAGTGGATGTGAGTGTTGTAGAATTCTAACGCTTTTTATGAATTCTTTTAACTGTCAAATGAATGCCAACTGAATGTGTTTTCCTGTGTCTGTTCAGAGAAGAGCTCGGTGAGGCCTTGTGTGACTAAAGATAGAATGTTGTCTTGACCAGTACACTGGGTGCTATGTTGAGGGTCACAGGGTTGGGGACACAACAAGCAATGCAGAATAATTGGCAGAATAAATGGCATCAGAACTAATTATAAAGAAAACATTGTTAACAAAGGAAGTGGATTCCCGGTTGACCTAAATTAATAACTGAACATAATACATAAAACTGAACCTTCTTAGGATGTCACTGCATTCCAAATGGGAGAACTAAAGTAACACGAAAGTCCCTTTTCAAAGTAAAGGTGTCAATGCTGTCATGGGCATTAGTGTAGGTGTGTCTTTGAAAACAGAACCTATTAGATCAGGATGTTATGGAAGCTATGTTGGGGCATACATACATACACATAGTATGCTTCTTGTGACTTTCTTTAGTTACGGCCCAAAGGTTACCCATGTACAAAAATGTCTTCTCCTCGTTTTCTCTTCTTGCAGTGGGACTTAGTGTGTGACAAGAAAGGGCTGAATAAAGCTACAGCCACCATCTTCTTCATAGGGGTTATGTTTGGAGCTGTGTTCTTTGGCAGTCTGAGTGACAGGTAGGCTACTACTCACACGTCACACAGTGTCCATGATATACTGTACAATCACACCACACCTAACTTTAAGAAGTAAGTGTGTGTGTGTGTGTGTGTGTGTGTGTGTGTGTGTGTGTGTGTGTGTGTGTGTGTGTGTGTGTGTGTGTGTGTGTGTGTGTGTGTGTGTGTGGATGTGTGTGTGTGCGTGTGTGTGCGTGTGTGTGTGTGTGTGTGTGTGTGTGTGTGTGTGTGTGTGTGTGTGTGTGTGTGTGTGTGTGTGTGTGTGTGTCTGTGTCTGTGTCTGTGTGTGTGAGTCTGTGCGTGTGAGGAGAAGAGCACAAGGGGAGAGGGGTCACGCACATGGTTGAGTGTCTGTGTCTTTGACCATTATTTCCACTAATATCTGCTTCACACCTGTGCCAACCTTTATTCTACAATTGTTTGTGTTGTGTACTGGCAGCCTATTATACATAGCAAAATTTGGAGTGTTAAAAAAAATTAGGGTTAAACATTTGGGAATTTATTCCAACTCCCAAAGTGTAATTTTAACATTCCTGAATTTAAATGGCATCCCAAGTCAGGGTTATTTCACCTATTAAAATAGTTAATTTAACTCTGGAGAGTGAGGAGATATATAAACTCTCAAAAGTGTTAAAATCAACTCTGTGGGAGTCAACTCAACACTGGACTTTTTGCTGTGTATTGTTAATGCATATTCAGGTTACACCTCAGCTAAGGTGGTTAGTGCCTTGCTCAAGTCATAGGACAAGATGGAGGAGAGTAGCCTGGTAAACCCGCCCCTCGCACTTCACTTCATTTTGTTCTCTGCACGAAATGAAGTGAAGTACGAGGGGCGGGTTTACCAGGCTAGGAGGAGAGGGCTGGTCATTTACTTCCCCCACTCACCTGTAGGGGGAACCTGTGACCCTTTGGTACAACTTGAAGTCACTAACCTCTACCCTATGACTCTGTCACACACACACACACACACACACACACACACACACACACACACACACACACACACACACACAGGTATGGGCGCAGGATAATGCTGCTGGTATCGTATGTGTCAGGGATGGGCTTTGCCTTGGCCAGCATCTTCTCCACCTCCTACATCATGTTCGCCGTTCTGAGGTTTTTCACCGGCTTCAGCATCACGGGCATCGTCATCGTCACCTCTGTGCTCAGTGAGACACATCCTTCTATGTGTGTGTGTGTGTGTGTGTGTATGTGTGTGTGTGAGAGAGAGAGACAGATGTATGTATGTGTGTCTGTCAGTCTTATGTAACTGAGCATAGGTGTTCTGGAATTAACGTATTAACATCTTTCCTTTCTGTACCTGTATAACAAAAAACGTAATCTTCCAAATTACTTTTATCTAACTGATTTGATTTGTGGCTGTGTATTGTGTGTGTGTGTGTGTGTGTGTGTGTGTGTGTGTGTGTGTGTGTGTGTGTGTGTGTGTGTGTGTGTGTGTGTGTGTGTGTGTGTGTGTGTGTGTGTGTATGTGTGTGTGTGTGTGTGTGTGTGTGTGTGACTGTGCACGTGTATGCATGAAAGCTTACCTGTGTTTCTCTTCGCAGTTGTGGAATGGGTGGACATTGAGAGCAGGAAGTTGGTGGGAGTGATTGACAGCTTGTCATGGACGTTTGGGTTTATGTCGCTGTCCCTTTTGGCATTCCTCATCAGAGACTGGAGGTGGCTGATTGTGGCAGCCACCTCACCAGTGGCCTTAGCCATAATATCCTGGAGGTAACTCATAGATTTTATTCCTAAAAAAATACATATATAATTAATTAATTACATTTAATGTTAAGTCTACACATTATATTTGAGGAGTCCGTGGGCACTGACACTGGGCTAGTAATGTAACTGATCATCCGTCATCAAAACAGGTGGATACCGGAATCGGCTAGGTGGCTTATAGCCAATGGGAGGCTAGATGAAGCTCATCACTACTTAAGGAAGTGTATCAAGATGAACGGCCGACAGGGAATGGCCTCCTCCATTAAAGCTGAGGTCAGCTGCTGCAGTCTGTTCAGCCAGTGCTGATGTGTCCTTAAAGAGACACTATGCAACTTTGAGTGCTTTTTTTTCAATGGAGCTCCCCCTAGTGTCTCCAGGTAAATGGACACTCTTGTAAAAATGGACTGTTTTCCCTTCCCCTCACCTTGTGCATGTGTTTTCAACTCAATTGATCAGATTAACTGGCGAATATAAAAGTGGTCATGTCAACTGAGGCAATTAAAGTCAATATTTCTTCAAAATTTAACGTGATCCTCTCACGATATTCGAGACTTTGTGAGACTGAGGATGCGGGGACAGACATCTAGATATTGCAAGTGTGGTATTCTGTACACAGACAATGGGGGTGGTCGAGAGAGTCTTAATTTTCCTGGTAATGACTCATTTAGGCATTTACCGACTTAGGAAGATGATTAATTAACTCGAAAGTTGCATAGTGTTGCTTTAACTGTCCTTCATCTCTTAGATCTGTTGTGTCTCACTGCTGACACACCAGTTCCCACCCAATTGACCTGCTACGGATCTGTACATGTTAACTTAGTGTGTGTCGGTGAAGGCGAGTGTGTACAGCTTTGGAAAAAATCAAGAGATCACTGTAAAATTCAGTTCAAATTCAACTGACACTGGAAAGGAATGACTGTCATACATGTAGAGATGCTTAATTTTTCCAGAGCTGTGTGTGTGTGTGTGTGTGTGTGTGTATGTGTATGTGCACGCGCGCATGCGCGGGCATGTGTGTGTGTGTGTGTGTGTGTGTTTGCTTGTACATGTGTGTGTGCATGCATGCATTTGGTTGTTTGTTCTCTGTTTGTTTAGAATTTGTCTAATATTGTGGTGGCAAACCGTGGAGGCAGGAAATACTCCTATCTGGACCTGATGAGGACTCCCAAGATGAGGAAACTAGCGCTGATGACCGGCCTCACCTGGTACATGGAGATTTCAGCCAAGAACACATACTGTAGAACTTCTTCCCATTCACCCACACTAGGCTTTCTAAGCTATATTATATTATATTATTATTAGCTCTCTGGCCCTTCACTTTTTCTCCTTCAGTACTTGTGGGGCAGATGATATCACTAGATTTAGCGCATTTTAAATGTTTTTCACGTCTGATGGTGACAATATTAACCTTGCAGCGAATTTATTTTTTATTATAATAACACAAGCTCAACATTTTTACAGAGTCTTTTTTTCTTTTTTGTTATCAATACCAGTTAAATTACATTGTATTTTTTATCTTGCAGGTATGGAGTTGCCTCCACCTTTTATGGCATGAGTTTTAACATCGCAGGGTTCGGAGTGAACATTTACCTCACACAGTTTATATATGCCGGTGTTGAGCTGCCCGCTAAAGTATCAATATATTACCTGCTGGACAAGATTGGGCGACGTAAAACCGAGTGTGGTGCTCTCTTCCTGGCTGGCGTGAGTCTTGCCATCACCGCAGCTATCCCGAGAGGTAAGTACATTTCCAGGCACTGGGTCTCACTCTACTTTAGCCAATCAGTGCGTCACATCAGGAGCACCTCACTACGTTTGGAAGGGAGGCATGTCATTTGATGCTGTTGATGCTGTTGAGCCTAAATATCCACAATGACTTGTCAGAGTTGAAGACTGCACTTCTACACTATGCTTAAGGTGGGGCCACAATCAGCAAATGTATTGGCATGCCTAGGTGATAACAAAGGTACATTATTGGTTGGTTAAAAAAACAACTAAAGGGGCATTGTGATGATTTGTATCATGATGATTTTATATACATACAGTATATAAAAATGAATCATATCCAAATAGAAAATCTAGTAGAATGCCAAATGAAAGCGCTCTCTTATTTAAATTCTCTCTCTCTCTCTCTCTCTCTCTCTCTCTCTCTCTCTCTCTCTCTCTCTCTCTCTCTCTCTCTCAGACCAGCGGATAGTCAGGACAGTGATAGCAGTGCTTGGGAAAGGCTGTTCAGCTGCTTCTTTTGGCACTCTGGTTCTGTACAGCTCTGAGCTCTACCCAACTGTCATCAGGTAAGGGCTACTCCACAGACACTCAACTTAAGGCAGTTTCCATTTCAAACACGTGCATTTGTGTGCGTTTGTGAGTGTGTGTGTGCACATTCCATATTCCTACACTTTGTTCGGGATCAATAAAATGTACCTACCTGTTTGTCTGTCTGTCTGTCTGTCTGTCTACAGTATCTACCTATTGTTCATAGTGTATGTTTTCTTACATCGTTGTCCATTCTTGTCATGAATGTGGCTTCTGTTTGCTCACTTCACTGCACATTATATAACTGTATTAGTTCTACTGGCTAATTTACGTCACTATGGGTTGAGTGAGAGAACATTCTGGGTTGACCCTGTCCTGTCCCATTCATGCATCACGGCAGGCAGAATGGCATGGGCTGGAACTCCTTCTGGGGTCGTGTGGGGGTGGCGGTGGCCCCTCTGATCCTGCTGCTGGATGACGTGTGGCAGGGCCTCCCCCAGGTCATCTTGTGCTGCATCGCCCTGGGCACCAGCATAGTGGCCAGCCAGCTGCCCGAGACAAGCGACCGCTGCTTGCCAGAGACCATCGAGGACGTGGAGGGGACAAGGTAGCGCCTGCCTCCTATTGGCTAATTAGTAAAGGATAACAGCCGACGAGCTAATCGGTTCCGTAGAAATAATGGCAAGGTGGAGGTGATCAACTCCGCAACACAAATTTTATGTGCATGAACTACTGAAATAAATGCTTTATTTGCTACTTCATAGAAAAAGTAGAGCGTGGAATAGTCATAACCGTTAATTTGGCTATTAGAGTTGTCATGGTTGCACATTCATAAGCACATTGATATGAAATGTTGATTCAAAGTTTTTGAGATCTACTTCAAAGGTAGCCAGTGATACAAAGTTAATTCCCACCTAATCAGCAAATCAAAAAAGAGAATTCAATAAGGGAGTAAATTGTTTCTAAGACTTCTATCTCTATCTGTATATTCCGCGTATAGAGACGTCTGTTTGTTGAAATTCAGTTTCATTTAGTTTATTGTTTACTGATTATGACCTTAATAAAACCAAACTGCAAATGCCAAAATTAACAACCCCAACACTAAGAAGACACAGGGTTTCAACAAATGGTTTACCAATAGTCTGAGAATCTATAGACAGTCTACAAGACCACATACTGTATAGGAGCATCCAATTGAAGTGTGCCCATTGTTTATTAAAAAGTATGTATATGTTTCTAGATGATATATATATATAACAGATTGTAATAGTAATTGCCAGGTATTATTAACTATTATTTAACTATAATTTAACACCGTTTCACTTAATCTGCTGTGGATGCATTACCGTATATTTGTTATTGCAGAATAAAATATGGGAAGGCTGTGTGTTGGGAGGTGGAATTATTATTTAATGTTAAATGTTGTGTTGTGGTTGAATTGTAGAACACCCCGTGTGGAATCACCTGTCCTCGCTGAGGAAATTGAAAAACTGGGGAATAAAAACAGCTGATCGAGGTCACAACTTCATGCAACTGACTAGTACTCTGCACAAAATCTAATAAAGTTTTGTCAAATTTGAAACATAGTTTTGTTGGTCTTTTAGTATGCAACTTCTTTACACATAGAGGCAAAAAATACTCATGATTCTGGGCGTAGTAGCTAGAAGTACAGGTAAGAGTACTCACCAATAAGCAAAAAAGTAAGCAACAGAGAATTTCATAAGCAAATACCCAATATAGCAATATAGCAAATGACCACTGTTGCAAACAGCCAATAGAAACCATGCTAGTTCTTGACTTCATTTTGACTTTCATGTTGTTTTTTTTTTTTTGCTTTGTTTTCTTTGCAATTTTCAAATTTAGGATCCTGAGGATCCTAACTGTTATTAATATTAAACAATCAGACAAAGATGATTCTCAAATTCTCAACAACCCCCTTCAAAAATAGCTAAATTATCAAACACAAGGCAAAAGTGTACCATGATCTAAGTTAAATAATAACAATCGGACACAAAAAAAAAAGAAGAAGAAATTCTCAAACTGCCATGTGAGTGTTTTTTTTGTCATTTTATTTGTACACAATAAACACATGATCATTTACAGCTTCTGGTCTGTTACTGGCAGTTTCTATCTTCATACATGCTCCAGCAGGGATATACTTCTACTTTACTTCGCAAATGGTGATTGCATTTATCATCAGTCAATATGATGTAAGTGTGCGTGTGTGCGTGTG
>CM050204.1:12288541-12291041 GCA_027475355.1 Coilia nasus | reverse complement strand
TAGCTCATGACTACAGCACCTATGTGATATCATAGAGTTAGTAACGAGCGATGAAGGGAGGAGTTAGTGTGTGTGTGTGTGTGTGTGTGTGTGTGTGTGTGTGTGTGTGTGTGTGTGTGTGTGTGTGTGTGTGTGTGTGTGTGTGTGTGTGTGTGTGTTTGTCTGTGGGGGAAGAAGCGGGAGTTTGTTTTTCTTGGGTTCATGAAGTTTGCAGTTTAATATCCTCTCCAAACTCCTCCTGTCTGCTTAACATTCCAGCAGTGTCTTAAGCATCCCATCACAACAGCATGACTATGGCTATGCTCAGGGTAGACCCTTAATGCAGAGTCTAGTCAAAACATCTACTAAACCTTTACATTTCACTCACTACAATACAACAGAATAGAACAGAATCTAATGGAGTAGAATAGAATAGAATAGAATAGAATAGAATAGAATAGAATAGAATAGAATAGAATAGAATGGAAATTATTTATTGTTCGTATTGTAAGTAAGAATGTGTCTACAGCTCAGTCACGATAACAGAAATAAACAGACAAGCTGTCCACAGAACAAACATGTAAGGTGTAAACATGTCAAATGTCAAGTGAATTTATGTGGCCTGACTCTAACCATTTTGCAAAGGAAAAATATTAATGTGGGATGAAGGACTTTGAAATACTTTTTTTTATTTTTATTGGAATTCAATAGCCCCACCTGGATTTCATGGGCTGCAGCTGGCTGAAGCGATGATGAGAGCTATCTGCCTGTCTATCTGCCTTCCTGTACAAAATCGTACAGAGTCTGGGCTTTTGAGGTTGTTGGACCACCATTTTGACTCTGGTGCAAACCACACCTGAATTTGCTCCCTGACAAGGTTCACTCTGTTTCCCACAGTCCTGGGTTTGGGCAAGAGATTCCTGATACTGTGGTCAAATTTCCTGAGGGGAGATCAGCATACTGCCTTATAAGCATTAGGGATATTAGGTGGCTGTGACTGTGTGTGTGTGTGTGTGTGTGTGTGTGTGTGTGTGTGTGTGTGTGTGTGTGTGTGTGTGTGTATGTGTGTGTGTGTGTGTGTGTGTGTGTGTGTGTGTTTGTGTGTGTGTGTGTGTGTGTGTGTGTGTGTGTGTGTTTGTGTGTGTGTGTGTGTGTGTGTGTGTGTGTTTGACACTAAGGAGGCCTGCGTAAAATATGTTTGTGTGTGTGTGTGTGTATGTGTGTGTGTGTGTGTGTGTGTGTGTGTGTGTGTGTGTGTGTGTGTGTGTTTGTGTCTGTCTGTATGTGTTTGTGTCTGTGTGTGTGCAGTACAGTGAGCAAATTAGATGAAGCATGTGTGCCAAACCTTTTAGCTGGTTGCGGATGATCTGTGCATTGGCCCAGGGTGTGGTTGGTGAACCGTTGGAGGGGCTCTCTAATGATTTGTTGACAGGGGTGGCAGGGGGCGTGTCATAAATGTAAGACCCCACCCCTCCGATATTCACTCCTGTGAAATAAAAACACATGACAGAACATGATTGATTAACCATGACTAACCATGAACCCACAAACGTGTGTGTGTGCCCGCGTGTGTACGTGTGTGTCTGTGTGCTGCACACATTTTAAAGTGCTTTGCTCCAACTTTTTCATTGTGTATTTGCAATGCCCTGTTTTATGTTTTTATAAAATATTATATTTCACCAAATAACACACACTGAGAAAAATGTAATGTTCACTGTTAGTATTTTGTGGTGTGGCACAGCATTCTGAAACCTTAACAAAGCACATGCAATAGGTAATGGGAGAAACACAGTCTTTCCAACACGCGCCGACCTTTACTACAGTTCAGTAAGAGGAAGCCATAGGAGAACCAACGGCTACAGACAGACAGACAGACAGACAGACAGAAAGGCAGATAGACAGAAATAAATAGACATACAGGCATACAGACAGAGAGATAGACAGACAGATGGCCAGCCAGCCAGATACACACACACACACACACACACACACACACACACAGACACAAACAAACAGACAGACACACACATAGACAGACAAATGGACAGACAGACAGACACGTAAGAGGTGGAGCTGAACATGACTTCCTGGTAGTCACCATGTGGAAAGGAAATAAGAGGGGAAGTATTTAAGTGTAGCACGCACTGACAGACGTACACTTCCACATATCTTTCAGTCTTCAGCCTGCACGGCCAAACTGGAGGTCATCGAAAGAATTGAAATTAGAGGGGAAGCATTTAAGGGTAGCATACAATGACAGCTGTAGACTTCCCAATAATCTTTCAGTCTTCAGCCTGCATGGCCAAAACGGAGGTCATCGAAAGGATGAGGAACTGCACATCAGCACAAATTTCACCCAGAAGTTCCCAGAACTTGTGTAACCTTTTCTTGTGCATCTGCCAGAATTCCCTCAGTGGTTTATGAGTTTTTTAAACCTGTCTCTTCCACCCAACCAACCCACCCGTTTTCTTTTACTCTCTCTCTCTCAATTTCCATTTTTTAAAAGATTTATCTGTATTTT
>CM050204.1:12281041-12283541 GCA_027475355.1 Coilia nasus | reverse complement strand
GCTATGAGGCCACTGAGGCCCGGACGTCTGTAATTTTTAAGAGATATAAATAAATTTGTACGCTAAATATTCAACTGGATAAAAAAAAGATTAACATTATATATGTATATATGTATATATGTATTGTGTCTTCTGTGCCTGTTTCGTGAGTGCATGTAGAGCACGAATAGAAAAATGAACGAATGAGTACGCCACTTGGGGAAGTGAACGCAGTCCAGTACACACTGCAAGTGCTTTTTCATGGAGAACATCAGCGCAGTTTCATAAAGCTGTTAAAATGTACATTTTCAAAACAGCACAGCAGTACCCTGTTTGTGCTTTTAAAAATAAATAATTCGATAAGCCAAAACAACAGCAACAGATCTCTAGTCTGACATGTACTTCACCCCCAGTCATTTAAATATGTTGAAAACATTTGCACATGCATCACGGACCTGTCCTGGCTACAGCCCTTACTGAAACTGCTGATGGGTGGGTCTCAGCACATGTGCAGGGTGGCATGTGAAGCTCGGGGGAAATGTGACATCAGGCCAGTGGCAGTCCGGACAAAAGGAATGGAAAACATTTTAAGAGGCAGGTGTACAGTGGAATGCATGGCAAGTGCCACATACCATGTAACATGTAACATGTAAGTGAGTCTCAGCCAGTGTGTGTGTGTGTGTGTGTGTGTGTGTGTGTGTGTGTGTGTGTGTGTGTGTGTGTGTATGTGTGTGGGTGTGTATGTCTGTGTGTGTGTGTGTGTGTGTGTGTGTGTGTGTGTGTGTGTGTGTGTGTGTGTGAGTGAGTGTGTGTGTGTGCGTGTGTGGGTGTGTATGTCTGTGTGTGTGTGTGTGTGTGTGCGTGGGTGTGTATGTCTCTGTGTGTGTGTGTGTGTGTGTGCGCGTGTGCGTGCATGTGAATGTGTGAGTGTGTGCGTGTGTGTGTGTGTGTACGTGTTCATGTGTGCGTGTGCGTACATGTGTGTGTGTGTGTGTGTGTGTGTGTGTGTGTGTGTGTGTGTGTGTGTGTGTGTGTGTGTGTGTGCATGTGTGTTGGGGGTGGGGCGGGTGTCTGGTGTAAACCCTGCTCTGTTCTGAATCACTCTGAAGAGAACAGATGATGTCATCCTCTGAAATGGGTATTACATAAAAGTGTGTAATGTCTCTGTGAATGAACTACTGTCTAGTAATTAAAATCCACACATTCATCATTTGAATTAAAGGGTCTTTCAGTTAAACATTTGAACAACATTTTTGATATTGCGAACTGTGAGGTTTCTGGTATAAAGACTGAAATGTTTTTGATTTGGGGTTTAACACTGTATTGAGAGAAATGACTACTTCATGTTGTTTATTATTATACTAATGTACAGTGAACTGTGATTTTGAAGTAAACAAGTGCTGCACAGAATCCTATGTTTATTTCAAAGGTTTAAGTTATGGAAGTAAAAACCATCACCTTGGTCAAAGCGCCCTTTTCTTTTGCTAGACTCCTTGGTGACTAGGAAGGGTTTTTCATTTCCTGGGTGTGTTTGAGAAGGTTTTTGGGTGAAAACAACATTTTGTTATGACCTTAATAAATTCTTAGGTAACTTACCTGAACCCTTTTACGCCGTGGACTTCATATGTTACATATGGGATACAGGTGGATTAATAAACAGACATAAAACATTCCTGTACAAGTTGCTATCTTGGCAGCTATCCTGATAGGGACAGATACTAGCCTGCCATGTGCACATTTGTGTGTGTGTGTGTGTGTGTGTGTGTGTGTGTGTGTGTGTGTGTGTGTGTGTGTGTGTGTGTGTGTGTGTGTGTGTGTGTGTGTGTGTGTGTGTGTGTGTGATACTAGCCTGCCATGTGCACATTTGTGTGTGTGTGTGTGTGCGTGTGCGTGAGAGAGAAAGAGAGAGAGAGAGAGAGAGAGAGAGAGAAAGACAGAGTGAGAGAGAGAGAGAGGGAGAGAAAGAGAGAGTGTGAGAGAGAGAGAGCGAGAGAGAGCGAGAGCGAGAGCGAGAGAGAGCGAGAGAGAGAGAGAGAGAGAGCGAGAGAGCGCGAGAGCGAGAGCGAGAGAAAGAGAGAGAGACAGAGAGAGAGAGCGAGAGAGAGCGAAAGAGAGAAAGGGGGCTGTTGGCCCCTTTGGAATGCACATGCCATTTTCCCCCTCCATCATAATGAAAGATATGTGACCCTTGATGGTGATAAAAGCCAGGGATGACAGAACGAGAGCAGAGAAAGGGGGGATGAGGGGGATGGGGGAGAGGGAAAGAGAGAGGAAGAAAAAGAGGGAGATTCTCCATGACTTCTCACAGCTACCAATGCCAACCTGGACAACTGGACAACAGCTCCTGAACAGTGCTTAACTGAGTGAATGTCACACACACACACACACACACACACACACACACACACACACACACACACACACACACACACACACACACACACACACACACACACACACACACACAACAGTCACACACCTCTAGTGGCGTATGGACATACAAAGTCACCAGCTCTGACGC
>CM050204.1:12258541-12276041 GCA_027475355.1 Coilia nasus | reverse complement strand
GAGAGAGATAGTTGCAGGAGTAAGTAATAATTAAAACACCCCATTCTACAAGCTAGCACCTAACATGCTTCAGACACTTCATTGAGAAAAAGACAGAAAGAGAGATGAAGGACAAAAGGAGTGGGGTGGAGGAAGAAAGAAAGTGAGATATTGAGAACTCACCAGGTCCCCTCCACATTAAGCTTTGTTTATACCAAGGGGTGAGGATTTGGCTGGTTAGCTTCAGCCAATTAGCAAGGCACTTCCTTGTGAGCCTGGCTATCGCGACTTTTCAATGCTCTGTGAGCATTGGTCTTGCCAAGCTGTGCTTGTAAATCCATTTCTCAGAAGGCAGGCTTAACCCATCTCTTTCAAATGCCTCTGCTTGCTACTGGACGAAGCTTCAACCAATCACACCGCTCTGTCCGCTGACGTATATGCAGCGAAGAAAACTGCTTGATCCAAACAAAAAGTAGTAGTAGCCTGTAGTCATATAGAAATGGCTTTAAATATTTTTTGTCGGACTTGTGAGGTGAACATGAGAGTGGCTGGTGTTGGTCATTCAATATTGATATTCGAAAAACGAATCAGTGCGATCAAAGGCGAAATGACCACAACAACAGGGTTCTCGCAAAGCCCCATCGTCTTGGCTACCAGCGGGGCTAACTGATAAATTAAACTTTTACCGAAGCCGGTTGGTAGCATTGCGAAAACGTCCTTTCCCACAACAAATGCTTCAAGGGCTGCCCTTTGCTCTAATTTCAGAGAGAACTTCTCTTTGCATTCGTCCAAAACAGCAGCTACAGCTGCATTGAAATCTTGCCGTTGCTCCACATTCGCCATGTTGACAGTGACTGAGATAGATTTCCGGTCACTAAACTACCGCGTCATTGCCTTTTTGAAATGCTCGATTTTCATTGGTTCCTATTTCAGGGCACAATCCGAAATGGTGTAGACAGGCAGCTTGGCCAGACTGACTTGCTCGCGAAATGCAAATGCAGCGTCACAGGCAGTATGGGCACGCCCAGGCAACTTCCTTGTCGCCATTTTCTAGAAAATGCTTCATATCTGCCCCCGTTGCCCCCATGCTGATTGGTGGGTGCTCCACCCTCAGCTCATGCAGGACGGTGTGCCCTAACTACATCACCGTCAATTTTTGAACATCCAATGCCCTTCCTCGATATAGCTTTCTGCTCTACGTCAAT
The DNA here is from genome assembly GCA_027475355.1 of Coilia nasus. Lineage (NCBI taxonomy): Eukaryota > Metazoa > Chordata > Actinopteri > Clupeiformes > Engraulidae > Coilia > Coilia nasus. The sequence continues at coordinate 12,274,857 of CM050204.1, read as the reverse complement.
CAGTATGTGGCACTTAATTGGCTAGGTAAAATGTGGGCAGGAATAAGCCCCATGATCCTTCATTTCAACACTTGTATTGTGAGGTTCAGACAGTATTAGCCTATTTATGTTGTTTTTTTTTTATCAGGAAAGACATGTAGTTAGACTGGGAGTTACTAGGCTAAAGTTAGCTTAAAACACACTCTACATCTTTGCCTATTGTTTTGAATGGGCTGCTGCGCTGATGTTGCGTGACAGTTACAAAATCTGTTGTGTGCACGACCTAGAGACAAACCCGTAAAATCTGCTGCACGCTACGGGGATAGATGTCATTTTGACATCATGATGTTGTGAGAACTGACAGACACGGCAAGTAAAAACCAAGATTTAAGCAGCCATAAGTTAAATTAAGTAAGTAAACACAGGCCTTACTACCTGTCTGACATTTTACTAGGACAGCAAGTATCATTAATTACCTTCTCGAATAACAGCTTATTTTACGGTTCCTTTTTTGTAGTGTATCTACATGTAACAACATGTAATATCATGTACTTACACTATACATACCTAACCCCAACTCTAAAGTACTGGATAAGTACATAATGTTGCATGTTAAACACTTTGTTACACTGTACCTAATTAATGTAACAGGGACAGTAAAATAAAGTGTAACCTTTTCTTGATGGACAGACTGACTGGTTGTAGCCAAAGAACTGTTCAGTATCGAATAGAACAATTTGGACGCCAAAGTGATCTTCTAGTCAACATGTAGTTTTTCTTTCACTTGTAACTGGTCAAAAAATGCTGCTCTGAATTTTGTGTTTGCCCTTTTTGGCTTGCAATGTGCTGTAGCAAAAAAAAAAAAAAAAAAAAATTGTCCACCCATGTCATAGTATGCACTAACAGGATGTCCTCGTATATACTGAGAGGATGTCCCGGTGTAGACTACTGCACTTTCACTGAGGGCAGATGCTACATTTCAGGCTGTCAGGCGTTTAGACACAGACAGGTGACACAGGATCCCTCATTCTTACTCAGCTTGCATGGGGTGGCGTCCACATATAAATCACCACAGCTCTTACATAGCACAGCTGAGAGGTGTTAAAGACACTCATAAACACACACACACACACACGCATGTGCGCGCACACACACACATTCTCACACACACACAAGCATGCACATGGGCACGCACACATGCACACACACACGCGCGTGCGCGCATAATCATGCGGACACACACACACGCAAGCACACGTACACACACAGGCACGTGGGCACACCTGGACAACACACACACACATAGGGGTAAAGGAAGTCACTTCAAACTTTTAGAAAACTGCAGGATAGAGAGGGAGAGAGAGAGAGCAAGGGAGAGAGAGAGGGAGAGAGAGAGAGAGAGAGAGAGAGAGAGAGAGAGAGAGAGAGCGAGAGAGAGAGAGAGTAAGAGTAAGAGAGAAAGAGAGAGAGAGAGCGAGAGAGAGAGAGAGAGAGAGAGAAAGAGAGAGAGAGAGACGGGGGGGTGATAGTTGGGGATTTGACTGGAAGGAAATAAAAAGACAAATCATCTCCTCCTTGATGACAATGTGTTAACACTATGGTATCATTTATCACCACATCACATCAGGGTCCACAGTACACAGCTACAATCCTACAGACTGGAAACAAAACTGGCTGTGGCAATAATGATGATAACAACTGTTTATGGTTGTTATGGTTCTTCATTCTGGATTATTTGCTCCTAGTGAAGGCTACATGTATGGGCAAAAGCTCTGTGAGCAACTCAAAACACTAATTATCAGAGGACAGTGAATATGTGTGTATATTATTTGAACGCATGGGCCCAGATGTTTTGACTTGAATTAACTGTTACCGCACCTGTCCCATACCGCATGATTTATCAAAGTTGGAGCCCATCCTTCCCTTCATCCCGGTGTGTGTGTGTGTGTGTGTGTGTGGGGGGGGGGGGGGGTTAACATTTTTGTGGGAAACATTTTACCCCAAGTTGTCTCCATACTGTCTGTGCATAAAATGGCATATGGGGGAGATCCAATCATCTGTACTGTAAGCCTGTGTGTGTGTGTGTGTGTGTGTGTGTGTGTGTGTGTGTGTGTGTGTGTGTGTGTGTGTGTCCACAGCCTTAAGATGGCTTGTCAAAACCTCAATCGCAAAAATGTAATTGCTTTGACAACAGAGAACCTGACACAGTCAGTGATATGTGGCTGATAATGTGCTATGACCAATTACAAACAAACCTGTTTACCATAGCACTACACAAGTGCACGGTCGCAGCAAAGTTGTCATCGTGTAAAGATCGCCCAGCAACTCTCTACAAGAATAGACAGATGATTGTTCCGAGCAGATTTGTGAAAAAAGCTACAGTGTTTCAATGGCTTGTGACTAGACTGTACCCGGAATAGGAATTTCAATCGCTACCCCTAGGATATGTCTTAATTTTCATGTTATGCATCAGCAGACCATTGGGACTCTATTGAACAATCCAACTGTGGTAATACTGGGATGGGATAATGTTTATCCATGACTCTGCCCTGCATTGGTCTTCTCTGTTTGGCCTTCAGCAGAATGACATGCCAATATGTTGATCAATAGAAACAAACACGTAATTCGGACTGTGTTGCACATACTCTTTCAGTAAATGGTCAACTCATGGCAGAGTAATTGCGTACAGATTTCAGATTATCGACTTTGTAAACAGGTTCTAAGGAAAAAAACTATGCTCATATATTTACCTGCTTTTAAATTAGACCATGTATACTACATTGTATTTATCTGGCACTTTCATTTAATCCAGCCACTGATTAAAATCATTGTGGTTATTCTGACTGCATTCAAATAGAAGTAAGCAAGCCTGCACCCTAACCATGTGGCGAAAATCTCTGAGAGGCAGACCTTTGTTTTAATTGGTTTGGCTGATCCTTGTCATGAGTGGTTAAACTATAGCTTGAATCAAGTCTTGTTTGTTTCTGTAACACTTTTACATATTTCTGCCAGTGTGCTGCTTGGACTCACTTTTGTCAGGCAGCATTGATTATACCTTTAAGTTACTTTGCCAGTCACTCACCAGCCCACATTCCTCTAGTCAAGAGTCTCGTCTCTCTCTCTCTCTCTCTCTCTCTCTCTCTCTCTCTCTCTCTCTCTCTCTCTCTCTCTCCCTCTCTCTCTCTCCCTCCCTCCCCCCCTCTCTCTCTCTGTCTGTCTGTCTGAGAGAGAGAGAGAGAGAGAGAGCGAGAGAGAGAGAGAGAGAGAGAGAGAGAGAGAGAGATACTAGTCACCAAGGACAATCGATTGAAGTCTGGACTCTGAGTTGTGTGCAGCTCGGTGGGGGGTCCCCCGTGGTAAACATTACAGATGCTGTAAACTAGATGGAGACGGACGTCAGCTCAGGACCCAAAAGCTTCCTCGCAGCGGTTGAAAAGACCCCATCCACTACCCAAAGTCCCCAGCTGAAAGAAAACTATTCACTCTGTCCCAAGGTTCCATTCCATGCCAGAGACTTTATATAACCCTTTCCCTCATCCTGCTTTCACGGCTAAGGACATGTAAAGGATTCGGTGGCACAGTATTAGAATACTTAACAGTGGGCATCAATAGCGGAGCAACCCGCACAAAACAAGTCGTTGGCACAAGAAGGATGGGGTCGTCTTACCTGACCTAGTGCAACAAAAGCTTCCCTTCTAAGTTCAGTGCAAACAGAAAATGTTCCTAGAATAGACGTCAACGTAAAAGAACAAAGTCTGAATAAGTGCGATTTTCAGTTACATAATTTAAGGGATTGAACGACTTGTGTTTACAGAATAAGGCTATATGTCTTTTGGTTTGAATTAATCCTTAGGAAATGTATGCAGTACTGCCCCACTTGTACACTATTGTCCTAATGTTGATTATATTAAAAAAAATACTTGTAAATGGAAAACTTACTATGAACTCGGAAACCTATTAAAATGTGTTTACTTACCGAAAAATACAGGCTTTTCGCAACGTGGACATTTAGACGTCATTCTGCTGAGACTTATTTGCAGATGTAGCGGTCGACGCGTAAATTCCAATGGACACCTGCGAAAACGATTACAGTCTAGCGGACGAGCCGCGGCGCGCCTCCGAGTTTATTTAACTTCACCAGAGAAGGTGGTCCCGCCTTCGACTTGCTCAAAGTAATGTGGTAGGCTCTTAGCGTGCTACGTAACCTCAGTGCTTATGTCGGTGAACCATTCTGGAATTTCTCATCGCCTTGAATGGCTACCTACAAATGAACTCTAATAACATAAATGTAACAATTCATAATTCTATGTTTCTCGTCGTTGATATCCAAACGTAGGCTATGCATTGTTCTTGGTGGCTCCATGGATATCACCAGGTTTGAGAATGTATGTAGCCCACTATGTCGCGTCCAGCTGTGTGTTTTATAGGCTAACAATTGTCCACGGCCCCAGGACCAGGTGCGCCTTTTAAAAAGGAGTGTTTAGGCCTACAACATACACCAAACGGATGTCTGTTTTTGACTCAGCTCGCTTGTTTACGATTTCATTGTGAATTGCTCAGTGTGACATCGTCTGATCAGTGATATCCAAATAATGCCTGACTCCAAGCCAGGCATGGATGAACCCTAAAATTAGAACACAATGGCACGGGTACGTGTGTGTGTGACAGAGACGGAATGGATGACTTTAATAAAGTCAATTTCCTGAGGACTCACAAGGTTACATCCACATCCGTCTCCTTCATTGTTACAGAAGATAAAAGGCACCGTTTGACTGCAGGTGAACCTTAAGTCTAGCCATAAAACTGTTAAACAGCGCCATCTTTAGGCTGAAACCATTTTTGGAGGTCACCTTTAAAAAAGAAAGTTGTAGTCACGAGTTAGGGATGGATAATTAATGTTTCATAACCCTAAAGTAACTGTTTTAATCACTGAGATCAGTTGCACACGTAGTTTACATATTGCAAAAGAGCAAGCAATTTTATGCTTTACGTATTTCACAAAAGCATGTTTTATTATACATACAATAGCTGATTCAGTTTCTTAGAGGTCAAAACTTACTGGTAATTGACTAAATATATTGAAAGACTGAATGTTATTACAGCAAAAACACTTACACATTAAAAAATCAAGTATAAAGACTTACTTAAAAAAAAACATGAAATAGTAGAAATAAAATGATATGAATATAATATGAAATATAATATTAAAATACTTTGTGTATAACGCCCACAAAAGCCTATTCAAACAGTTGTGGTTATCAAAATATTTTAGTTCTCTCTTTCTTTTTAACTCTAAAAGACATACTACATGGTAATTCCTTGTTTGCAATAATCAGGGGAAACTCTTCACTGAGATAGGTCCACATAATGGTCCTTCACTGGTCCCACACATAGACATACATGTATAAGATGTCTATGGTCCCACAGACCTTTTGGTTGTGGCCGCCTGTTAACATAGTTTGTGGTCAGGCTTTGCACTGAACACTGCTGAAAATCACAGATGTCGCCCCCTCTGGTTAGTCAAGGGAACTGCAGAAAGGCACAAATGGCACACGTTTGGTCAGAATGCAACTGAAGTCAATCACACATCAGTTCTGGCCTCTAATGAATTACTTAATGAGAGAATTATAGTTTTACATCTACACATTCTTAACATTTTAAACCATTTCATATTATTTCTGTTTTTTGTTACTGTATATGTTTTTTCCACAGCAGTATTGTCAGTTCATAGAGGCAATTTGTTACTATATGAGCTAAGGAACTCACATCAGAGTAACTCCAAAGAGAGACAGGACTCACCCATGTGCAGTGACAGTCCCACTACACTTCCTGAATAGGACACGGCTATACTGCACACTGTCCCCCTGATCTGCAGTCCCACCACCTTTTCTGAATTGGACAGTCTGAACAGTAGAGTCCTGAACATCGGTAGATCTGTTAGGCCTCTGAAAAAAAAATACTGTTTGTTCATTCACAACATGAAACATTCACAATAATTCACAATAAATCATTTTTAAAATTCCCTCTTATTGCCTTACCTACTTCTATCCACACATAATTCTTGCAGTGTCTGTCGAGGATAAAGAAAAAGAGAACAACAGTTTAGTGCAGTTCTAAGCGGATAGGTGGGCACATGAACCATTCATTGCCACACCGTCATCGCCTGATGCAGATGATGGTACAGATGAGTCCTATCACGACACAAGGAATCAATCCTATAGCCAAATAGCTGGGGTGACTTTCTGGCTGTCTGTTCAAAATGAATACACAGAGGAAAGGGTCATCACTTGAACTAGGCTACTCGGAGAGACAGAGAGAGAGAGTGAGAGAGAGAGAGAGAGAGATACCTGTTACAGTTAATAAAATAGTAAAACAGTCCTCCATCCTCTGATCTAATGCTGGTGAATGTATACTACTCAAGTAAGGAGTAGGCTACGTAATACAGTGTTTTGGCTATGCCGTACATTAGCATGGGATTTCACGAAAAGACTGATTTTCGCATGGCATGAAACCATGAAGGAACCATGGTTTTAGCCACTTCGCACTTCTGTATGAAGCACCATCTCAGTTAGGCACATGGGATAGAGTATGTAAATGTCATTTAGTGTACAATATAGTCTTTAATGTATAATGTCATGTATAATACAATCATATAGTGGACAAGAGATTCTTGGTTAGGCTGTTGTTTAGCTGTATCAGCGATTTAGTCTAGTGAGTGAATTCATGATAGCGCAGTCATGATACAGCAAGAGATGTCTGCAGAGTCATTCTTTTTTCTAGTAATCTATTGGTCTCACTCCAGTTTTCTTCCCAAAACTGACCTAACAATGGTTCTGATTGTTAAGACAAAGAAGTCTGTTTCATCCGTGTGTTACAGCGAATCACTGCATGACCTGAGGCTACAGACTTTTTGCATTGCTGACAGTTTGCTTTAAATTTGGGGTTCTGTTTGTGAACTGACTGGCATGCAATTTAACCAAGGAATCGCGAAGAAATAATCATGTCTAACCAATAGAAACTCGCAATTTGTCCTGGGTGGAGCTCAGAGGCACAAACCGACCACTTAGAACATAGCCATGCTGCCGCAAATGCGGAAGAAACTATGGACACTTCGTAGCGGAGTCTGAAAATGCTTGTTGTGAGTAACAGTTTTGTGTTTTGACGATACCTTGTGTCACAAGGTTGCAGTACTGGGCGGCATAAAAAGTTTACCATTATGGGTTCTTGCAGCCAGTCAATCGCTTCCTTTTCAAAATCATCTACCTAAGAAAAGCCATTTCACCAGTTGGCTTCTGTCAAATGTAAAACCTCAAAGATGGATTCATTCGCTATTAACGCGTTTGTGTGTTTATCATAGCCCTAAATTAAGCCCTAAGCTATTCATTAATCTCCGGGGCCGACCTTCTCATCATCTCTTTTGCCCTGAGTAATAATTTCCCTTCCAGAGTTGTCTGGAAAAGCTTGTCTGGAAAAGTCACCCTTACCGTTGTGTGCTTCTGCGATGGCATTGCTAGCCAGAGTAAAGATCTACAACATGGGTATATATTCCTGAGAGTAGGTTTGCAGTGAAGGAGTTTGTAGCCTACGTCATTGTGTGTTACTGCTGGATCATTTTCTGTGTTTTCTAAACACAAGATCCTAATACCACAATTCCCAGGGCCTTGGCAGACCTTCTGAAGAAGAGTAAAGTTGCTGGCATTAACATCACAGTGGTCTATAACTTTCTTTTTTTCTTGCCCTTCAGGAGTGTAGAAGGACAATCAGTGGCCATGCCCGACAAACCAGAGCCAAGTCTGGCGGCCTTGCCTCGCTGGGAGATGGCCCTTTACTGGGCACTGTCTCTAGGCTCCCATCTTTACTCTTTCTACGAGGTGCACAGCTTCTCCAAAGGTAAATACACTTCTCTAGTCTAGCTCAGTGCCCTAGGTGAAGTGGAGTAGACTTATTTACAGGACATTTGTAAAATGGACATAGGACATCGGACACAGGACATAGTAAAATGTTAAGACAGAGTAGACAGACAAAAACAGACAAAAAAAACATTTAGACATGCATTCTCTCCAGTGCTTTCTTAGCTTAGAGGAGTTCCTGAAGAAACTCCTAGGTGGATTAACTAGATTTGTACACACTTAGGACTGCTGCACATGATTGCACACTGGAGAATGCAAACAAGTAACTGGGTGTCTGCAACAACAGCCTCATTGTGTCATTATTGGCAACTGTTAGCTTCTGTAAGCTGCCTTTCTTGTACCAACACCATAAATAAGCAGTATACATAGGTGTACAAAACAAAGAACATTTTACATTAAAAGAGCACATACTGAACAAGGAACATTTTACATTAAAAGAGCACATACTGAACAAGGAACATTTTACATTAAAAGAGCACATAGGCTACTGAACAAGGAACATTTTACATTAAAAGAATACTGAACGCAATAACATGTTCGCCTTGGCATGTAGTTTGTGGCGTTGATGGTATATCTTTGTCATCACTAAGATCATCTAAGAATATGTTACCAAGATATTTAATTTCTTTACACGCCAGGAAAGGACTGTTAAACATATAGAACACAGGAGAAGTAAATTTTTATCCTCCCTGCATCTAACTATCATGACACTGCTCTTTTTCCCAAGCATACTGTGTGCATATTTTAAGTAGTTGTTGTAAGCCAGCACTACATAGGCTAACAATAACCAGATTATCTGCATACATGAGATGGTTAATGACAGCACCTCCAACCAGGCAGCCCGTAGTGCACAAAAACTCAACTGTTAGCACTTGGATGAAAATTGTTACTCATACAGACTGATTGATTGATGGATTCCCTTGTTTCCCTTATTGTATTAGTGTCTGTGTTACAACAGCATCTCTTATTAATGACCAAAAAAAAAACAGCCAATATATCTGCCAATTATTATAAAAGGCCTATTATACATGCTATTCTAATTTATAGACACGTGCCTGTACAGTAGTGTAGTTAGGGTCACTGTTGGCCACTGGATGGCACTGTGGTTTAATGTAAGTATGTGAGTGTGTGTGTGTGTGTGTGTGGTGTGAGGGGGGTGTTTAAAATCTGTCCTACCCTGTTTCCCATGCTGTGTTTTGTGTGTTTGTGCGAAATGTCCGCCACATTAAATGCCACCCTAAATCCTTATAAGTAAGGTGGAAGGGCTATCCTATTTTGTATCATTGAATCTGCAACACTCCAACTACACACACACACACACACACACACACACACACACACACACACACACACACACACACACACACACACACACACACACACACACACACACACACACATACATGCAAAACACAATTGGAGGTTCATTCTCTTCATCACGCCACAAGCTGTCTAGTGAAAATGGTGGAGATGTTGAGTTTCTCTCCCTGTGTGAGAAAGTCAGTCGCCTCCCAGAATTTCCAGCTGTTTTACCCCATAGCGCTTAATTAGGAGTAGGCTTCTCTCTACAGCCATGGCTGGGATTTAACTAAGTCTTTCAGTCTTTGAAAAACGTGAATGAGAAGTGAGACTGGGTTAAAAAAGTGTGGGTGTGTGTGCGTGCCTGTGCGTGTCTGTGTGTGTGCCTGTACATGGAGACAGAGCCATGCAGAGAGGATAAGTTATGTGTTTTTGTGTTTGCTGTAAGAGAGGCTTGTCTGTTTGTACACAAGAGAGAGAGAGGCAGAGAGAGAGAGAGAGAGAGAGAGAGACATAGAGAGAGAGAGAGAGAGAGAGAGAGAGAGAGAGAGAGCTACAAACAGTGCTGCCTATATCCGTGTTTATCTCAGTGATGCTTCTATTGTTGCGCATAGCGTGTAGCCTGCTGCTGCACCATGCAGGAAAGCCTTCTGTTGAGGTGATATAAGTCCCAGCCAAAGGAGAGAGAGAGAGAGAGAGAGAGAGAGAGAGAGAGAGAGAGAGAGAGAGAGAGAGAGAGAGAGAGAGAGAGAGAGAGAGAGAGAGAGAGAGAGAGAGAGAGAGAGAGAGAGAGAGAGAGAGAGAGAGAGAGAGAGAGAGAGAGAGAGAGAGAGAGAGAGAGAGAGAGAGAGAGAGAGAGAGAGAGAGAAAGAAAGAAAGCAAGAAAGCAAGAAAGGGCCGAGGGACAAAGCTGAAACAATAACAGGCTGACACTGCATTGCAGAGTGGAAGATGGCGAGGATAAAAAGAGAGATACAGGAGAGGAGAGGAGGAGAGGAGAGGAGGAGGAGGTGGAGGAGAGGAGACCTGTGGCGAAGCAGTGGGATTCCCTGAGATTAGTCAGCATTACAGAAAGAGAGGTGTGCAGTTCACAAGCCCTATGCTGAGCAGGAGGAAAGCAGCGAAGAGAGAGAACACACACACACACACACACACACACACATACACACACACACACACACACACACACACACACACACACACACTTTTAAGAGGATTACCATTTTTATTAAGATGTCTTGTATTTATCATTACATTTTTAACATACTGACACATGCAAATGCACCCACACCAATACACAAACACAAACAAATTCTCCGACACTTCCTTTGGCACAAACAAATAGAGCAGTCTGTCTTTATCATTCGGCGCATGAGTGACAGGTTTGTGTGGTATTCCCTGAACCCCAGAGTTAGAAGCATGAATGACTCACTCTAGGCCACTGTGCATTAATATGAATTATATATTAATATGTCAAACCTTTTCATGGTGTGCTGAAGGTTGCACAGACTGCACAAATACAGGTAGTTCTCACTAACACTGTATTTTAGTATTATGGTAGTTATGTGCTTAATACTATTAATGTATAGGGCTTAGATTTGATATTTAAAGACATTGAATGTAATAAAGTTATACACTTTATGTATTACTATATAGGCAACAGATATAATGTTTGGTGATATTTAAGGTGTGTACCCTGTCTGGATGGTGTATGCTATCACCTGTGGTGCCTTAATGGTGGAATTGTTTGAATACAATTGCTCGTTGCTCTGAAAGCATAGAAAATTTTCGAAGACATCTAAAACCGCATACTTAGCTGATTAGTCAACGGTAATTTTTTTTTGACGATATCAACCTATATACAGTGTGTGTATGCATACTGATATGCAAGTTATGTCATGTATAAGTCATGTAAGTTAGCTGAGTATTTTTGTTGCTAATGTAGTGTTTTATTAGCCAGGCTAGTGCCGCCTAGTGCTTCCAGTCAGGGAGCATGCCGTACGTTTCAGTTCGCTCCGTCTCTGAATGTATACGGGCCAGTCAGCGAACAGAGAGAGGGCTGAAAACGATGACTTTGACCTCAAGCGTTGAAGCGTGAGTTTCCGTTGTAGTTCGAGCAGCACTGAACGAAGCTGGTGAGATAGATATAGATATATATACATTCTGTGTTGGCAACTATTCCCAAAATTGACGATTTAAAGCCACAACAAGAAGAATGCTTGAGGAATTTTATCGAGGGGAAAGGCGTTATAACTTTAACTGTAACCCCTGCCCATGCCTCTCTTTCTGGTCCTTGTAGAACATGAGCGGGGGCTTGACCGAGAGTTCCCCCTGGAGAGGGGCTTCCTCATCTGGGGACTGAAGAGGGTAAGACACCTGGGTGGGTGGAGGACTCGCCATGATCAATGGATGTGCTGGAGAATATAGACGTGTGAGACAGGAGTCAATGCTACTCCATTAGACTACAGCCATGTTTGTATAGCCACAGGATGCAACACATTCACATGTGTTGATGAATGTGATTGTGTTGTATTTTAATTGCAGTGTAATGGGCAACCGCAGTGCTTGCATAAAGATGACCATTATCTAATTATGGCCATTACATAATGACCCGTATCTCAGCTTATTAGAAATCTATGGTAACTGTATTGTTGAGTGTGTTTTAAAGATTAATGCAGTGTGTCAATGGGTCAAAATGTCCTTGTCAGAGTTAGTTAGTGGTGCTGTGTGGTTCTCAGGACGCAGCTGACTTTGAGTGGAGCTTCTGGAGCGACTGGGCAAAGAAGTCCCTCCTCTGCTCTCTGATGGGCCACGCCGCCGTGTCCAGACTCGCCAGTGTTTACCTACCTCAGGTACCCTTAGTCCAACCCAGCAGAAACACCTTTGTCATACAGACTGGGCCATAATGATGGGGCACCTTTTAAATGTTGACATTCAGAGACTTTTCCTCTACAAGCCCAGAAGATAGGCTCCCCTGTTTTGTTATAGTTCTGCCTGAGGCTTCTTCCTTAACTTCAATTTACCAAAGACAGCAGGGAGGTTTTCCTCACCCCCCTCGCCCTGGTGCTTGCTCCTAGGGGGATATAAGTGGAGCTCTCTACAGCGCAATGATGGATTTCTTCTGCCGCCACTGGACTAACAAAGCTAGTCATGTGTATTTCTGTCTTGTGCTCCTTTGCCAAACTATTAAAGCACTTTGAGCAATATATTTTTGTATGAGATGCGCTATACAAGTGAAGATGCTAAGAATACTAATACTACTACTACTACTACTACTACTACTACTGCTACTACTACTACTACTACTACTAATAATAATAATAATAATACACGTCAGTATCTTACCTGATATACAGGACTTCACCACATTTTCTGAGATGGTAGTTGGACAGATTATCTAAGAGGTAGTTGGTGTTTGTGACTCATATAATGCCATGGACTCCCATAGGAAAAAAAAACAATTTGTGCATTTTCTGCACAAAAAGAAAAACAATTTAATTTGAGGGCAACCAACACCAGCTACCTATAAGGAATAGCAAAATGCTGGATAATATGTATATAATATATGTGGTATGCCTATGCTATTTTTATAATCCAAGATACCAGCATTTAGGTGTGTCCCATCAGTATGTCCCACATGCTATCACTGGGTCTGTATATATACATATATATATATATATATATATATATATATATATATATATATATATATATATATATATGCTATACAAGTAAAGATACTAATAATAATAATAATAATAATAATAATAATAACACATGTCAGTATCTTGGATTATATTTGTAACGTACCTGATATACAGGACTTCAACATATTATGTAACACAGATTATCCAAGAGGTAGTTGGTGTCTGTGACTCATATAATGTCATGGACTCCCATAGGAAAAAGAAATAGCAAAATGTTGTATAATATGTATATAATATATGTGGTATGCCTGTGCTATTTTTATAATCCAAGATACCAGCATTTAGGTGTGTCCCATCAGTATGTCCCACATGCTATCACTAGGTCTGTATATATATATATATATATATATATATATATATATATATATATGCTATACAAGTAAAGATACTACTACTACTACTAATAATAATAATAATAACACATGTCAGTATCTTGGATTATATTTGTAACATACCTGATATACAGGACTTCAACATATTATCTAACACAGATTATCCAAGAGGTAGTTGGTGTCTGTGACTCATATAATGTCATGGACTCCCATAGGAAAAAGAAATAGCAAAATGTTGTATACTATGTATATAATATATGTGGTATGCCTATGCCATTTTTATAATCCAAGATACCAGCATTTAGATGTGTCCCATCATTATGTCCCACATGCGATCACTGGGTCTGTATATATATGTACAGTAAATGTCTGCATTGATTTTTAGTCTAGACTAGATCCACATCCAACTTATATTGAGGCTAGGTGACTTCAACACACTTTCTGAGATGGTAGTTGGACAGATTATCTAAGAGGTAGTTGGTGTCTGTGACTCATAAAATGTCATGGACTCCCATAGGAAAAAAAAACAATTTGTGCATTTTCTGCACAAAAAAATAAAATAATTTGAGGGTTAGGTGCTAGACAAGGATATGTGTAGGGCTAAAAGACCATGTTTACACACTGTTTCAAATGTGGCGACTCTTTTAGTGAACTAAATATCTGGTGCGGTGCTCTACTTTGTCGACATTTCTTTCCTGTACTGCTTTTAATCTGCTGTCCTCATACCCATTAAGTGTGTTTGTGTGTGTGTCTGTGTGTTTGTGTACAGTGGCACCTCGCTATACTCACAGTTTACGGAGTTCTGGCTGCCTGTAACCTGCTGGGGCTTCGGGGTGTGGCTGTCCTGATGCTGCAGCTGAGCGTTTCATTGGCTGTCGCTCAGCTACACAGCCCCGCCCTGTGCTGGGGCTCCTCCCTCCTGCTGCTCTCCACACTCCACATCAGTAGTCTGCAAGATATCCAGGTGAGAAGTGTGTGTGTGTGTGTGTGTGTGTGTGTGTGTGTGTGTGAGTGAGTGAGTGAGTGAGTGAGTGTGACAATAAGAGAGTAAGACTGTGTGTGTGTGTGTGTGAGAGAGAGAGAGAGAGTGTGAGAGTACAAGAGAGTAAGACTGTGTGTATGTGAGTAAGAGAAAGACAGGATGGAGAAGGAAGAACATGTGTATGTGTGAGTCCAGTGAGTGTGTGAGTGTGTCCAGACTTGTGAATTCATCCGTATGCAGGTGTCATATGTGTATGTAAAACGTGTGTGTGTGGAGCCCTCTTTCTCTCTCTCTCTAGCTCTCTCTCTCCTGCTCTCTCTATCTCCCTCTCTCTCTTTCGCTCTCCCGCCCTCTCCTTCCCCCTCTTTCTCTCTCTCTCTCTCTCTCTCTCTCCCTCTCTCTCTCTCTCTCTCTCTCTCTCTCTCTCTCCCGCGCTCGCTCTCCGCATCTGCAGAGGTGTGCATGGGGAATGTAGATGGGACTGATCTTCAGTCTGCAGGTGACTTCCTTTGTCTCCCACAATGTCCTTAAACATGAGTGTGCCCACACACATACTCTCTGCCACACACCAATGCATTCTGTCATCCCTTTGTCACACACACACACACACATACACACACACACACACACACACACACACACACACACACACACAGAAACACACACACAGAAACCGTGCCTGGGGCACTGTCTTAGGAATGTGGAAATGTTCCCTAGTCCTGCTTTTCTTTGCAGCCCCTCTATTAGTTATCTCTGACATACAAATGCCTTCGCATGGCCAAGGTAAAGGATGCAGTGCACATGAATGATGAAATACACATTGTCAAGTGATATTTGATAACACTACAGAAGCTCAGGACCAGTGTCCTTCCTGATCGACTTTGTGTGTGTGTGTGCATTTGTCTTCCTGTGTTTGTGTGTGTGTGTGTGCATCTGTCTTCCTGTTTGTGTGTGTGTGTGTGTGTGTGTGTGTGCATGCGCATCTGTCCTCTTGTATGTGTGTGTGTGTTTGTTAGTTTGCTGACCATACTGACTGGTTTTCCATATGCCATCTCACCTCCATTTTTTGACTATCTCAGACTGTGATAACCTTAGGGAGAGGTCATCAGTGTGTGTGTGTGTGTGTGTGTGTGTGTGTGTGTGTGTGTGTGTGTGTGTGTGTGTGAGAGAGAGAGAGAGAGAGACATAGTGAGAGAGAGAAACGAGAGAGAGACAGAGAGAGAGAGACAGAGTGTGTGTGAGGGATATCTATTTGTCTGGGCAAGCAAATTTCCTCTGCCCAGCAGGAAGTATCTGACTGGCTCTGCACATCAGTCCCGTCCTGTCTGTCTAAAAGGTCCATTTATCCTCTCGCCTCAAATGACTGCCCTCCAGCCACCCCCCCAAGCAAAACTAGAGAATTTACCTGAAACGCTGAAACACACATTTTTCTTAGTAATCCCATTAGAGCTTTAAAATTAGCAATAACATTCTTCAGCATTGTCTTTGTTGTCGTTAATTTTAATATTGCCTTTCTCACTATATGCTAGCTAATGGCATTTTTAAAAGCCTGCACAGCAGAAGCCTGAAGATTAAGCCATTTTTTTGCTGTCTGAAACACAGTAATAGAGAGAGTAAGCCATCACAGATTACGCCTTTGCCAAAATGTACCTTCAAAATGCAGATCCAGGATAGCAGCGTATTATTTTTAGAGTGTAATAATAATATGTTTTTGAAAACGTTGACCTATAAAGACAGATCCTTCCCACCGGCCTCATAATTATTCTGCCGTGGTGTTAGGTTAAAGCAATACATCTGTATATGCACATGGCTGCATTCGTAGGGCCTTACGCTGAATAGAGGAATAATTTGTCAGCCATGGTGTTAGAGTAATGTGTTAGCCCTAGAGTTGCATTACTCCTGCACTGAGTGCAGAGTAGAGGTGTGCCATATGTATCTATATAACTTGTAATGGCAAGGAATTAAAAATTCAGGCCCACAGAGATCTTGAATGACAATTAAAAAAATCTACATTTTATTGTAGTTAATAATAAAGGCAAACGAAAGATTATAAACATTTAAATGTTTAAACTTTTTAAACTTTTTAAACTTATATATATCATTCAAC
>CM050204.1:12251041-12253541 GCA_027475355.1 Coilia nasus | reverse complement strand
TGCATTCTTGAGAAATATTTGCCAGTGTTTATATCTTTACGCTTAGTAAATCATAAGATTAGGCTACTCAAAAGAGCTAAGTCGTATAGTCGCAACTGGACATCTTTTTGGATGCAATTCACGCACTGTTGTTGGCCATGCCTTTAGTGGATATCCATCGTATCCTGACAGCCACAAACCAAGAGGGGGATTCCTGTCGTTATATCCCTGTCGTTATGCGGCCATAAAATAGCTTTTCAGCAATGCGCGACTGACTACAGACCAGGTTTTTCTCAACCATTGGCGGACTTGTTTTTGCGCCCTTTTTTAGCGTCCGGGATTTATTAATGTTAACTCAAAAGACAGTACACAACACAAAATCCACATCATAACACACACAATCCCAGGCTGAGAGGCAGCAGCCAGCAGTCCCACACCAGAAGCCTCTCCTTGGCAGCAGGAAGCAGGTGGTTTTAAGCCCAGCTTAATGACTTGGCCAGGTGCTCCTAATCAGCCCAATCCCATCATATGATTGTCTGAGCAGGTAGCAGGTATGGGAGAGACATAGGGACAAACAGCACAGGAGACACAAAACACATACAGCCATAACAGGGAGGCATGTATGTGTGTATTTCTGTAGATGATACACTTGCAGTACACAGGGGGATGTAGCCATGCTTGTGTGTTGTGTGTGGTGAATAAATGCATCCCCCTCAGAAGAGAGGTTGGGGAAAGACGTGGGTGTAGCTTTACTGTCTGACACCACCCTCCACACCTCCGTCAACTATACAGGGACATGCTTTCCATCCATCTATCTCTCCTAACCTCAGCCCCATGTATCTCTCTATCTCTCTACCACTGCTTCTCTTCCAGTATACAGTGATCCCGTCTGTCGCGGAAGTTACATTGCAAAACCCCCGTGATGGGTGATAATCTGCGATATAGCGAGACCACATAGAAAACATTTTATTGTATAGTTTGAGTCTACACACTGTTTTAATACATTTACTGTATGTGTTATTGAATTATTACTGCATTTTAATCAGTACATATATGTTACAGTATAGTTATTATAAATTCTAATATTGTTCTGATGAACTTTTCTTTAGCATGCATAGTGACATAGCATGCATATACTAATGGAAAAAAAAAACGTGATCTAGCGGGACTGCGAAAGGTGAAAGAACGCAAAAGGATAAGCGGAGGATCACTGTACGTCCTTATATCTCTCTTTCATACTCTTCTTTTTCCACATCTGTTTCCCTTTTTTCCTCTCGTTTTCTTTCTCTGTCTGAATTACTTCTTTAAGTGCCTCTGTTTGTCGCTTTTCCCTATCTCTCTCTCTATCTCTAGCCTGGTGGGACAGACTGTTTTACGTTTGTGTGAAAAGTTAGTGCGGCTCCTGTCCATGGACATATGGTTACTTCTTGGTGGATGTGTACTTTGTGTGAAATTTAAAACCATTGGGCCTGCCTTCAACCAGTCGCGGCTGATTGAAAAAGAGATAAATGAAACATTAGGCGCTTTCACACTGCCAGAATTACCGGTAATTTCAGCCGAAATTAGTGGGTCGTCTGTTGCGTTGGGGTGGTGTGTCCAAACGACACGCCAATTCGACCCACCTCGGACCCTACACTTTTTTGCGACCCGGGGCGTGCGTGAACACGAGCCGAGGCGAGACGGGGCGCGGGGTGTGGTATGGTGACGTTTCACAACTGCCACCACCCACCGTCGGGGCTTTTAAAACAGCTGAGCAGAACTACAAAATCATATAACTCACCCAACGTGATACCAACGTACCAACCAACGTAATTTGTTTTTAATTTAGATGCTGTACATGTCTGTTGGCCAACAGCTTTATCATGTAGCCTAAATGTGCAAGGAATAATATCCCCCATTTCGGTGTTGTTTGAAAGTACATGATTTTGAGTAAAAAAAAATTGCGAGTTCACTTCCTGTTACCCCGGTAGTCGTAGCGTCATTTTAAACTCCGTGGTTGCGGGAAACTTTTTTTTTAGAAACACAAAACAATGACATGACAATGGAAACGGTAGGGTAAATGCTATGCCAAACATTTTATGTTAAATAAACAGCATATTTTGAGAGACAAATCATTGTGTTGTGTGCCTTTTAACCAGGAGAGTAAATGTTTAATAACTGTAGAGTAATGTTGATGTTTGACGATAGCGCTACTGTTTTGTTAAGGAAACATATGTCCAGAGCGCATCCATCAATATATCTCCATATATTGTGAATATCCCGAATGTGACTGCAAATATCCCCACAAAGACCACTATCGCCCAGTGCATCTTCACCCTAAGTGTTGTGGGCTTTTTCGACGTGGGCGAAAATGTGTGGATAGAGTAAATTATTTAATGATAGCGCTATAGTTCACCTGATGGTGCCGTGTACAAATAGCTACAGTAAATCGGCATCAAATGTATTCTTTGCATATATTTGCAATCCCATGTAAGCATCCAGGTGCAGTACAGTACCATGTCATTTACATCACTATGTATAG
>CM050204.1:12225000-12242500 GCA_027475355.1 Coilia nasus | reverse complement strand
CTTGCTAAACCCAGCATGTCCACCTCTGGTATTTGCTTAATGATTTGTAGGCTCATTAGGATCAGCTGGTTCAGAAAATGGTTGGATCAGATAGCCATGGTTGGATCAGATATGTGTCAGGGAGTTTTACTTTCTGAAGCTGGTAACTCCAACTCAGCTGTTCTCTCAGTCACGCAAACACAACAGCTAGGATCGATTCTCTGTGGAGCTGCAGTACCCAAGATAGACAGCAGGGGGCAGTTCAACACAAGAGACCTCCTCATTGTCACCAAGAGAGCAGAAGTTGCGTGGGAAACCCATACAGCCCAGTCTCATCACAGCACATCACACACATTCACCATGGCACGTAACACACACACACACACACACACACACACACACACACACACTATAATCCATATAAAATTCATAGACACTCTTCCACTGGGTTTGTCCCATAAGTCTTTAATGTGGCCTTTCATTGGTGGTGGTTGTGTCGGATCTCTTCAGCCTGGACGATTGAGTGTGTGTGTGTGTGTGTGTGTGTGTGTGTGTGTGTGTGTGTGTGTGTGTGTGTGTGTGTGTGTGTGTGTGTGTGTGTGTGTGTGATTTAGGAGTTTCTCTTCAGGGATTGCACCACACTTTCAGCTTACATGAAAGATTACACCCAGCTGGATGGGCCGATGCTAACCATTTAGAGAAACGCAATAAAATTGCACCCAGTGTTAAACTGTCAGGCAATGCTTCTTCAAAGGCCCCCACTTATTGTGCATCAGTCAGCGCTCTGAAGGCCATGAGGTTGGGCCTGGAGATGCTATTGGGTCTTTTCAGATGATTCCCTCTCGCCCAGCTACTTGCCCAGTGTTGCCTTCCACAGTCACTGGAGTGTGGCTGCGGTGTGGATAGTGGCTCTAAATCAATCTGTTGCTAATTTCAATTTGGCTCAATAGAGGGGTGGGTTGATCAGATGGAGTTTCGGCGCGTGCTCGTCTGGGCAGTAAACCAAAGCACACTTACCACCCCTGGGCTACTGAGCAGGGAGCCACTCATTACACCCTGGCATTAAGCGCATCAGGGAGAGCAGAGATGCGGCAGGCCTAGGTAATGCACTATTGAGCGGGTTGGAGAATGTGTGGCTAACTCGGATGGGGTGCCCTCCTGGTCCCTAGCCTTTTGTAGTGTGTTATTGAGCTGTGAGACAGAATGTAGTAACTCTGAGTGTGCATTTGGTTCCTAGCACAAGCAAGGCATTATTGAACGATGGCAGATTCGGGGTGCCTCATCAACATCAGTCAATAAGACTTTTTTTTACAGGATCAAGGTTAAAAAAAATGAAATAAAAAAGATTATTTTTTCTGTTCACGCATGCAGCCTCTCTGTCTGATACCTGGAGAATCTCAGTTTTTTAGCACCTGTATGGAAGCAGCTGAAGTGTGCATTTGTGACTGTGAAGATTCCGATTCATCCAGGTCATGGTAGTCAAGGCCAGAACTGAAGAAGCCTTTTGGATGAAAGGTGAAACATCCTCAAGCTCCCAAAAGAAGTCCAGTTGCTTACAATTTAGCTCCCTGACTGTGCGTTTGTGAATTCACATGAACATGAAGAGGACAATTTTTTTTCGACGCGCTTTGAGCACAGCATTGATGAAGAATGCACTGGCATGGCTCATGTCCTGTAGCGCGATCTCATGAGTGAGGACCCTGTGATGAGCTTATGTACTGCACTGATGTCCTGTAGGATAATGTCCTTGGGTAGCCTGGCCCGCCAACACTGCCTGTGACGCTGCGTAGAATTTCGTGGTCAAGTCAGTCTGGCCAACCTGGCTGTTTCTTTGCCCAAAAAAATCAGGCACTAATGACAAATGAACGCTATGCATACGTCATCGGAATCAGTGGTCTGATTGGTTGTAACTTTGTCCGATAGTATACAGAGGCGTTTGAAAGATGCCTGTTGATCCTGCCTCTAGCTTCCTGTCTATGGGATCTTTGCCAGACCAAACCCTGTCAACCAGCTTGGTGCGACAGCCAGGCTAGTCATTAGGGAGGTTGTCGTAATGAGTTGGAGTATGGAGCTGGGATGCTGGTAAAATATGAAACTGGCCGATAGCTATATGACACCAAATAATGATTTGCAGTTGAGTGGCTGGTTCATTTTCCAGTTTATTTGTAAGTGGCTGGTAGGCCAGAGGTTCGCATTTTGTAAAGTTAATTTCCACCCGTGGTATGGAGCTGAATTTATACAGCATGGCGTCAGCAGGGAGGGTGTACTAATGAGTTTTAGTATGGAGCTGATTTCATACAGGCTGTTGTCTTTAGGGAGGACATTGTGATGAGTTTTGAGCACGCAGACTGCAGAAATGCTGCAGCCGTTGTCTTTATAGCTGTGTGTCATCATTTCTCTCGTTTCCTTCTTGGCCTGCTTCACTTGTCTTCCGTTTGTCTTTCTTCTCCTGCTCTAGCCTACTTCTCCTCCTCATTCTTCTCTCCCTTCTCCTCCTGGTGTCTGTGCTGTCTGCCCCATATTCCAATCTCATCTATACTCTTGTCTGACCTTCCTCTGCCTCTAAAACTATAAGTTTCAGATATACCCCTTCTCTCTCTCTATATATATCTCTTTCTCTCTCTCTCTCTCTCACACTCTCATTCTTCTTTCAGTTGTCCTCTACTGCTCCTTTTCTTCTCTTTGTTGTTGTTGTTGTTGTGGTGTGTTGTGCTGTGTGTTGTTTTTGTGTGTGGGTGTGGGTCTTCAGTTCATTATCCTTCTGCTTGGCTACTAATCAATTGGAGGAACTTCTGCTATTAGCTCACCTTGTCTATAAAACACTTAAATTTACGCTTGCCTTTTAAGTGTATCTACAAGTAACAACACCCAACAATAGCACTATAGTACAGTGTAAGTACATGATATAATGTTACATATTGTTACCCACTTTGTTACACTGTACCTAACTGATGTAACAGGGACAGTAGAATAAAGTGTAACCCTCTTTATTATTGCACTGAAAATGACACACACACACACACACACACACACGGGTGCTACTGGACGGTCACGTATAACCCTACGGCCGGACTAGGGCCTGTCATGGGTTGGCCAGTCAGTCCGTGAGACACTCGGCTAGAGAAGAGGAGAGGAGGTGTGCAATTAGTGTAATTGGTTAGAGGGCTACACTGTGTACACTGATTTTAAGCCAGCATGTAAACAAATCACTGGATGGAAAAGAGCTCTGCCTGGGGGGTTGGACTAGCTGATTTTGTGTGTGTGTGTGTATGTGTGTGTGTGTGTGTCTTTAAATGAATACACACAGATGGGTGAGGCTCACATTGCACTGGCTGAGAAGTGTATGTTTGTGTGTGATTGTGTCTGTTGCGATAGCCTTGCTCTGGCAAAGCTGTGTGTGTGTGTGTGTTTGTGTGTGTGTGTGTGTGTCTTTAAATGAATACACACAAATGGGTGAGGCTCGCATTGCACTGGCTGAGAAGTGTATGTTTGTGTGTGATTGTGTCTGTTGTGATAGCGTTGTTCTGGCAAAGCTGTGTGTGTGTGTGTGTGTGTGTGTGTGTGTGTCAGGCTATAAGAATGTTTGTGTGTAAGCACTGGCTGACAGTAGTGTGAATGTTGGCAGGAGGAAGCGCAGTAGATTTGCATGTGTTTATCAGTAAATTGCATTAGGCCATAGGTAAATGGGAGGTAAACACAGACAACTGTGTGTTAAAACTGTGTACTGCGTGTATGTGTATACACATCTGTGTGGATGTGAGTGTGCGCGCATGTGCAGTATAGGATGCATATATGTGAAGTTTGTATCCATATGGTGTGTGTGTGAGGTTGTGTGTGTCTGTGTGTGTGTGTGTGTGTGTCTGTGTGTCTGTGTGTGTGTGTGTGTGTCCAGGCAGGATTGGGGTTAAGTGGTGTGTTGTGCTGAAGATGAATGGCTGGGTGGAAGAAATGGACAGCTGGCAGGGGTGTCTGTGTGTGTGTGTGTGTGTGTGTGTGTGTGTGTGTGTGTGTGTGTGTGTGTGTGGCTTGGCAGGCGTGGGCTTCCATAGCTCTCTCCCGCTCTGTCTGCGGCACTAGCAGTCTGCGCTCGCTCGGCTGATCCGGTACCGGGGTCCAAACGGACCAGCGGCTCCAAATGAGATCCGGCTCCAAGGACCCGTCGCCAGAACAGACGGAAAAGGGTTCTGTTCTGTGTAGTGTAACACTGTCACTGTGTGTCCGTGTCTGTGTGTGTGTCCGTGTGTGTGTCTGTGTGTGTGTCCGTGTGTGTCCGTGTGTGTCCGTGTGTGTCCGTGTGTGTCCGTGTGTGTCTTTGTGTGTCTGTGTGTGTGTGTGAGTTAAAGACAGTAGACAAGGGAGAGCCTGACTAAGACAGAGTAATATTTAGCCCCATATTTTGCAATGCATTTTTGCCTGCCATGCATTTTTTAGCAATATACCTATGTTGTTGGTACTGTTGTTTGTATGAAATATTTTCATCATTTATGTCGTATGTGTATATTTTATGTAAGTGCTGAAAAAGCCATCATGTCCTGCTGATAATGCAGTAAATGTGATGGAGTCAACCTCAGCCATTACCTAATGTCACTAGGCTCCATCACGCCTGATATATGAAACTGATGTCATGCAGTCTTACGCTATTAGGGAAGACGTGATGAGCCTGCAGGCAGGGACTGCAAGACTTAAGACAGAAAGATAATCTGTTCGTGTGTGTGTGTGTGTGTGTGTGAGTGAGTGAAGGGAGGGAGAGCGAGTTAAGAATAAAACATAGATGGTCTGTGTATGTGTAAGTACGAGAGAAGAGAGATAATCTGTGCGTGCGTGCGTGCGTGCGCGCGCGCGCGCGCGCGCGTGTGCGTGTGCGTGTGCGTGTGTGTGTGTATTTTGGATGTGAGTGCTCCCCAGCAGAAGGTGCTCAGTGATGGAAACGGTCACGGATGGATAGACAGAGAAAAAGTCCAGAGCACAGCAGGCTGACAGGGACACAGGAAGGGAGATAGTTTAGACACAGAGGGGCTGGGGGAGACACACACACACACACACACACACACACAGTCCGAGACACAAAAGTCATAAAAAGAGACTGGAGCCAGAATTACAGATCTTTGCATGCTGTGCTGTGTGTGTGTGTCTGTGTGTGCCTGTGTGTGTGTGTTTGTGTGTGTTTGTGTGTGTTGTGTGTGTGTGTGTGTGTGTGTGTGTGTGTGTGTGTGTGTGTGTGTGTGTGTGTGTGTGTGTGTGTGTGTGATTTACGTTGGTCGCACATGTGTGTTAAGTGCACATGCAAAAGAGTGCTGTGAATTTCCACCGACAGCTTTATGTGTCTTCATCTTCGCTGGTTAGATCCAGGGAAGCACCCCGACACACACCACCCCCACCCCTACCTTCACCCTCACTCCCGCCCCACCCCCACCAAGTGGAGCCAGGCATGGCCTATCGGTCCATCATGTGTCTTTGTGCTGAGGTGGCCTTCTTCACAGGCTCCTAAAACAGCCTGGATTCCGCCAGAGAGAAATCACTCTTCAATGGCCACCTA
Source organism: Coilia nasus (assembly GCA_027475355.1). Lineage (NCBI taxonomy): Eukaryota > Metazoa > Chordata > Actinopteri > Clupeiformes > Engraulidae > Coilia > Coilia nasus. The sequence goes on along the minus strand of CM050204.1, from coordinate 12,236,985 downwards.
TGAGTCAGCATACATGATACATGGACCTCAGCTCTGATCTGACTGGAATATGGTGTGTGTGTGTGTGTGTGTGTGTGTGTGTGTGTGTGTGTGTGTGTGTACAAGCAGGTATGGATTTGTGTGTGTGTGTGTACATGCATGTATGGGTTTGTGTATGTGTATGTGTGTGTGTGTGTTTGTGTTTTTGTGTGTGTGTGCATGCAGGTATGGGGGTGTGTGTGTGTGTGTTTGTGTGTGAATACACATGCAGGTATGGGGTTGTGTGTGTGCATTTGTGAAGGTGTATTTCATGTGTGTGCATCTCCATGTACGTTTAAGTGCCTGTTGTGTTATTACCTCCGCCAGCGGAGGTTATGTAATCATTGTCGTTTTGTTTGTTTGTTTGTTGGTTGGTTGGTTCGTTAGTTAGCGAGAACTCAAAAAGTTGTGGATTTTGATTAAATTGTCCAGGTAGGTCAAAAATGGGCTAACTTAAAAGTGATAAGCTTTTGGTGGTGATCCGGATCACCATCTAGATCCAGATTTTTTTTTTTATAGGATTCTTCACCATTGCGAGATAGGGCCAGTTTGTTCCCCATAGAACTGTCGCCGTCTTGTGGTGACATGCAGTCACTCGCTAAACCACCTTCCTGGTCATCACCATTGTTGCGTACGCCAGGAGAGGCTATGTAATCATCGGTGTTTGTTTGTTAGTTAGCAACATAACTAAAAAAAAATTATGGATGGATTTTGATGAAATTGTCAGGGGAGGTTAAAAATGGGCTAACCTAGATTTTGGTGGCGATCTGAGCTGCCCTGGCGGAGGTCTGCGCTCTCTCTGAGTGCTTTTCTAGTTGAATATGCAAACCTGAGTGATCTGGCGCCACGTGTCTACACAGCCACAGGCCATCAGTTCAGGTGCACCAGGGCTGCTGGGTTGTAGCTTGACAGCTTGTCCCGTGGATCTCTTGGCCCCTGGTCAAAACACAATTTAGCTCTGCAGGGCCTTTCAGATGTGGGGACGTTTGAGCATTGGTGAGGGTAGGGGGGTTGAGGCAGGTGTTACACCATTTCTTTTGCAGTGTCTCTCTTTCCCACTTCTTTTCACTGGGAAGATTAATAGGCTGCAGTGCTCAGTCTGTTTTGGGGTATTTCGGATGAATTGCCAAGGGGGGAACAAAGGGTCTGAAATAAAAACTACCCTCAGTGCAGAAAAACAATAAACGCTAAAGACTGACTCAGCTTAGACGGGTCTGATGCAGCAGAAAAAAGCCTCTTGCTTCCTTGGCTTCAGGGAAGAAACAGTGACTCATCATGAACATTCTGGATGGTGCGTTTACCCAGACACCCCAGCTGTGTGGACCTTCGCTCATCTCTCCGCACACACACCTGCGTGGGCGTGTCGCAGACCTACAAGGCATCCGTGACTCTTTGGCATTTTGACTTCGGCCACCTACAGTGATGATAGTCACAGCCCGTGGCTGTGGAATGTCGAATCAGGTAGCACAGCATGCTGGCATGTTCTCCACATAACATGTTTGCGATGCAAATCAAGCTAGCATTGGGTTTGCTGAATGAGTATGGCTTATTCAGATTGCCAGGCTGCCCTCGTGCCAGGCTGCCCTTGTGATATAATTCAGATTTTCCCAGTGAACCAGACATTTTGTACTGTATATTTTTGTACCATCGCTTACACTGCATAGTTCTATGCGATACAGACTATTAAGTAATGTGGTTTCTGTATTTTCGTAATATGCACCTGAACCACATATACATACACTCGAGGACGATATTATTAGCCCCCCTCCTGAAATTAGATATCTCTCTTGATTTCTCGGTGAGAATGACAGTTATTAACAAGTTTATGTTATTCTGGAAACAAGTATACTATGGAGATAATGTTTAACAGGTTGAATTTGGAATTTGACAAGGCAAGGACAAAATTATTAGCCCCCTGATCATTAACCGTCAGTACGGTGCCTTTTATGACCCAAATCTGACAAAAGGCTCTTTGATTAGTTATGTCCTCCTAGGGATTTTGGCTCATCTCTCCATTGCAAATTGTTTTAGCTGGTCCAAATTGCATGGATGTTGAGCATGGGCATTCATTTTCAACACTCATCAAATATCTAAAGGATTGAGGCCTGAACCACTCCAGGATCATGGTTTTAGTATCCTTGAAGAACATTTGGACTCATTTGGATGTACGCTTTGGGTTATTATCTTATTGGAAGACCTAGCAAAGATCTTAGCTTAATCTATGACCATATTTCTGCATGGTCTCCTTCCATATTTAATCACAGTCTTCCTTTTTCATGGTGCCGTACACCCAAACAAGGCCTGAGGCTGCCACAGAATGATGCTACCATCACCATGTTTAACTGTGAAAACCGTGGTTTACCAAGATTTAAGGCCTATCCCTTTCTTCACCTAACAGAAGCAGAATTCATGCGTCCAATCAGGTCCAATTAAATCTCATCAGACCAAAGCACAGACTTCCAAAACTCATTTTTGACTTTCAAATGTTCACAGGCAAACCTCAATCGGACTCTGATATGCAGCACCTTTAGTAAAGGGGCACTACTGTGATAATGGTGCCAAAGCCCAATGTGATGACAAGCCCTCACAACTGTCTTTCTTGAAAAGAAAACTGTAGATGAGGCCAGGTCAACAGCAATCATCTAGGTAGGTGTCCAGGGCTTCTTTGGTCTAATGAGACTAAGCACAGTTCCCACAGTTACACATGGTGGTGGGAATATTAAGGTGTTCGGCTGTTTTGCAGCCTCAGATACAGGGAAGATGGGTCTGGGTTTGGATTCCTGGGTCTTCCAGCAACATAATAATCCAAAGCATACATCTAAATTAGTTCAGAAGGTCTTCAAGGATACTAAAACCATGATACTGAAATGGCCCGCTCAGAGTCCAGTCCACAATCCCATTGAGAGTCTGTGGCAAATGTCTGTGTTCAGCATCCATGCAATTTGGACGAGCTAGAACAATTTGCAATGGAGAAATGGGCCAAAATCTCTAGGAAGACGTGCCAACCTATTTAACAACTAATCAAAGAGCTTTTTGTCAGTTTTGATTCAGAAAGGGTAACGCATTGACTATTAATAATCAGGGGGCTAATAATTTTGTCCTTGTCATTTTTCGCCTTTTTTGTTTAAACTGCTTATAACAATACCAAATTCCAAATTCAACTTGTTGAACATTATCTACATAGTATACTTGTTTCCAGAATAACATAAACTTGTTAATAACTGTCATTCTCACCGAGAAATCAAGAGAGATGTCTAATTTCAGGAGGGGGGCTAATAATATCGTCCTCGAGTGTACATACACACACACACAAACACATATATAGCAGTGAAGAGCCCGTAAAGCCCTACTGCTCATGCAGTAAATATCATGGCATTACTTAATACCATCTGTCCATAATGCCTGTCATAGAGCATTGACTGACAGCAGTGCCTTAACAGGCAAAGATGGCCTCCACTACCAGTGACTACCATGGACTAAATCATGTGTCTGTCTGAAGATTTACAGTTGCTGCCTGTAAGCTGAATTGCCTCTAATGAAGAGTGCTTCAGGATTAGAGGAGGCTGTATGTCTTGCTGAACAGTAACTACTAGGCGGAAGACAGTAAAAACTGGCTCCAGAAGGCTTTCTCGTATTAATACTTTTACCTTTGCAACTTCAACTTTTACCGAAAATCCAATGGCGAGTAAATTGGATTCCTCTGTAATGAATGCCGGACATTGCAATTCAAGGCAGGATTTGTTGCCTTTGTTAAATAGGGTTACTGTCCCATGGGTACTCAGAAGGGGGTTATGGGAAATGTGAGGTGGCTTACATACACACACACACACTCGCACGCACGCACGCACGCATGCGCGCACGCACGCACACGCACACACACACACACACACAGCAATATTCACTAAGGGCTTAGTCATTGTGGAGTCCTTACTCTTGCTTCATGTGAACTTGGCCCCGTGTGTAGCAGCCCTGTGTCAGACTACAGGAGCCCGGGTGGATGAGTGGAGTTGGTTGTCTTGGACACCAGGTCAGAGAGACAGTTGGAAGAATGAGTGTGGTGGTTGCCGTAGAGACCAGGTGAGCAGGAGCAGACAGGTGAATGAGACAAGTGGTTGCGCTAGAGACCAGGAGATTGGTACAGTTGGAAGAATGAGTGTAGTAATTGCTTTAGGAATCATGTGAACACAGGCTGTCAGAGGAATGAGTGAGATGATCAGAGTGCAGGGGCAGCACAAGTACTGGGCAGTGGATGTGGGCAGTGTTTATGACTAGTGGAAATCTGTTCTCTCTTAAATATTATAAAGGTGTTAAACTGTTGTGAGTGTGAACATACACACACACACACACACACATACTGTATACAAACACACACATACACAAACATAAGTAAGGGATAATGTTCTGTGAGGCTGTCATTCACGTGGACTAGATAGATAGATACAGTAGATAGATAGATAGATAGATAGATAGATAGATAGATAGATGTACTTTATTGATCCCAATTTAAAAATGAATGCAGGTCTTGAATCGCTCTTAAGGGGCTTATTCTACAAAAATGATCACCTCGCCAAATATGTGACCGGCCCGACAAGTCATCCCAGACACATTTTGAGTTATTCACAGATTCTGAAAGTGTAGGTTCTAAACTTTCCAATGATGCCTTACACATGGAAATCTGATAATATGTGAAGAAGTTGTGGCCATTTGAAAGCATGCACATCTTAAAACACAAAGCTGAGAAATCCTCTCTTGAAGATTTAGTAGTTCTCACCTCTGGGGACTGAATGGTGCTCATTTGCATGACATCAAGATAAGCCCTCCCCCGTACAGCCTACAGACTGTCACTGTGGTGTGTGCCTTTAGGGCAAACGTTTTCAGGTCAAAACGGTAAAGTTGTTTGCGTTTTGGCCTTTCGTCCACACTTTTTGAGAACGGGTTCCAAAGTGAGAAAGTCTGACAACTCCGCCGTTTTGTTTTCGTGTAGACAGGCAAAACGCAACCTTTTGAAAAAAGATGACGTCGTCGCCCCTTCACCTTGTGCTGCACATCTCACTGGTTGCTGTCGAATAAATTGTGATTTGATTAGCTTGCAATGTAGGCTGGCTGTTGTGCAATTGTTTCTACTGCCATTAAACTGGCTGTATGGCTAGTAGGGTAGTAAGCTATAACAAGGACTTCTTGTTGGCTTTCATTACTCTTAATTAATTAAAAAGCAACTGTCCCTGCTGCCAACTCCCCCCAGTAACAACACGCATTGCTAAAATCAACATGTTTTAAGCGAATAATTGCGCAGTTGTCTCAAGTTTATTTGCTGCTCCTTCTATTTTTTCATTTTCTGCTCCGTATCGCTTAAGTGGGTCAATTTAACGATGTGACATCTCACAACAGCGGCAAACTTTTACAAACAGGTTGTTGTGGGATAATTTGGGGTATAAATGGTCTGCAGTGTAGGCTCTGTGTAATGCAACAGTTTCTACCTTCTGACATTGAACTACAAAATGTTTTTTGTATACATCGCTAGTTCAGTCCAACAAACACTTCTCGTTATGCTTATTAAATAGGGCAACTGTCGCTGCAAAAGTTTCATATAATGAGTCACCTGATCACTTTGGATGTACTCTGTTCCCCAGATTAATTTGATTGCTTCACTTGACTGGGGCTTTTAGCAGCTAGTCTAGATGGCTTTTAGCATTGCTTAAATTCACTGTGATGCTAATGGTTTAGCAATTCAAGCATTATTCAAATTAATCGCCCATCGAATACGTAGTCCTGGGACACTTTCTTTTTGTCGGGTTTTTTTTTGCTGGATGTAGTCATCTCAGAGGTAACTACTGTACGCCTGTTTGCCTCGAGATGTCCAATTATTCTCATATCCTGCCACTCTCTTTCGGCAGCTAGAGAATCCGCTCGCATTCTGTACATAAGCTCTGGAGAAAGTTTCTGGCTACAAGAACGTGTCCCAAGGACAGACAGTGTTCTCAATCCTTCTTACGTAGCATTTACAGTCAAAGTTAAGGATTTTCTCCATTTCCCGGTCTGTATTCTCTTCAAATGAAATCACATGCATTTATGCAGCTTAAGTAGCCACGAGGTTTGCTTCTAGCACATAGCTGATTGGCGGAAAACAAACAAAAGAGAGTTTTTCTCCTAAAACTAGCCAACTTTAAAGACAAAATGTATGCTTTTAAAGCAACTAATACTGTTATCTGCAACATGGAATGGCTTCTTCATGATCTCAACTCTCACATTTAGCAAAAAAATGAAAATCACACATTTTGAAAAAAAGTTAGAAAGTTAGAGAGTTAGAAACTTCTAGCAATATCACATTTTAAATATTTTGTTGCACCTGCATGGCTTCTGCTAGTAAAAATAAGTAATCGAGGATATAGAATGTTTAAGTGTTGTGTAGCAATGTGACCAGCTTCTAAATAACTCATTGCAGCTTAGTGTTGATATTCCGTTACGAATAGTAACACACTACTTGCGGAGTGATATGAAAGAAGCACAAACCCTGTTGCAATTGACAGCGGTTATTGTACTTTTTCAGCGGTCATTATAAAAAAATATTTTGACCTCCGAACGTTGTAGTGGCCCATTCAAAGTCAATGGGACGTCCGTCAGCATTCTGAAGAGCCATATTATAAACACATATATATTGACACACTCACATATACCCATTAATCTTGCCCTGGTTCTATAGAAGGAGAACTTATGGGTTTCCCATGACTGATTAGTATTGAACATAGATGGCCATTTGGTTTGACATTACTGCCCTACAAAGGCAAAGTGCAGTAACTACGTGAACATTGAAACCAAGAAAAATGGCTTCAAAGGGGCCATACTGCCCAGTCAAACATGCTCTAGGTATAATAGAGGTGAAGCTTTTATATGCTTTCTTAATAGGAAGATGCAAGACAGTCAGTCACAAGACAAAGGAGATGTTGTAAAGTTAATTCCTAGTCTAAACTCAGTTTTGACAAAATATGTAGTTACTGCCTTTTGGCTTTGTAGGGCAGATTAGACACTGTGCCTTGGTTGGCATGCTTCAGTGTTCAGTGTTTTGGGAAGTGATGTCTGTGCCTGTCAGTGTAGATTATAGAGTTGCTGATCACTAGCCCTCCATTATATTAGCAGCAGTCTGTGGCCAGTTGTCCTTTTAAGCAAGAAAAGAAACATGTTTATTCAAAACCAGCACAATCACTGAAAACCAATAAAGGTGTCATCCCGCGAGAAGGCATTTACTGCTTGCTCTTTCTGAAATATGATGGGTCACTCAGAGTTGCAGACACATGCTGCACGTGAAAACATTTTTGTACCCCGATTGCCTCGATCAGTGAATGAAAGAAAATAGATGTAATGACGAGCGAATAAGGTAATGGAAAACGAAGTGAATCTTGTGAATTAGAAAAAGCCATGCCATAGTTGTGATGACCGCAGGAGTCTTGGTGCAGCACACATTCACCTAGCAAAAAATAGGTAAGTCAGTGTGTTTGTTTAGAACGAACCTGTCATTCTTCCCACTCCATCTCCTCCACCAAACTAGAACAGCCTGAAACAGGAGCACTAAAGCATTTTTTTTCCACCAAAACCGGTTCACAGGGCATTCATTATCACCAGAGACCACCGCAAACTTAAAGAAAAAAAGATGCAGTGACACCTTTAATAATATTTCTCTCTTTTCCTCTTTCTCTCTCTCTGTCTCTCTCTCCCGCTCTCTCTCTGTCCTACTCTCCCTCCTTTTCTCTCTCTCTCTCCCTCTCCCTCCTACTCTTTCTCTTACTCTCTCATCTCTCTCTCTCTCTCTCCCTCCTCTCTCTCTCTCTCTTTTCTCCTTCACCTCTCAGTCTCTCTGTCTGTCTTTGTGTGATTCAGATCGTCTGTAGAAGACAAGTCAAGCTCTAACAGGATTACAGGACAGCCTTAATGTGTGTGTGTGTGTGTGTGTGTGTGTGTGTGTGTGTGTGTTTGTGTGTCTGTGAACATGCTGTTCTACTGCCCTAAATGATACACATACACACAAACACACCCACAGACACCTACCCCCACACCTTTATCATTGTGGACGCCTTTGGTGACACTGGAAGTAGTGAAGCAGTTGTCCTTCACCATCTCATTTCATTTAACTCTTACTCTGCCACTTGTGCTTGTGTTCACCGATACAGCTACCATGACTTTTATTATGGACTTGTATTATTATAATCTGTAGTCTATGGGTTAGAGAGTTGGTCTTGGGATTGGAGAGTTGCAGGTTCGAGTCCATGGCTGAAATGCCCTTGAGCAAGGGGTAACTGAATAACTGTATGTCGCTCTGGATAAGAGCGTCAGCTAAGTGTAATGTAGCATAATATGGTAAAGGGATTTTGAGCAGTGTCTCCGTGTGCTGGTGGTTTAGCGATGCGTCTGTGAAACGCAGTCTCAATCCCAATGCGCTGGCCCCACTGATTAAGTGGTGTGGCCAAGGGAGAGAAAGGCTCGTCCCTCCATCTTCATGCTCCTGAGTCTCATCCTCTTATCACAGGGCCACCGAATGGGCCCCTTTCCTCCAATCAATCGCCCTTTTGCTGTAAGGTGTTTCAGTGTTAATCAATCACATTGCTTCCTCTGTTCTTAAGTGACCTTACTCACCCAAAGTTTATCATTCCATATATACACACACACCTGAGACATCCTGAGGAGAATTGCTCTTTTTTTTCTCTCTCTTTCTCTTTCTCTCTCCCTCTCTCTCTCTTTTTCTCTTACTTTCTGTCTCACACTTTTCCATCCCTATCTCTGTCTTTTTTTATATCCATCTGTCTATTTTCTCTGCTGTCAGACAAACACACACACAGAGCGCTATAGAGAGGCGAGAAGAGAAAGTTAGAGACTTGTTTTTCCTCGTAAGTCTGTCCATCACTGTGCCACCCAAGCATTCATTCATGGCAGAGGTGCTCGCTGGAAAAGAGGGCAGTGTTCTACAGAGAAGGCTCTTCATAGTCCTCATTTAGAGAAACAGGCCCTCGGTAATCGCCACAGAATAACTGTCTGGTTCTCTATTTAAACTGTCTGGTTCGTGTGTGTGTGTGTGTGTGTGTGTGTGTGTGTGTGTATGTATTTCTGTGTGTGTCTCTGTATGTGCCTGTGTGTGTGTGTGTGTGTGTGTGTGTGTGTGTGTGAGAGCTGAATAAAAAGGAGACAGATCAAGAGGACGAGGGAGGGCACTTACCAAAGAAATTTTGAGACTGAGCAAGAAAGGTGCCTCTAACAGAGAGAAGAGAGGCACACAGAGGCACAGCTATCAGCAGCAAGCAGCCGACTCAGAAAGAACACCTCGTTCACAGACACAGGGTTCCTGGCAGTTCTAAAAAGAACAAGCTGTGTTCCCATCGGAAGAACAGAGGAATAAGAGCTACAGCCGCTAATATGGAGCGCAGTATCTGAAATAGAATACTTCACGTGTAATTTTAGAGTGTGCTGTCAACGGAAATAATAAATGCAAACATCGCTATCTTTTTGGAGAACAGAATACATCAAGCTGACAGCATAGGCTCTGTCTTGGCACAGTATTAGGAAAAAATTAGATACTTAACTATTATTAAATTCACGTCACAGTTTTTAATAAACCTAATGTCTGTCCTTATTGCCAAGATTGACACAAACAGTAGCTTGATGCTACTATAATTACTCAACTGTCCATCGCAATGAAGACTGCACACTGTAGTCCTTTTGAGACATGACCTTTGGATATTCGACTCACTATTGCAACTGGATATCATAGGGACCTGAGTGTTCACGCTAGGTGTGTGCAAAAATATTGGTATTGCAGTGTACCGTGATGCATCTTTTCACAATATACTAGATCAATTTCTCACTCCAAATATCGATTTTTAATAAAATTGAAAGCATTGTTTAAACTATTTTATGTTCCTATATTACAGCTCTGTCATCAAGTAGTTTATTTTTCTAAATCCTATGCACATTATGTTTGTGACATCAGTGTGGCTACAGTTAATTCAGTTTGTGTAAGAGAGCAAATATTTTTGGTGCAATGGCAGCTACCTCCATATGTTTATTTTTCGATACCACATTAAAGGGAATTCAGTTATAAATTGTGTTATTCTGAGTTATGTTGATTTAATTCAGTTTTGATAAAATACAACACTATACAGATCGTAAACATCAACTGGTAATTCAGCTGTATTTTTACATTTTCACTGAACTATGTAGAGTATTGCAATATATTGCAATATATTACATTGCAATATTGCAATATATTGCAATATTGCAATATATCCAGTATCACAGTGTATCATGATAGAATTGTATCATGACAAATGTATTGTGATATGTATTGTATTGTGATCACATGGTGCTTGCAAACAGAGGTAATCTGTGTGGTAGTCGTTTATACTACAAGAAAAAAATACTTCAGTGGGTTAAGTGAGGGGTGGGGCAAGGGCTGAACTTACAGGCAGCCGGCTACCATAGTTGTTTTGCTCATCACACACAGCAGTGTTTCTCAAATGTATGGTTTGTGCGTAGATACATTTTTAAATTATGCTACCTACTGTAGTGTAAGCAAGGCCATTATCGGCCTGATGAGAGACATTTCGATTGAAAATCAGTTTCAAAATAAACGCTTACGCAAATGGACGGTTTATGGGAGCTGAATATGTCCATGGGGTAACATGTTTTTCGCAGGGTAAAGCCTCATTTTAAGTGGAACACAAACTACATGGCAGATAATAGGCAGTATGCCGACAATAGGCTTTCTTACGCTATGTTATACCCAATGTCTTTTAAACGACATTTGCAGATATCCTATCTAATAAATAATGAAGGAGAGAGATGGTCGTTTCCTGGCGGGGGACCTGAGGTAGCCTTGAGGTAGGGTAGTAGAGGGCCCCCGGTGACCAGGTTGTCGATATGTTTTTATTGCATCTCTGACCTGGAGGACAAGCTGTGGCTGATATTTACTTGTCACCCCTCAGAGAGGCCAGTGTAATGTATAATGGAATGACAAGCAGGGCTGTGGAGGAGTTTGGGCAGATGGATGTTGGTTTCTCGCGAACTCTGGAGGGACCAATTAGATCCTTTTTTCCCTGCTGCATTAAATTGTGCCCCCCCCCCCCCTCTTTACTCACCCAAGGCTCTGGAGAAATTGTTTGAGCTTTGTGTGTTGTGTTGTAAAAAAAATGCTGAGAGGCTAGGCCGCATTGTGTAAGCACTGCTTTCATGTTCCATATTAGGTTGTTTTTTATATCACTCCTGGTATTGACTCTGCGCCTGTGTGTGTGTGTGTGTCTCCTATTATTTTTTTTCAGACACTTTGATGTGGGACTCTACAGGTGGCTCATCAGGTAAGGTGTGTGTGTGTGTGTGTGTGTGTGAGAGAGAGAGAGAGAGAGAGAGAGAGAGAGAGAGAGAGTATGCGTAAGAGAGAGAGGCAGAGGGAGACCCTGTTGAGTGCTCACCAAATATTGAGCCTCATTGCCTTGTGTGTGTGTTTGTAATGACTGCTTTGGCAGTACTTAAATGCTAACTCATGCCTATAAAACATTCAGTAATGAATTGAATTGAATATAGTTTAGAGAGAGATGGTAGTAATGGAGAGAAACAGTGGGTTCGGCTGGGACGATGTTTGTGTTTGATTATGTATGTTGAACTGCTTGATGATTATATTGGCTGGGGCCATAATGGTTTGGCTGCCTGCATTGCCTCCTCGGGGGATGGGGAGATGAGACAGACAGACAGACACACTCACACACTCACACACTCACACACTCACACACTCACTCACTCACTCACTCACTCACTCACTCAAACACACACACACACACACACACACACACTCACTCACTCACTCACTCACTCACACACACACACACACACACACACACACACACACACACACACACACACACACACACACACACACACTCACTCACTCACTCACTCACTCACTCACTCACTCACTCACTCACTCACTCA
>CM050204.1:12172500-12217500 GCA_027475355.1 Coilia nasus | reverse complement strand
GTTACTCACTGAGGTACAGACCTGCTGGAGCTCCAGGCCTCTCTCTCGTTCTTTTGGTTTCCAGCCACATCGATGGCAGTCTCGGTGCATTTCTTAAAGCAACACTAAATAGTTTTTGTCTGTGGTCGCCCAGCAAGTTGGAAGCGAAATTGTCTGTCATTCGAACTGCAGAGGAACAGCCTGCTCCTCCAAACTTACTTACAGTGGTTATAGCCCATGGAGGGCAGCAAAGCCAATTCAGAAGTGCCTTTCACCCTGTTACAAGTTGATGAACCACATACAAACGATTTTGGAAACACTAGTTTGAAAGTTTGAAAAAGCTACTTAATGTTGCTTTAATCTTACAAACAGAGGGAGCAGACTGGACATGAGTTTTAAGTGCCCATGTAAGGAGTATCCTGTTTTCCTTGGTGCTTCAATGAGCCTCTAAGTACTGTGGGTACTAATAAGGGCACAACGGCCTCCTTGTTCAGTCATAAAGGGCTGACTGACACAGAAAATGAACATGTCATGTGTGCCATATGGATTGTTACCTACTCTGAAACAGCACTGAAGGATCATTGGTAATGAGGATGCTCTATTCTATTCTATTCTATTCTATTCTATTCTATTCTATTCTATTCTATTCTATTCTATTCTATTCTATTGTAGCCTATTCTATTCTATTCTGTTCTATTCTATTCTATTCTATTCTATTCTATTCTATTCTATTCTATAGTAGCATATTCTATTCTATTCTATTCTATTCTATAGTAGCCTATTCTATTCTATTCTATTCTATTCTATTCTATTCTATTCTATTGTAGCCTATTCTATTCTATCCTATTCTATTCCATGTCGTTTCTATTCTATTCTATTCTTTTCTATTCTATTCTATTCTATTCTATTCTCTCAGCTGTGCTTGCATAGGGTTTAGATAGGAAAAGGTTTGGTGTCTGAGGGAATACAGTGTCTCTCAGGATATTTGGGCACCTGTTAGTCAGTTACTGTCTGTAGTTGGGTGTCAGTAATGTGTTGTAAATGAGCTGTCCAGGAGCCTAAGCCTAGTTGTCTGGCAGTATCCGTCCCAGGTTGTGTAAGGTTGTCAATTGTGTGTTGAGAATGAGCCATAAATTGCATATACGTCACCTTCATTTGCTCCTTAGAGTAGGGGTGGGCGGTATAGCCTAAAATTTATATCATGGTATAAGTTGAACCATAGACGGTAGACGGTATATATCACGGTATACTTTGGTATGTAACAGTATTAACTGTTAACAGCTTCTTAATGCTGAATGTCAATATTTCTGAATGTCACCAAACACAATACAAAACATTGTAACATTTTCGTGTGGGAACTTGGCTCAGCCAGAGGTTAGGCAAGACTGAGCTAAATACAACACGTTCAGAGCAGAATAACGTCGTATTCCACAGGATCCGCACACAAAACAACTAGATGAACACGTGAGAATGATAGCACAGGAAATTATGATGTTGGGAGAGTGCAGTCAATCCGTGCGCTTTGCCAAATGGACAGAGCTGGATCGTCAGTGACTTGCTGTCGGCGCAGATGGGTCAGTCAAGTGCAGCTTTGCCCTTCTCTCACAGCTTCTGTGCATTGGAGCTTTATTTACAAGGTTTTCCAACGTAGCTGACTTGCTGTAGCAAACCGACCCTAAGTAATGTTACAACCGCGGAAGATGAGCAATTTTGAAAATAGGCGTGTCAGAATAACGCCAGTTCTGCAGATTATGTTTTCCTGTTCAGTATCCGACACCTCGTAGCCAAACCAGGACCAGATTACAGAAATTGAGCCTGTCTTTTTTACGAGCTCCTTTTATTCCACGTGTTCACTGCACGCAGCTATTTTTCCTTCTTCCTTGTTGTGGTGACGCAATGAACTATCGCGGTAGGAAGGTATAACCCAAAATCTCTACCGTTGGCCAAATTTATACCGCATACCGTTTATACCTTTTATACAGCCCACCCCTACCTTAGAGATCCACTTTTTAAAGATTCTGGGGCTTTTTGCTGGATGCCATTGTGTCAGGCAGTGTCTAGTACCACATATGCTTGCCTTGTTTAACGAATGTTGCACAGAGAATTCAGAACGCATTGGTGAAAGATGTCTGTTAGTGTTTCTGCATGATCTTAACATAGATAAGTGACACGAAATATGTTTGTTTTGAATGTGGTGCACTGCTTTGCTCTGCTGGTCAGTTTTACATCTTGTGTTATAATCACAAATAGCCACAGCAGAGGACATTCTACCTACAGTATGTGCTCCATAAACACAGCATTCATTTTACCAGTCCTGCCATCTTTTTACACAGTTACTTCTCCAAACTAGATGTACCGCATAGCGGTACATGGTATGACCGCCGCAGTGTATTGAAATGTGGGAACTGTTGGTATGATGAGTGTGTGGAAGAGCAGTGTTGTGAGGTGAGAATTTATGTGGAAATGATTTCCTGGAAGTGGGCATGAATGTGGGTTTTGAATGAATGACGTTGTGTGTGTTTGTATAGTGTGTAGGAGTGATTTCTGAAAGGAATAGGCAAAATGAGATTTTGTACAATAACAGCGGCTGCTATAGGCCCAATTTTATGGCATGTGCTGTGCTTTTAGAGGTCTTTGTGTTGATCGTGCATGAGATATTTTATGCAGTTCCTACCTTCTTAGTCCAAAATATTGACAATTCAAAATCCCAATTTTTGCATTTACCCATATCACTAGGTGGCGCTATGCTTCAAGTGAGTGTTTATGGGCTGGGTCGATATGTCTCTGTAACACCGACATACACAAAATCGTTGTCTAGGGCAAAATTGTTGACGAATTATTTAACAAAAACTGTTTTTTGACACCTAGCTTCGCCAATAAACATCGCCCCCTATGACAAAATGTCACAAAATTTAGTACACATGAAAAGAAAGCTGTTTAGAGATGGCAGGTCAACGTTGACCAAGTTTGAGCAATTAAAAGCCAAGATATGGAAGCTACGTGTTAAATGTTCATTGATGTGTAACTTCGAAACGGTTTATCTCAAGACAAATCCTTTGATAACTTTTGTCAGCATTGTCTGTAGATGACATATACCAAATTTGGTGAGATTCACATGAACGGCCTATGACGAGTTTGTTCAAATTCGTTTTCGCAATGTTAAAATTTCACGGAAATTGTTTTCATTGGAAGTGGGCGTCGACCAGTGCTTTCAATGCGTGAGGGTCAATAGATTTCATGATTTAAAAAAAAGTTGTTGTAAACATTAGCATTCTCTAGATAATAGGCAAAATTACATTTTCTACAATTACAGCGCCCCCTATGGACCAAATTGTATGGCATGTGCTGTGATGTTAGAGGTCTTTGTGGTGATCATGCATGACGTATTTTGTGCAGTTCCCACCTTCTCGGTCCAAGATATTAGCAACTCAAAATACCAATTTTTGCATTTACCCTTATCACTAGGTAGCGCTATGCTTCAAGTGAGTGTTTATGGGCTGGACCAATATGCCTCTGTAACACCGACATACTAACACAAAATCGTTGTCTTGGGCAAAATTGTTGACGAATTATTTAACAAAAACTGTTTTTTGACACCTAGCTTCGCCAATAAACATCACCCCCTATGAGGACATGTCACAAAATTTAGTACACATGAAAAGAAAGCTGTTTAGAGATGGCATGTCAACTTTGACCAAATTTGAGCAATTAAAAGCCAAGATATGGACTTTTGAAGAATTTTAAGCTACGTGTTAAATGTTCATTGACGTGTAACTTCGAAACGGTTTATCTCAAGATAAATCCTTTGATAACTTTTTGTCAGCATTGTCTGTAGATGACATATACCAAATTTGGTGAGATTCACATGAACTGCCTATGACGAGTTCGTTCAAATTCGTTTTTGCAATGTTAAAATTTCACGGAAATTGTTTTCGTTGGAAGTGGGCGTTGACCAGTGCTTTCAATGCGTGAGGGTCAATAGATTTCACGATAAAAAAAAAGTTGTTGTAAACATTAGCATTCTCTAGATAATAGGCAAAATGACATTTTCTAAAATTACAGCGCCCCCTATGGACCAAATTGTATGGCATGTGCTGTGATGTTAGAGGTCTTTGTGGTGATCATGCATGACGTATTTTGTGCAGTTCCCATCTTCTTGGTCCAAGATATTAGCAACTCAAAATAGCAATTTTTGCATTTACCCTTATCACTAGGTGGCGCTATGCTTCAGGTGAGTGTTTATGGGCTGGGCCGATACGCCTCTGTAACACCGACATACTAACACAAAATCGTTGTCTTGGGCAAAATTGTTGATGAATTATTTAACAAAAGCTGTTTTTTGATACCTAGCTTCGCCAATAAACATCGCCCCCCTATGATGAAATGTCACAAAATTTAGTACACATGAAAAGAAAGCTGTTTAGAGATGGCATGTCAACTTTGACCAAATTTGAGCAATTAAAAGCCAACATATGGACTTTTGAAGAATTTTAAGCTACGTGTTAAATGTTCATTGACGTGTAATTTCGAAACGGTTTATCTCAAGATAAATCCTTTGATAACTTTTTGTCAGCATTGTCTGTAGATGACATATACCATACCATAGTGTCCCGGAAATCGTTGACGGAAAATCGGTGAAAAAAAAAAGAAAAAGCAAAAAAAAAAGGGAAAAAAAGTCGCGGCAACACTATAATGACCGCTTTCGCTAGCTTCGCTAGCGGCGGTCATAATAATGCACTCAGTGAAATTCCTGGACAACTGCCTAAGGCTCTCTCTCTTTCTCTCTCTCTCTCCCCCCTCTCTCTTTCTTTCTCTCTTTCTCTGTCTCTCTCTCTATCTCTCCATCTCTCCCTCTCTCTCTCTCTCTGTCTCTCTCTCTTTGTCTCTCATTCTTTCTTTCTTTCTCTCTCTCTCTTTTTCTGTCTCTCTCTATCTCTCCATCTCTCTCTCTCTCTCTCTCTCTCTCTCTCTCTCTCTCTCTCACACACACACACATTCTCTGTCTCTTCCCTTTACACTTCTCTTTCTTCCCGGCTAACAACTGTATAGTCCACCTCCACCCCCCCACCCGCAAAAACACACCCACTTCATCTAGGCCAGGGTTCTGCTCATTTCTTCTTCTTCTTGCAGAAATGCAACACTGTCTTTGTCTGGCCTAGGCAGAGATAAAGGCATTTGAGCACTTTAACGTTTGGACACTTTTAAAGCCCTGGATTTACATTTAGGGCTATGGGCTGAGGGGTGTGTGTGTGTGTGTGTGTGTGTGTCTGAGAGAGAGGGACAGACAGAGAGAGAGAGAGATAGAGAGAGAGGGAGAGGGAGAGATACACACAGAATATTGGTGTGGATGTGAGATGCTTTTCACCACAGTGGAAAACTTGCTTCTTCCACTTTTCCACAGTGACACATACTCAGTCTTTTTCACTGACATACACAGAGTGCACTTAGACTGTAGTGGCCCTGGCTGGGAGATTAAAAGTAGTCTGTGTTAAAAGTATAATAAAAGTATTAATTTTTTAAATTCAGGGTAGCAGATACCTGACTAGCAATTAAGCTTTTACTCTCGACTTTGAACCACTGTCACCACTAGCAGTACCCAAGAAGCTGAAACCATGAAGCTACTGAGACTCATTCAGCCTTAGCATCTGGACACCTGTGTGACAATAGACACAAGACAAGACTCACTGTATCAGTAGACTCCAGAATCGCCTCTGCTTTTAAATGTGTGCACATGTCACAGAGGCCAACCCCCTTGTCACTCAGTAGTTATATTTCACAGGAATTGGACTTAAAAAGTTGTTATTAGTGACCCATATGACCCAAACAAATATCTTCTCAGTAACAACATTAAATTGTTCACACCATTTGTCTCAGATAATTTAATATTGTTTGTTGTGTAGCTTTCCTCAGGAGAAGTCCCAAGCAATTTCCCTTGCCAATTTAACGTAAGCTTTTTGTAATTGATTTCTCCTCTGTGGTATATTATTCATTTATATCCATATAATGAAGTCGGTGTGAAAATGCGCTGAGCTGTGTGAAAGTGATGCCCGGGCAGGTGAGTAATGGGTCTTTTGAGAAAACATCAGTGTGAAATGTAAAACTTGAGCCCAACAGACACTTGAGACAGAAGCAAAATCCAGGCAAACACATGCACAAACAATAGACTAGCAAATTACGCCAACACACAGATCAGTTTCACAACTCCGGTCTTTTGTCTGCTCAGTGAATGGAGTTTTTTTGCTGTGGTCTGACACTAAGCCGTGACACGCGTCCCCCTCAAGAGGTAGGGGTGCGCTTTGCTGGAAGCCGCGTCTGTCTGCGGTGAGCAATGATGTGGCGGGAGCAACCTATTATTTAGCTTTTGTGTGTTTCACATTAGCATAACCAGCGACCATAAATAGTGAAGAAAAGAAAAGCAAAACTCATTTCTCACAATAATGCAATACATAAGCTCAGTCAGCCTGTCAGCATTTAGTTTTGTATCCATGACAAATTATTAGTACATCACCTGTGATTTTGTTGGTACAGAGCACTTTTGGAACTTTTGAGGAATGAGTGCCTCATCTTGCTGTATATAAAGATAAATTACTAAATGAATATGAAATGAAGGTATTATTATAATAACATGATGCAGGATCAGTGTTGTTGTGTGATTTCTTTATTTGTCTCTCTTGGGCAGTGTTATAAAACAAAAAACAAAAGGGGATTATATTACGTGGAGGTCAAAAAAAAAAAAACTAAACGTCCTCCAATCTCCAAAGATTTTCATGCAGCACTATGAAACTTTTTCGAGTTAATTAATCTTCACAAGTCAGTAGATGCTTAAATCAGTTGTTACCAGGCGAATGAAGACTTCCTCTACCGCCCCCGCTGTCTGTGGACAGAATACCACGCTTGCAATATCTGGGTGTCCGTCCCGGCACCCTCAGTCTCACAAAGTCTCGAGATTGCAAGAAGCAGGATCACATAAAATTCTGAAGAAATTCTGACTTTGCTTACCTCGGTGGACATGACTACTTTCATATTCGCCGGTCAGTCTGATCAGTTGAGTTGAAAACACATGCACATGGTGAGGGGAATGGAAAACAGTACATTTTTACCAGAGTGTCCATTTACTTGTAGACACTAGGGGAAGCTCTTTCGAGAAAAAGCACTCAAAAGTTGCATAGTGCTGCTTTAACTCTGCATTGGAGGTACAATGAGTAAAAGTATTGTCAGCCACTGCATGCCATAAGCAATATTTCTTGAGTCTTGATGCCATCTTTGGAAGTTTTATTTTTGTGAAATGCACTAAGTCATGACCTTACTAAAATGGCTGACTTAAAGCTCCATTCATCACCTATCACATCTCTTACTGTGTGATTTCCTGGCTGGCATTATAGAGCAGAGTGAGCCAAATGACTATTTTTTTCAAAGTTGCCCCTTGCACACGCAGCACATAATGGCCAGACAAAAATAGGCGCTGGCTAACGTCACAGACGAGCCTTTTTGGATACACGTCCTTCTTCCTGACTTGCTACACTGTGTGTGTGTGTGTGTGTGTGTGTGTGTGTGTGGAGGTGAGCTCTCAAAATGTGTCTGAAAAATCAAAACCTTTTCTGAGGTAAAGTGTTTGCCTCTCTGCTCAGGTCTGTTGGACTTTTTCAGCACGGTGCTGCTGAACCCGACTTGTCGTCTTGTTAAGATTTTGCCTTTTACCTTGAAGCTCAGGAGGCAAACGTGGCCATTACCGATTGAGCATGTTAATCCTGACTAGAACCAAAGCTGTGCTGCTGTTTGGTCACAGACACACATCTCTTTGTCTCTCATCCTTCACACAATCCATTCTTTCTCTTCCTCTCTGTCACTGTCTCCCTCTCTTACTGCCTCTGTCTGTCTGTGCCTCTCTCTGTCTCTCTTTCTCTCTCTCTCCCCTCTCTCCCCTTTCCCATTCTCTCTGATTCACATACTCATACACACACCTTTCTGTTTATACTCTCTCTCTCTCTCTCTCTCTCTGTCTCTCTCTCTCTCTCTCTCTCACACACACACACACACACACACACACACACACACACACACACACACACACACACACACACACACACACCCTCTCTGTTTCCCTCTCTCTCCCGCTCTTTCTCTCGCTCTCTCTCTCTCTCTCTCTCTCTCTCTCTCTCTCTCTCTCTCTCTCTCTCTCTCTCTCACTCACACACACACACACACACACACACACACACACACACACACACACACACACACACACACACAAACACACTCCCTCTCTCTCTCTCTTTCCCTCTCTCTCCCGCTCTTTCTCTCTCTTTCTGTCTCTCTTTCTGTGTCTTTCACACACATACACAGCCATGCTGTCATGTCTTCATCCTTTATTCTCCCTGTCTTTCTCTACCTCCTCTCCCTCCGTCCTCTCCAGCCTCTCAGTCCTCCCTTGTGCTCTGCACCCCCCTTTGGCCCAGCTGGGTGCAGACATTTAGGGAGTCAAAAGCCATGCTTTGAGTTTGAGGTTTCAGGGCAGCCACGGCAGAGGATCCTGTCACAGAGAATCCCTCTAGCCCCTTGGAGAGCTGTGTGAAGCAGCTAGAAGCAGGGGGAGGCAGTGCACATGAGGGGGAGAGAGGGCAGATATAGATAAGACACACACACACACACACACACACACACACACACACACACACACACACACACACAGACACACACACACAGACACACACAGACACATACACACACACACACACACACACACACACACACACACAGACACATACACACACAGACACACACACACACACACACACACACACAGACACACACAAAGACATACACACACACACACACACACACACACACATATTGGAATGAAATGGTTGTGCTATTGCAGGCTTTCCTCAGGCATACTCATTCAACCCTGACTGTGTCCTATATGTGCCATATCGGCAGAGAGGAATCACTTCTACTCTCTTGCTGTGTGTGTAGGTGTGTGTGTGTGTGTGTGTGTACGTACGTGTGTGTGTGTGTGTGTTTGTGTGTGTTTAAATGTATATCTGAGTACGTGTGCTGCAGTGTGTGTGTGTGCTTGTGCCATGTATGCTACAGTATGTGTCTGTGTGTCTGTGTGTGTGTGCGTGTGTGTGCGTGTGTGTGTGTGTGTGCGTGTGTGTGTGTGTGCGTGTGTGTGTGCGCTTCCCTATGTGTGTATGTATATGTAAGTGTATGCTATATTTGTGTGCAGGGTTTTGGTTGGCAGGAGGCTTTCTGCTGTCTGTGTGGGTGTGGGTGTGTGGCTGCTTGCCAGTGCATTTATGCATATATATGTGCATAACGATACACTTTCTTTGGAGACTATGGGTGTGATGAGGTCTTTAATGGACAAATGGTAAGATCTTTTCTTGGGTTCGATCCAAATCCTATGGCAACACAACACGCTGTAATTTAATCTCCAGAAGTGAGATAATGGAACTAGTAAACAAGAAATGCTGATTATGATGTCAGATTCGACCCTGTGTTTGTAAAGGTCTTTGGCATCCTTTCCGCCCATTGATCAACGTGTCAGATCTTTGAGCTGATAAAAAAACCTATTTAGTAACCTTTCTTCTGTACCGGATGACATAGGGAGAACATGAAACGCTTGAACACGTAGCACTTTCACCTTGGGTAGATGGACTATCCTTCAAGAACAGCCCCTCTTCACAGCTCCTAGCAGTGCTAACCTGCACCTACTGCACTCCTCTGTACGAGTGTGTCTCGCTCTTAGTCTATTTTCAGCTACAGTTACAGTTACAGCATTAAGCAGATGCTTTCCTCATAAACATAAAAACATAAAACACTCATATTCATCCAGGTCAGGGTAGTCAAATGAGCTAAGTTGTACTGTAAGCAACTGGACTTCTTTTTGGACCTTGAAGACATTTCACCTTTCTTCACTTCTGGAAAAGCCTTTTGGATAAAAGGTGAAACATCTTCAAGCTCCAGTTGCTTATAGCTTAGCTCCTTTAAATAAAATACTGGGCTAACTTATAGAAAAATGTGATACTATGTGGGAGTATAATCAAATTATTACATACCCTTATATCGGTTGATATAGTAAAGAAGGGCACATAAAGTTATTCTAATGCAATGGTCCTAATTAATTAACTAATTATTGGAATAGAGCTTTGTGCTTAGGACTTTCCCCCAAGATAGCCTTCAGTTCTCCAGCTTGACTGTTGTTCCTCATTTGTAAGTCACTTTGGATAACCGTGTTCTCGGTCTGAAACACTTTGAGAAGCACTGTAGTAGAGGAACTGGATGTAAGAGAGGTGGATTGGTGAGGTGTGATGTTGAGTGGTGCTGGCTGGCTGGACTCGAGAGACCAGACTCGCTCACTCACTTTCATCTCAGAGAGACATGCAATAGAGCAGCGTTATTACAGAAGCCCCGTGCTCTGCTAGGCCTGAGATAGAAAAGCACCCAATGGAAAAAGGAGGCGAGAGATAGAGGGGGAACGAGAGATTTTTTTTTAAAAATCCATACGTGAACCACTGTCTAACTATTTTGCATGATTCCATCAATAAAGCACTAATTTCAGTAATGTGTGTCAACAAGAATTACATCACCACAATTAAACAAAGGAAAACAAACCAAAACAAAGAGGGAGAGAGACAGAGAAAGGGAGAGAGGAGATCAGGTAAAGAGAGACTTTAAGGGTTGGGGAAACATGCGGGGTAGCAGAAGTCTGAAAGAGAAAAAAGAGGGGGAGTGAAGGCAGAAAGTGGAGTATTAAACATGCAGAGAGTAAAAGCATGGAGTAGAGACTTTGGAGAGTAAAAGAGAGAGGAAAATGGGATTGAAATTAAAATAAGGGATGGGGAGAGAGGTGAGAAATGGAGGAAGACGGGGAAGATGGACTTTTAAAGTTGCCCTTATTACTTAAGATAAGGAAACCCACAAAATACAGTTCAGATATAAACAAAAGCCACAACAGGGCATAGAGGAAGGAGATGGAGATGGAGAGAGAGAGCGCATGCGAGCGTGTGTGTGTGTGTGTGTGTGTGTGTGTGTGTGTGTGTGTGTGTGTGTGTGTGTGTGTGTGTGCGAGAGAGAGGGAGAGAGAGAGAGTTGCAGAGTGTGAGAGGGGCAGGGAGTGTGTGTTTGTTAGTGTGTGTGTAAGAGAGAAATAGAGGGGGATGCTCTGTGTGTCATGTTCAGACCATTCATCTCACGCCGCACGCTCTAGCCTGTTGGTGGGGAGAGGGTTTAATGACACACATTTATCATACAGTGTGGAAAGAGCCGAGGTTCTGCACGCCTCTGCACTACACACACACACACACACACACACACATTCCCCTGCAATTATTGGAGCACACTAGGAGATGCTGGATGAGGTTATGGTCCAGACCTAATACATTTTATGTTCCATAATCCCCATCCTGACATCAGCCTCCACAGTGGGGATTTTATATACATTTATGGCTTCCTGTGCGTGTGTCTGTCTGTGTGTCTGTGTTTAAACACCGATCCCTTTCTACTCTCTTCAGGGAAGAAGAGCCTTTGGCTTTTCTTTAGCAGACGGAAAATCAATGTGCTGGCTTTCCTTATCGAAATATCATAGCCAGACACGTGACTCCAATCAACACTGTCTCTCCTCACCCTCTGTGTGACTGTTTGGTAATGAGTACACATGGACATATGAGCACAGTTAGACTGTATGTAATGCTATATAAATCTAGCATCTATTTTCAGCATCTATCGTCTAATTCTTTAATTATTTATCTTTTATGTGCCCATAGACCCTCTTGTGTGTCTGTAATAAAGATTAAATTGAATTCAGTTCAATTCAGTTTAATTTAATTCAGTAATACAGGGTCCAAAAATAAAGGATACATTTTAAGTGCTTATATCTTAGATTATAAAAATGATACAGGGTACCAGATGTATTTGCTGTAAAGCTGACATTTAGGAGTTTTTAATACATAGGTTCATTTTTCTGTATACCACTCTGGCAGACGTCTTTTATGTAAGGGTATATTTGCCAAGAACATTTCAAACCTTAGACCTAAGTTAAACAATATGAGGTCCATTAAACATGTCAATAGAAACATTTGAAATCTTAAACTTGTGAAATATAGAAAAAAAACTGTCTGTGATTAAAATTTATGGTGTGGGCTCGGTGTGCTAATCCCAATTTTAATCCAAGATATGAGCATTTAAAATGTGTCCCATATTTCTGGACCACCCTGTATTTCCCACAGCATACGCAGCCCCACAACAAGATGCATACACAGAAGGCAGACCTCCTGTTATGAAGTCCAGCAAGCAACCCTCAGTAGTGCGATAAATCATATTTAATAGTAATACGAAACTCTGTCCGCATCCAGAATTTATCCCCTCCAATTGGACACAAGGTTGTCAACTCGGGTAACTAAGAAAAATAGAATCTCTCAGATGGAATATAAAGGCATTTAGTCATGTTCAACACAGGCTAAACTTTGGTTACACCTCTACCCTGCCTGTGTATTGGAGTTGAATGAATAATGAAACAAAATTAGTGGTAAAGAGAAAATGGACTACATTGTGTGTTGTTTGTGTGTGTATGTGCGCGTGGGTGTGTGAGTTGGTAAATTGAGAGCCTCAGTAATTCAAAATATGCTAACACAGTCTTCATGTACAGTACACACGGCAGCGCTCCTGAGGTTAGAACAGAATAGGCTTTATTGTCATTTTACAGGTTCAAGCACAGTCAATTTACACAGCAGTGAAGACTGCAAACAATCTTTGACATGTAACTAATGGATGGAAAGTAAAAATTCATTTGTCTGTTCCTTTTGTGTGTGTGTGTGTGTGTGCGTGTGTGCCTCTTATTCAGGTACATCTACGTGCCTCTGGGCGGGTCCCGCCATGGCCTCTTCCGGAAGGTTCTGTCCACGGCGCTGGCGTTCGGCTTCGTGTGCTTCTGGCACGGCGGCCATGACTACCTGCAGCAGTGGGCGCTGCTCAACTGGGCCGGCGTGCTGCTGGAGAACGCACTGAGCACGCTCCTCACCTCCGCCCCCCTCAGCACGCTCCTCGTAAGTCATCGCCTGGGGAAGGGAGTGGGTGGGTGGGTGGACCAAGAGGCCATTGTAAGGGATTAAAGTAGTGGGCTTTATTTGTGTGTGTTTGTTTGTGTTTGTGTGTGTAGGTGGGGGGATATTTGTGTGTGTGTGTGTTTTGGGTGGGGGGCTTTATTTGTGTGTGTTTGTGTTTGTGTGTGTGGGTGAGGGGATATTTGTGTGTGTGTTTTGGGTGGGGGACTTTATTTGTGTGTGTATGTTTGTGTGTGTGTGTGGGTGGGTGGGGGGATGTTTGTGTGTGTGTGTTTTGCAGGGTTGGGGGGGTGTTGACATATGGCTGGAAACACCAACTGCGATGGCTGCAATGCACAGTTGGCTGCACAGAAGTGCATATTTTCATTGACATTGCTGAAGTATTTACAGCATATGGGTGTGTGTGGGTGGCTGTGTGTGTGTATGTGTGCACGGTACGTATGCTGAGCAAAACATGTTTGTCGAGTGTGTGTATGTATCCGTGTGTGTGCGTGTGTGTGTGTGTTGATACAGCAAATATCAGTGTTTGCAGAAGGCCTGTAATGCGTGTGGTTATCTTCCCAAGCCAGAGCACTGTCCAGGTTTTATAGCGCTGCAGAAGAGCTTAGTTCAGATTTGCCTCCTGCACACTCCACTCCTGCCACCAGCCTTCGCCCTGTTTCTCTTCCACGCTTTCACCAGACTCCCTCCGTCTCTCCACACTTTCTCCACTCCTCCTTCTTTTCTATTCTTCTCCTGCTGTTTCTAGCCCTGCCTCTGTCTCTTCTACATTACATTACATTACACACTTAGCTAACGCTCAGTTATTTAGGTACAGGGTTTATACAGTCCCTGGAGTTAAGAGTTACACAGTCCCTGGTTTAGATGCCTTGCTCAAGGGCACTTCAGCCATGGGTGAGGGTGCAGGAGAGCACTAGCTGTTTACTCCCTCACCCCCATTCTTCCTACTAGAACGGGATTCGAACCTGCGACCCTCTGATCCAAAGACCAACTCCCTAACCACAGCTGCCTTCTCCTTTTAACAGCCTCCGTCTGTCTCTCCACACTTCTACTTTTACTGGCCTCCCTCTGTTTACCACTCCTCCTTTTTGTCTATTCTTTTCCTGCTTCTCCTCCACTCCTCTGCTGTTTCTAGCCCTCCCTCTGTCTCTTCACACTTTTCCTTTTACTGCCCTCCCTCAGTCTCTCACTTCTTTCGTTTACTGGCCTCCCTCTGTTTCACCACTCCTCCTTTTTTTAAATTCTTCTCCTGCTTCTCCTCCACTCCTCTGCTGTTGCTAGCCTTCCCTCTCTCTCTCTCCGCACTTCCTCTTTTACCAGCTTCCCTCAGTCTCTCCACACGTCTTTTACTGGCCTCTCTGTTTTACCACTCCTCCTTTTATTCTATTCTTCTCCGGCTTCTCCTCCACTCTCCTGCTGTTTCTAGCCCTCCTTCTGTCTGTCTTCCACACTTCTCTTTTTATGTCCTCTCTCTCTCTCCTCCTCCTCCTCAGCTGGGTGGTGTGGATGTCCTCGCTGCCCATCATTTCTACTTGACTGTGTCGTGATTTCTGTGTGAAATGTTATTCATCCATCTCGTCTTGGAAGTTTTTATTACTAATGCCGGCATGCTTTTTTTGTTATTGCTATTTTTAAGTTCTAATGGTTGGTGTGTTTCAGTCTTATGCACAAGGCCCCCTGTCCTCTTTGGGCTTTTACCAATTATGTCTGATGTTGCCTTCTTTTCTTTCTGGTGATTGCTCTCTTATTCCCTCCTTCCCACACTCTTTCTCTATCCCCTACTCTCTCTCTGTCTCTGTCACTGCCCCCCCCTCGCTCCCTCTCTCTCTCTCTCTCTCTCTCTCTCTCTCTCTCTCTCTCTCTCTCTGTCTCTCTCTCTCTCTCTCTTTGCATCTCTCTCTCTTTCACTCTCTCACTTTCACTCTCCCACTCTCTCTTTCTCTCTCTCTCCCCTCTCTCTCTCTGTCCCTCTAGTATTCTCTTTCTTCCCAGCTAACAACTGCATTGTGTCACCAGACAATTACGCACACATATCTGCTGTACCTCAGCCTAGATTATCTTTGTTTTTTCCTGTGTTCTCAAGGCCTGCCATGTTTGTATTTGTGCCCTGGCTCAGACACAAATCCGTTATCTCTGTTTATCAGCATTAGTGCAGCTTGTCTCATAATTTTTCAGATCCTAAAAGAATGAACTTTGTTTCTTGCTAACTTTGGTGAAAGAAGCACTTTGGGTACTTGTTTATGCTTTTCTGTGCATGATTTTTCAGATCCTAAAAGATGAACTTTGGTAAGAGAAGCACTTTAGGGAACGTCTTTATGGTTTTGTGTACACATATGCAACTTTCACACTAGTTACGTGCATGCTCACTCATTTTGTGCCTGACTGCATAGCTATCCACATAGCTGCACTGCGGAGCAGTATACTGGTCCAATCATCATTAATATCTTGAAGGGTTGTGGACACTTAGTTTAACCTAGACTGCAACACCGGCATCCTGCTGGACCCATATATCCCATATACCTTGCTGTGTTGTCATAAGACACTGCCAGCTACAGACACCCCCCTCGGCCCCCTGTCTGGTGTGGTGACGCTGATGGTGATGGATGGGTCGAGTCCGGGATCCTCCCAGGACTGTGGGGCTGCTTTTACCCCATACGTCCATCCTCCCGCACCATATGCCAAACTCTGTACACTACAACTCATCTCTACCCGCCATAAGTAGGAGTCACAGCTTAGCATGGACAACTTTCTTAAGTGATGCTGTGTGAGTGAGTGTGTGGACCGAGACACTGCCTTAGTTCACCCAACCATTTGTTTGCATGTGTGTGTGTGTGAGTGGGATGGGGAGGTGGAGGTGTGGGTGGTGTTTTGTGTAGACCTGTGACTCACTAACTAAGACTAACTTATTTCCAGTTTACTCAATATTTTGTATTTTGTGTGTGTGTGTGTGTGTGTGTGTGTGTGTGTGTGTGTGCATTTGCCTTTTCCATGTGTGCAATATTTTTCCCATAATTTGTGTGTGTGCTGGTGTGTCTGTGTGTGTACACGCTTGCATACGTGTGTGTTGCCGTCGTTCATCATCATTTGAAGACGGTCCGCTGCTCGCTGACACTGATTTGTCTGTTTGATGGATCTGAGTTGCCATGTCGGTGTGTAATTGCAGTTAACCGAAGTCATTCCTACCGACACGCTCTCCTGAGGCAGCAGGCTCCCGTAGGGGACGTAGGGGACTCAGAGCTGTAATTTACAACCAGTTAACATCATCAACGCCTGTTTGCACCGCGGAGAGGGTTACTGCTGAATACTGATTACATTATGCTGCAGGTAATTGATTGGCGCCCGCTCTCGTCTGTCTGTGTCCCTTCCCTCACAGGAGCGTGTTCTGTCTCCGCCCATGAGGAGGCGTGGCCTGGCCTTTATCTCCGCCTTCTCCACGGGTCTGCTCATCTTGTCCAATTTGATCTTTCTGGGCGGGGACCACGTAGGCAGAGTTTTCTGGAAGAGGGTCTTCGTACGAGGTGGGTCATGTTTTTTTTTTTGTTTTTTTTACCTCCGCCAGTGGAGGTTATGTAATCATCACCGTTTGTTTGTTTGTTTGTTTGTTAGTTAGCAACATAACTCAAAAAGCTATGGGTGGATTTTGATGAAATTTTCAGGGTAGGTCAAAAATGGGCTAACTTAAAAGTAATTAGATTTTGGTGGTGATCTGAGCTGCCCTGGTGGACTTTCCGCGTTCTCTGAGTGCTTTTCTGTTTTTTGTTTTTTTTTGTTTTTTAATATGTGTGGAAGGGGTGTGATTGGTGCAGTTGGTTCACGTGCCTATACCATACACCCATGGACTCTGTTTTGGTTTCCGCCTGGGTCATTTCAAAATCCCTTTTTTCATTTCTCTCTTTTTCTCTCGCTCTTATTGTCATGTCATGTCTTCACTGTCCTGTCCATTAAAGGCAATACAAGCCCCAAAAAAATGCATGAAGAAGATGAAAGAAACCAGTGCAAAGGTCCGCCTGGTGCTCTTTCAGCTGATATTGTCTAGATGGGCCAGATGGTGCATCTCTTTCCCAAGCTTCCATTTTCTCACAAACTGCAGCTTCTGTCACAACATATTAGGGACTCATTAACATAAAAAAACACTTTTGATTAGTTCTCAGTCCAAATAAGAATGGTAATGATGCCACAGGCCAGTATTGAGTCCTCTTGTCTAAATGAATCTTCTCTATTTTCTTCCCTAATTGTGTTCGAGAACAGACTTGGCCAGTTTCTCATTTTGGTGAGAGACTACTTCGTCATGAGCATCTCTCACATTATTTCTTCCTCAGAAAATGTAAAGTGCACTCTGAGGTCTATTAATTAATGAATAAGTTCAGATATGAACTTTTGTAGCGAGTGTTAGTAAATCATGACTTATAGTGCATTTCAAGTTCTCTGAAATGAACTGTAGTTGGATTGTTTTAACTCTTTCTGCAGTAAGGATAAATAAACCAAAACAACCCCACTGTAGTTTGATTGACATTAAATTGAATAGAAAGTGATAATGATAACGATATGAACAGTCAAAAATAAAAAATAGTCTTAGCTGTTTTTGAATTTGTACTTTTTAACTGTTCCTTTCATTTCCCCTCCCTGTGTCTTGTGCACCTTTTGTGGGATCATGCTCTCTCTCTCTCTCTCTCTCTCTCTCTCTCTCTCTCTCTCTCTCTCTCTCTCTCTCTCTCTCTCTCTCTCTCTCTTTCTCTCTCTCTCTCTCTGTCTTCCTCTCTCTCTCTCCCTCTGTCTCTCTCCCTCTCTCTCTCTCCCTCTCCCTCTCCCTTTCTCTCTCTTGCTCTCTCTCTCTCTCTCTCTCTCTGTCTTTCTCTCTCTCTCTCCCTCTGTCTCTCTCCCTCTCTCTCCCTCTCCCTCTCCCTCTCTCTCTCTTGCTCTCTCTCTCTCTCTCTCTCTCTCTCTCTCTCTCCCTCTCAAATGGCCATCAGTCACTAATGCAAATGAAGTAATTTAGGGATTGATTAAGACTGTGTGCATAGTCTTATCCTAGCTAGCCATAATGTATGCCCTGTGTGATGAGATTAGGTACCTCAGGGAAAGTATGTCTGGTCTGTCTGCCTTATCACTCTGTGCATTTCACTAGAAAAACAAGCAAAGTAGACTGGCTCCCCTGCCAAAACCTGCCCAGACTTTTCAAACACATCACTTGCTGCTGTTTGCTGAGTAGTATCCACTGCCCTTTTCAGTGCTGCCTTTATGGCCCACACAGGAAGGATTAGCATTCTGATGTTCAGAACATGTTTTTTTTTTGTGTGTGTGTTTTTGCCGGTGTAGCTTTCAAAACATGGCACACTCGACATTTGGATTTTTGTGCAGAGCATGCCAAATTTGTACAGTAATGAGTAGAGTAAGGAAATGTTGGTGTCCAGTAGCATACCCATACAGCATCACATGAGGAAGGGGAGGAGAAAAAAGCCACCCCCCAGACCATGCTCTTAAGGGAGCTCTTAAGGGAGCATGGTGTGGGAAAGGAAAAAACACCTCAGCAACAGAGCACATAATCAAACACATAACAACATGTAGACAAAGTAAGAAAGTCTCTGGGGTTGCAAGAGCGTCTCGCTGCCTTGGCCTGCCAGGAAGTTCGGAGAGCAGGGCAGAGAGAGTCTCTGGAAGTAGAGTCAGTAGACAATAGACAAGACTAAGGGCCCGTCCACACGACAACGTTTTCAGGTCAAAACGGTAAAGTTTGTTTGCGTTTTGGCCTTCCGTCCACACTGCGCCGGCGTTTTGGGTGACCGAAAACGATACTTTTTGAGAACGGGTTCCAAAGTGAGAAAGTCTGACAACGCCGCCGTTTTGTTCTCGTGTGGACAGGCAAAACGCATCCTTTTGAAAACGATGACATCTTCGCCCATTCAGCTTGCGCTGCACATATAACAACAACTTCAAACTTTTACAAACTGGTTGCTGTCGAATAAATTGTGATTTGATTAGCTTGTACTGTAGGCTGGCTGTTGTGCAATTGTTTCTATCCTTTGCCATTAAACTGTCTGTATGGCTAGTAGGCTATAACAAATACTGCTTGTAGGCATTGATTATTCTTAATTAATTAAAGAGCAACTGTCGCTGCTTTCAGCTCCCCTCAGTAACAACACGCATTGCTAAAATCAACATATGACATGTTTTAAGCGAATAATTGCGCAGTTGTCTCAAGTTTATTTGCAGCTCCTTCTATTTTTTCATGTTCTGCTCCGTATCGCTTAACACTAGAAGTCCCAGAGAGGGGCCATTTGGCATTTTTACCTAGAAAACCCACAAGAGGGCCAATTGGCCCCAAGTCCCCCCTGTGGACACTCATTTTGTTATGGAAATGTGGCTGTTAGTGGCACACGGCCGGAGCCACTTGAACCTGTGTGGGGGAGGGGACACACCTTACAGCTCAGGAGGTTCTTTTGAGAGCAAGCTTTAGTTCTGAGATGGATAAATACCTCAGTGAACATAGCCATAAAGACTTAAACTGGACTATGAGCTGTATGCAGTGGAAAGGATCAACAGGAAGGAAGGGATCAACACACTGACATTTATTGTTAAAAAAACAAAACAAAACATATTTACAAAGAATGAAAAAGCAACTTTTTTCCCAGTTTTGGTGTGGAGGGTTGTTGCAGAAGTAATTGTTATTTTTGTGTGCCAAAAATAGTAAAAAAAAAAATTTTAAAAAAGAAACCCAAGCATATTTACAAAGAATGAAAAAAACATACATTATGAGTGAA
Organism: Coilia nasus; assembly: GCA_027475355.1. Lineage (NCBI taxonomy): Eukaryota > Metazoa > Chordata > Actinopteri > Clupeiformes > Engraulidae > Coilia > Coilia nasus. The sequence goes on along the minus strand of CM050204.1, from coordinate 12,197,699 downwards.
ATACATTTGAGCAGTCACTCACAATCGTAGCACTGCCATTGCTCCTTTCGGCATTTCCCACATGTATATCGGTAGCAGTCAACACAGCGCACAGTTGCATGATTGTCCTTACATTTAATTTTAGCCTGACACTTGGCTCTTTTTCCTAGTTGTGGTGTGGAGGGTTGTTGCCGAAATAATTGTTCCTTTTGGGCCTTTTTCATACCCACATTTTAGAATAGAATGTGTTTTTATTCTTCATTCTCACATTCACACAGAAGTAGCCAACATGACTTCACCACTATAAGGTCTGACCCCCTCACCCCACGCACTGCCATTAACAGCGTCATTACCATAACAAAATGAGTGATTAGTGTATTCGGGAAAAGCGGTGGGGCCAAATGGCCCCTATGTGGGTCTTCTAGGTAGACAGAAAAATGCTGGGACTTCTAGTGTTAAATGGGTCAATTTAACGACGTGACATCTCACAACAGTGTCAAACTTTTACAAACAGGTTGTTGTGGGATACTTTGGGGTAAAAATTGTCTGCAATGTGTAATGCAACTGTTTCTACCTTCTGACATTGAACTACAGGATGTTTTTTGTATACATCGCTAGTTCAGCCCAACAAACGCTTTTCACGTTATGCTTTTTAAATAGGGCAACTGTCGCTGCATCCAACCCATCTAAACTAGAACACACATTGCTAAAATCAACATACATTACATGTTTAAAGTGAATCATTGCGCTTCTGATCATGCTGGGACAGCACACCTTCTGCAATGAAAACGCAATGAAAACGTTCCCGTGTGGACGTAAATATTTACTGCTCCATTGTCGTGTGGACGCGACTTTTTTTTTAACCCGCAAAGAAAAAAATCCAGGAACGTTGTCGTGTGGACAGGGCCTAAGAGAGCAAAGCAGGGAAGGTCAGGGGGAGGAGGAGGAGAGAAAAACACGCAGCTACTAAGACCTGCTGCCACTCGCGTTGGCGCCCAAAATGTCACATCGGCCTTGATGCCTTAGTTTTATTTGCAGGCAGGAAAGGTAAACCTATGGACTTAGTGTTGTGAGAGATGCATTTAGTCATATACTGTAATCACTTGTGTTGCAACTGCATAGATCTGAAGAAGGCAGGTGCTGCTTTATAGTGTTTTTTGAAGTATTCTGTGTACTGCATGGATATTGTTTTGTAGTTTTATCTACTAATTATCTATTATAATATCACCAACCACCACATTTACTTCTTTGAAAATACATCCATGTGTGTCTTTTGACATGACATAGTTCAAAGCAGCAGTAAGGAGCTGTGATTGATTGCTAACAATCTCAGGGCTGAAAGATATCAGGCATGGTGCCTGAAATCAGGAGTGGGACAGTAGGCTACACTTAATATTTGCTGGTGGATAGTCATAACTTTTAAAATGTTTTCATAATTTTAGGCATGCAGTTCTTTCTTGCTCTGCAATCTATTTATGCCCTTTAATTTAACACGTGAAAAGACCTGAAAAGACTAAACAGCAACAATACCCGTGCACCTAATGGAGGGCTTGCTAGTGGACTAACCCATGTCACTTGGTGACGCAGTTGACTCTCATACAAACTGTGCTATTTTTAGGATCAAGCCCCTTTGAACAAAGAAATAATCCTTTATGTCCCCCAGACTACAAGTCTTCATTGGCTCTACTGTTGCACACACTTACACGTCCACCATAACACTTCCAGTTCGTTTCCTCACAGGCATGAACTAGTATAGTGCTTTACCAGAGGGGAGAATTGAATATCCATTACTTCTCATTTATCGCCCTTAACAATGGAATTCTCTTTGCTGATTGGCTGATGAGGTGGGCATTCGCTTTCTATAACTGGCTATCTTTTGAAGTAGATCTCAAAAATTTGAATCACTGTTCTGTATCAATGCACTTACAAATAGTAACCATAACAACCATAGCAAATCAATGGGTTTGTTTGGTAGTTTATGCATATTTTATCTTAAATATAAAGGGTAGTTCTTTGCCTCCCCCTCGCCATTATTTCCCGGAACCAGTCACCTCGGTGGCCATTATCATATGGGGCATACACACAAATATTGTCTTATCAAGTATCTATAAATAATTATTAACTATTATCGGTTCGTAATGCCATCATGCATAAATCATGCCTGTTATCACAGAATAAGGCACAATGTGTTTCTTTGCACAAGCTTCTTTAAATGGCAGGAGATGTGTATTCCCCTGCCCTTGCTAAAGCATTGTAAAACAATCCCATCTGATTGTTTATTGTCATTGCCAGTGAAATACACCTGGACAGTAAAACAGTCCAGATGGCTTAGACAGTTTAGAAGGCTAGCTGACAATACTCTCCGCTCTTCACTGGCAGCACAGTAAGATGGCGTTTTACTTACCAAAACAACTGGCAAATTTAAGAGTTTAAAAGAGGACATAGACTTTCCTCAGTTAAGAGGGTGAATACTCAGTAGGATGAATAAGCCTCGTTAGCCTGATACTTTTATTATGTGGAGAAAACTTTTTTGGATTAAACCAAGACATTTCTACTTGGCCAAGATGTCCTGATTATTTAATTTTTTTTTTTTTTTATTGAAGATGTGGAAAAAAGGTTGACTAAACTGTCAACCTAGAACTAAGAAGAGTGACAAATAAAACTACAACAGGAGCATCCACACTAAAGAATGACTTTTTAATCATTTTAATCTTTTGAATCAACTATAATCGAGTGACATCTTGTAAATTCTAATGGATTTTAATTGGCCATAGTGTTATATTTCATAAAATCGCACTAAAAAGTGTCGACTAAACTGTCAACACACATAAAGATAATGTCCAGATATTAGAATAAAACCATATAACAACCAGGAGTGTGAGATGTGAGAGCAGAGAGGAGAAGTCTGTTTCCAAGGCAAACAGCATCGTCACCATGGTAGCCTGCCCAGTGGTCTCCATGGCACTTCTGTCTGTCAAGGGAGAGCGCTGAGGGGCATAGCTTATGGCCCTTACTGTCTGCTCTGCACTGTCCTCTGCTAACCTACCCTCTCCTTTCTCCTCTGCCTATGGCTGTGGCTGTCTGTGACGGCATCAGCACTCTGACACTCTTGGAAAGCATGTACAACACACTTGTTATAGTGTAACCAAATTCAATTAGTGCTGTGCTATTCAGTGCTGTGTTTACCTCGTGAAAGGTGCGTGCGTGCGTGCGTGCCTGCCTGCCTGCCTGCCTGCCTGCCTGCCTGCCTCTGTGTACTGTATTCAAACACTTGCACTCACTGAGACAGTGGTTAAACAGGCATAGTGTTGCAGCAAACCCAACAGATAATGCTGGGTAGAGGCAAGACTAATGAAATGGAGGTGGCGTCTTATTGGAGGTGTTTGGGGAAATGAGTAAGAGGTAATGGACCACACAGTACTCAGGCAGCCGAAGCTAATGCACATTTGAAGTGGTAATACAGCCACAACACTATTTACACACAGCACAATGCATATTTAAGATGTCGCAACTCTGTGTACGGTGACTGGTTCATCAACGCTAATGTGATGTGATTTGAGGAGTGTTTGATTGTGTATGTGTGTGAGAACAGCCACAAGACAGCCACATCAGTGATTTATTCTCGGGCACAAATCATTTCTTTTAAAGTGTAAGCTTTTACACTATTGAATTACAGAATACACTGAGTAATGCACTAAACTATAAAGGGGTGATGGTATGTTAATGCATTGTACAGTTGAAAACAGCATTTACTACAGAGTGTTTTTGTGTGTGTGTGTCACAGAAAGAGAGAGTGAGAGTGCTTATGAAGCGTTCTCTCACCCACTCGTGCTTGTGTGTGTGTGTGTGTGTGTGTGTGTGTGTGTGTGTGTGTGTGTGTGTGTGTGTGTGTGTGTGTGTGTGTGTGTGTGTGTGTGTGTGTGTGTAGGTGTAATGGGATTGTCCATGGTCATGTAGCTGTGACAGGGCCCTCAGGGCTGCTGGTGTTATCACAGTGGAGCAGACAGGCGGGACAGGAGCAGAGACGCCGGGGGAAGCTCTCTCATCCTTAGCCCCTGTGTCTGCTCCACCCTGCTTGTGGCACCTCCTCATCCCCCTGGCACCTCCTCATCCCTCTGGCACCTCCTCATCCCTCTGCTCTCCACTTGCCTCCTGTCATTTGCCCCCCCCCCCCCCCCCCCCCCCACTAAAGTTTTGGCCACACCAAGTCATTTAATGACAACGGCAACTATAATGACAGGAGCGTCCACACTAAAGAACCCATTTTTATCACTTTAATCATTTTAATAAACTATAATCGACTGATATCTTGTAAATTTTATTAGATTCTAATTGGTCACAGTGTTTTTATTGTTCATAAAATCGCTCTAAAAAGTGATCCCAACGGTATCCTTAAGCCCCGTCATTGTCGTTACAGTTGAGGTGTAAACTTCACGGTGCATTAAAGTTAGAAAGATTTATACATTGTTTACACATTGTTATAGTTATCGTTTTAGTTACTATTTTACTTAGAGAGAAGTCCCACTGATTTTCATTGCAGAGAGTGTACAATGACGATGAAGATTCTAGAATATTCTATTGACCCTACTTCTCTCTGCTCCTCTCCTCTTTCCTGCTTCCTCTTAGCGTTTTTCTGCTCCCTTCTCCCCTCCCCCTCTCTTGTCTTTGCTACCGTCTCCTCTCCTCTCCTTTCTTTCCTCTCCTCTCTGTTCCTCTCCTATCCTCTCCATGTGATGGTTCAATAAAGAGATTTTAAACATCAAATGTCTTTTATTCTCTCCACTTTTTTCCTCCTCTCCTCTTCTCTCCTCTCCTTTCCTCTTCTGTCCTCTCCTCTCCTCTTCTCTCTCCTCTCCTCTCCTCTGCTCTTTTCTCCTCTCCTCTTCTCTCACTGCTTACTCTTGTGCTCTCCTCTCCTCTCTTTTCTCCTTTCCTCTCCCCTCTTCTCCTCTCCTCTCCTCTCCTCTCCTCTCCTCTCTTCTCCTCTCCTCTCACTGCTTACTCTTGTGCTCTCCTCTCCTCTCCTCTCCTCTCCTCTCCTCTCCTCTCCTCTCCTCTCCTCTCACTGCTTACTCTTGTGCACTCCTCTCCCCTCTTCTTCTCTTGTCTCCTTTTCTCTTCTCTTCTCTGCTATCCTCTCATTGCTGACTCTTATGCTCTCCTCTCCCCACTCTTATGCTCTCCTCTTTTCTCACGCTCCTGGTTTTTGCCTTTCCTACTCCCCTCTCCTCTCCTCTCCTCTCCTCTCCTCGCTCCTGCCATCATATTTACTTTGTACTGCTCTCCTCTCAGTCTTAACTTCTCTCCTCTCGTTCCTAACCACTTTCGCCCTCTCCTCTCTTCTCTTTTCCTCTTCTCTTCTCTCCTCTCCTCTTATATCCTCTCGTCTCCTCTTATGTCATCTCCTCTTTTTTCCTCTCCTCTCTTTTATCTCCTCTCCTCTCCTCTCCTCTCCTCTCCTCTCCTCTTATCTCCTCTCCTCTCCTCTCCTCTCCTCTCCTCTCCTCTCCTCTCCTCTCCTCTCCTCTGCTCTCCTCTCCTCTCCTCTCCTCTCCTCTCCTCTCCTCTCCTCTCCTCTCCTCTCCTCTCCTCTCCTCTCCTCTCCTCTCCTCTCCTCTCTCCTCTCCTCTCCTCTCCTTTTATCTCTTCTCCTCTGCTCCCCTGTCTTGTCCTTGCTCACTCGTATGCTCTCCTCTCCTCTCACCCCTGTTTTTGCATTTCCTCCCCTTTCCTCTCTCCTGCTACCATATTTACTTTGTATATACTCTTCTCTACTAACTATTCTACTAACTCCTCTCCTCTCCTCTCCTCTCCTCTCCTCTCCTCTCCTCTCCTCTCCTCTCCTCTCTCCTCTCCTCTCTCCTCTCCTCTCCTCTCCTTTTATCTCTTCTCCTCTGCTCCCCTGTCTTGTCCTTGCTCACTCGTATGCTCTCCTCTCCTCTCACCCCTGTTTTTGCATTTCCTCCCCTTTCCTCTCTCCTGCTACCATATTTACTTTGTATATACTCTTCTCTACTAACTATTCTACTAACTCCTCTCCTCTCCTCTCCTGTCCTCTCTCCTCTCCTCTCCTCTCCTCTCCTCTCCTCTCCTCTCCACTCCTCTCCTGTCCTCTCTCCTGCTATCATATTTACTTTGTATATACTCTTCTCTACTAACTATTCTACTAACTCCTCTCCTCTCCTCTCCTGTCCTCTCTCCTTTCCTCTCCTCTCCTTTCCTCCTTTCCTTTCCTCTCCTCTCCTCTCCTGTCCTCTCTTCTCTCCTCTCCTCTCCTTTCCTTTCCTTTCCTCTCCTCTCCTCTCCTGTCTTGTCCTCTCCTCTCCTTTCTTCTCCTCTCCTTTCCTCTCTTCTCTCCTCTACTCCCCTTTCCTCTCCTCTCCTCTCCTCTCCTGTCCTCTCCTCTCCTCTCCTCTCCTGTCCTCTCTCCTGCTATCATATTTACTTTGTATATACTCTTCTTTACTAACTATTCTACTAACTCCTCTCCTCTTCTCTCCACTCCTCTCCTCTCCCTCTCATTAGTTTTCTCATTGTCTTTTCTGCTGTTCTCTGCCCTCTCCTGCTCTCCAATATGCTCTACTCTTAGCTTCTTTCTGCTGCCCCCTCTCCTCGTCTCATCTCCCTTCTGTCCTCCTCGTTGCTGCCGGCTCTGCGGCTCTCGGGCTCTGCACTCAGGTGGGCAGGAGCAAAGAGGAGGGGCAGAAGTGATTATTCTCTCCCTAAGGTCGGTCAGACAGGTTGATGCCCGAAAGAAGCGCGGTTGTGCATTGCAGCCACCTGTGTGTGTGTGTCTGTGTGTGTGTCTGTGTGTGTGTCTGTGTGTGTGTGTCTGTGTGTGTGAGAGAGAGAGAAAGAGAGGGAAGTGTGATTATGTGGTGTAGTGTGGTGCAGTGTGGTGTGTGTGTGCAGGTGGGTGTGTGTCTTATCTGTTTGTGAGTGTGTGTGTGGGTGTGGGTCTGTCTGCCTCTGTGTGTGTGTGTGCGTGCACACACACATGCGTGTGTATATGTGTTATTATTTAATAGAATAGTCCCTTCACATTAGGGTCCATTAGTTAAAGTGTGTTTACAATGCCTCTGGTGATGAGTCACTAGGCATTTCTTATTTATTTATTTATTTATTTTCAAGAGATTTATTTATTAAGTTGCCATTTGGGTCCCGTATGGTCATTTCACAGTGAGTGTGTACTGTATGTTTGTGCAGGGTATAGTGTGTTCTGCTTAACTGCATTCGGTGTCGTAAAGACACACGCACACACAAACAAACACACCGGCTCCCCCCATCTCATGACTCATTCCAGGTGGTATACATAGCTAAGACTATCAGAGTTACAGGGACTGTAATGTGTGAGAACAAAGGACAGACATGAAAATGGTGATTAACTGAAGTGAGTGACTCATCGTAACATTTTTTTTTTTTTTTTTTTTTTTTGCAGACAACTTGGACTGAAGTAAAACTTGAACTATGTCAAAACGTGTGTGTCAGCTCTTGCTTGTGTAGCATTTAAGATTTGACTTGCAGCTTACTTGTGAAGCCATGTAGGTTAGATATACGTGACATTCTTCTTGCATTGTCTGAACTGGTCATGGCACAGTTTTCTTCTGTTACACACACACACACACACACACACACACACACACACACACACACACTTTGTACACACACAATTGTAATGTGAGGTTGCTATAGTGTTTGTGTGTGGGTGACATCTGACAGTGGCGTGCATGCACACACACACACACACACACACACACACACACACACACACACACACACACACAGCCTACTGATTCTTGTGTGCGTGTAGGCATCCGAGAGGGTTAAGAAATGCTCGAAGGCTCCGTTGTCATGGCGCCACACACTGGCTAAGTGGCCAGGAGAGGCTCACAGATGAACTGAAGGACAATCAACCAGAGCCACACGGCCATCAGCATCCCCCACTGTGCCCACGTACTCTTTCTTTCTTTCTTTCTTTCTTTCTTTCTTTCTTTCTTTCTTTCTTTCTTTCTTTCTTTCTTTCTTTCTTTCTTTCTTTCTTTCTTTCTTTCTTTCTTATTGTCTTTCTCTTTCAATCTCTCTTTGCCTCTCTTTCTTTCTTTCTATCTCCCCCAGTTTACCTTTTAATCATTTACCTGCCCTTACCCTTGGCCTCTCTGTGCTGGTTGCAGTTGTTCATCCCTTATAAAAGATTGTGCCATACATTGCTGCTAGGGTAATTAGCACTAAGATCACAGAGATCATTTCATTCTGTTCATTTTCTCCTCTGGTTCTTTTCTCTTCATCCTTTAGAAAATCTGATTCTGTTCATCTCCTTCTTTCTCTTTCTCTTTTCTCTCTCTCTCTCTCTCTCTCTCTCTCTCTCTCTTTCTCTCTTTCTCTCTTTCTCTTTCTCCCTTTGCTCCTTCTCTTTTTTTTTTTTTTTTTAATCCCTCATACACTGTTTCTCTGTAATGCGTCTGTCGGTCCAAGTGTGATATGACAGTCCCTGACTGTCTAATGAAGCCACTGGAGAGAAAGTCTCACTCTGCCAGCTTTTACACACACACACACACACGCACGCACACACACACACACACACACACGCACACACACACATACATACCTACAGTACACACACACACACACACACACACACACACACACGTGCACACACCATTCCTTTATTGTCCCTCGATGTTTTGGAGAGCTTATTTTACTTGAGATATCACCATTTTGAAACATTTGAAAGAAGTGAGATTTAAAACAAGAAAATGACTTGACAATGGGTAATAACAACTCATCTCCAACAACACTTAGATCTTAGTGTTTGGACCCTCGCTGAACAGTTACATAAATTAACACGTTTTTCATTGAAAGCACAAGTATTTCGTGCTTCTGTCAAAATCACACAGAATCCCAGTCGGACATAATGAAGCCTGCTGTGGCATTTCTGACAGCACTGAAGTGCGGCTTCAGTTCTAAATCCCATGCTTTCACTGGATACTCTTATACCGATCTTACTGATCCATCTGGGCAGTCGTAAATAGGCCATTTCAATGCAGTAAAAGTAGTCTGGAGTGGCCAACCCTCGGACTATTCCCACAAGCGATATATATTTCCACGCCTTGCATATATTCAGATACTCTGCTGGAGTAAATGAAGCCAATGGGTGGGAGGCACTTGCATTTTTTTTTTCTTTTTTCTTTTTTTTTTTAAATTGGCTCCAAATCAATGCTCTTAAATCATGTATGTGCTCTAATACTGCTGACTGGAGCACAGTGATTTATTTATGGAGCCTGCCCTGGCTGTGGTATACGGGAGGAGATAGCACCCCTGCAGCCAGGAGCAGCAGAGAGACTACACGCAGACACGCTGCATGAGAAGAGGGATAGGGTTGCGTTTGTGTTCATTGCTTATGAACTTGCTGAGACCGCAAGGCTTGGTGATCTCTTTTTCAGCCTCTCGCAGACACACACAAAACACATCCCTGCGCCAGATAGACTTAGAAATACACATATTCCTGTCTTTGTTAATTGAGGGGGAAAAAGCTCAAGATTATTCACATTAAAAGTGGGAGCATTCTTTTTTTTTTGTGTCACTGTTTATTTAAAAAATAATGAACTAAAATGAAATAAGTAAGGCATAATGTTCTGTGAGGCTTATCTCGTGCAATAACCCCCAACAGAGTGATGCAGGACCATGGCACAAAGCGGAGCTGAGTGTTATCCCACTTATCGTTATTCCACAGATTATATGACTACTTGCCAAAAAAAAAAACACTAAAGTTAGAAACTTCTAACGATGTCGTATTTTAAATATCTCGTTGCCGCTTCATGGCTTTCGCTGCTAAAATCACATATGTATTAGGAAATGGAATATTTAAGTGTTGTGTAGCAGCTGCTAAATAACTTGTTGCAGCTCTGTTACGATAAGTGAACAGACTACTTGTAGAGTGATATGAAAGAAGCACAAAAGTCGTTGCTGTTGACAGCGGCCATTATACAAAAAAAATTGACCTCCGACTGTTGGAGTGGCCCATTCAAAATCAATGGGATGTCGGTCAGTATTCTAAAAGGCATAATATATATAGTTCATATAGCCTAGTTATAACATAATCTAGTTAGATTAAAACTGTAATAATAAAACAACACAATGCACACACACACACACACACATGCTCACACAAACACACACTATAGCTAGCTTTTATGAGTTTTCTCCAGCTCTTCAGGCTATAATCAGTTAGTAGTAGAGGAGAGTTACTTTATTGATCCCGAAGGAAATTAAGTTATTTTATATATTTACGTAGAAATATGGTTAGCGATGGGTACTGTGCAGAGATGAGCGCGCCCATTCAGCTCTCTCCAGAAAACCGTTCATTGCCATTCATTGTCAGTCATTGACGCCTTATTGCACCAGAGAGGAATCCAATCACAGCTCTTGTGTGCAATAAGCATCACCCATCGCTTAGCCCTGCCCCTGCCGCCGCCCCGGCCCCCACCCCCACCTCCCAATAATACTAATGAAGCCTGATCTCGCCCCTCCCTGGGGACAGCCAGCTGTTGTTACACAGTTAGGCAGAGTGGATTGAGTTGTGTAGAAGGGGACGGTTTAGATACCTGAGGTTTCTTCCTTGAATTCACACAAATCAAACAAACAGGGAGTTTTTCTTCACTCCTGTTGCTCCCTGGGGACACTAACAAACCGACTGCGCCTAAATGAACTTCCCTTGTTCTAGCGCCACTGGTTTGCAAGGACTGTTGACCTGTGTTCACGCAAGAGCCTACACCAACAGGGCATTGCATAGTTGTAGCACCTCTGGACTACAAAGACTGTTGACCTGGGTTCACGCAAGAGCCTGCATCAACGGGGCTTGCGTCGTTAGAGCGCCTCTGGCTTACAAGGACTGTTTACCCGTGTTCCGCATTTAACGGGGCGTTGCGTCACTACGTCATTTTGTTACTGTATTCATCCGCTCCGACGCCACTGGACTGCAAGAAATGTTGTCTTGTGGTGACCTTGCCAAACTGTAAAGCACTTTGAGCTGCATCTTGTATGTATGAATTGTGCTATACAAGTAAGGATTATTGTTATTATTATTATTATTATTATTATTATTATTATTATTATTATTATTTAGAACTGACCCCTACTCAAAAAGGCTGGACATGAATGACTGGCAGATGGAGCGCATGCACCACTGGGCTACGTTCCGGTTCTCTGCCTCCAGGAAGTGTTCCTCAGGCTAGGGCTAGGGGTAGGGGTAGGGGCTGGGGGCAGTGCATTTTACGGAGGATGGAAGGTCAGAGGCATAAGAGGATATGTGGACTGTCGGTCACTGGAGCTGAGGGTCAGCTGAAGGGTACAGAGTGGGGGTTTTGGCGGCGGTGACTAATATGGACTTAGATCACACACACACACACACACACACAGATGTTGCTAGTAAACTAACAGTCACATAATCTTAAGGGCTTACAACAACATTGGGTTTTGAGTAAGGTGAATCCATTGTTAACGTTACGTTGTGAGTAACGTTACCGTAATTCTACCCATTTATTACCATAATCCTACCCACTTAAGTAGAGTGCTACCTGGATTTTTCGTTGAAATGAACACACCACCCTCACCTTGCATGTCACTTACAGCAGAGCACATGTAATCATATCTGTACCATGAGTTGGCTTGAGACATACTATTGATCCACATGGCTAACCTACAGACAGCTAACATACACACACTGACACAACACACACGTACACACAGACACACACACACACACACACGGCATAGTGTGAAATACGTATGCGCTTCTACCGGACGGGCCGTGTCACCATGGAGGGGCTTGTGGAGCGGAGTCCTAGCCCCAGTCCTTGACACTAATGTGCTGTAATCCTGTTCTAATCCTGTTCTCGGTGCTTGGCTGAGGGTGTCACCTCCACAGTCACACAGACATACACGGGGGTGGCAACAGGGGCATCTTCTACACATCTCTCCTCCATCCCTCCCTCTCTTTCTCTCTCTCTCTCTGTCTCTCTCTCTCCACCCCCCTCTCTCTCTATCTCTCTCTTTCTTTCTCTCTCTCTGTCTCTCCCCCCCTCTCTCTCTCTCCCTCTCTGTCTCTCTCTCTTTCTCTCCCCCCCCCCCTCTCTCTCCCTCTCTGTCTCTCTCTGTCTCTCTCTCTATCTCTCTATCTCTCTCTCCCTCTCTCTATCTGTCTTCATCTATTCTCCCCTTCCCTATAATAGTCTCCATTTTCTCATACAGTGATCCCCTGCTATATTGCAGTTCACCTTTCATGGTCCCGTTATATCACAGATTTATTTTTGTTAATATATGCATGCTATGTCACTATGCATGCTAAAGAAAAGTTCGTCAGAACAATATTATAGTTTCTGATAACTATACTGTAACATAGAAATATTGTATAAGCTGCAGTAATAATTCAATAATACGTACAGTAAATGTATTAAAACAGCATGTGGGAGAGGTATTTTAAGGCTTAAACTTTAAAATAAAATGTTTTTTTTTTAGATGGTCTTGCTCTATCGTGGATTTCCACCTATCCCAAGGGCTTCTGGAACATAACTGAAGCTATAGACGGGGGATCACTGTACTTGTATAACGACAATAAACTTTATTTCATTCTTTTCTATTCTATTCCATAATCCATCTGTTTTTCCTTACCTATATCTCTCTCCATTCTTCCTCCATCTCTCCCTGTCCATCTATCTCTTCCATCCCATCTCATATTTTCAGCAGTTAAATTTGACCTTCGCTGTCGCTTTCCTATTTCTGCTGTTGTTTGCTATCTCTCCTGCTTTTTCTTCTTCTTGCTCTCAGAATGCACCGTCAGTCAGATCTGATGTTATCTCCTCACTGATTGTTATGACAATCCAAATAAATAAACTTTAATGTGTGCCAAAGATCTTTTGTGAGTATGTTAGAGTGTGTGTGCCTGTGTGTGTGTCTGCGTGTGTGTTGTGTGTGTGTGCGTGCGTGTGTGTGTGTGTGTGTGTGTGTGTGTGTGTGTGTGTGTGTGCCTGATCGTGGTTAACAGAGAAATTTGTTGAATTTACCAGTTTTTGCTAACACAGACACAAACACACACCCGTAACTGGCATTGATTTCCCCAAAGGCGACATGCTGAAGCCTGACTAAATGGCAGAAGCCTAAGAATATGCACACTCAAACACACAACACCCACCCACACACACACAGACACACACACACACACACACGCACACACTCGCGTGCGCACACACACACACACACACACAAACACACATACACACAAACACACATACACACCCACACACACACACACACACACACTTCTCCAGCTGTGTCGCAAAGCTTCTATTGATTTTGAAGAGGTTGGACAGCAGGATGACATTGCTGCATCTTCTGTCACAGCAGGCAAAGGCATTCATCCAAAAGCCCGCCTCTGTCAGCCCATTTTTCCGGCAGGTTAATTCTCCCGACGCTGTTTGTGAAAGCAGATAAGCCGGAGTCCTGTGCCCCAGCCTACAGGCTGCGTGTCTGGAGCTGGGCCTTGAGTTTAGCCCTGACAGGAGCTGGATCACCTACGAGACAGAGGCGATTCTAGACTCTGTTTTGGCCCCAAGCAAAACAAACACCATTTAAAACAGCATTGCCACTGCTGTAATTTGAAGGTTGTCAGCCCTTTAGTCCGAGGCCCTTTAGTTGCTTGGGGGCCCCAAGTATTGGCCTACGTTGGCTAGCTATGCCTCTGTATATGGAATAGACCCGAGAGTGTCCATTGGCATCTGATGGCTAATTCCAGCCAAGCCGCAGTATGCACATATGCAGTTTTGTTGCACACCTAAGCTATATCATTGGTTAAATTTCCATCGTAACTATCTTACTCTAAACTCTTAACACGTTTATGTGTTAAGTTTGTGTAGTTTTATCACTCACTGACATGCTATATGCAGTTATCTTGTATGGCTTAAATATGTTTGTGTGTGTGTGTGTTGATGCTGTCTTTCTTGCGGTTGGCAGGGTTAAGGACTTACAGTACTGCGTTGGCATTCTTCCATAACCTAATGGCCAGGTTGACTCTGAGAACCTGTGTTTGAACCCAGCCTGAGTCCCTTCTTGTTGACCTCAGTTTCCCACTCATTTCTTGTCACTGTTTTATTTTGTCATTGAGTGAAATGCATGCCGCATGTGTGATTTTCCTGGGCAGCTTGCTACATATATGGCAGGAGTGTGTTTATTTATGTGTGCTATTTTATTTTGCCCTCAGCCTTCATCTTATTGCCTGCATCAATCTCATGTTGGGTGTGTGTGATCTGAGGTGTGTGATCTTGCGTAATCCCTTCTGCCTGTGTGTGTGTGTGTGTGTGTGTGTGTGTGTGTGTGTGTGTGTGTGTGTGTGTGTGTATCTGCAGGGTGGTCCAATATCGCCATCCCCATGCTGGGCTTCCTCTACTGCTTCGCTCAGGTGGGGCTGGAGTGGGACCGCAAGGCGCGCTGACGGCTGGCTCCCATCATGCCCCAGTGGCAGCCATGTGACGGAGCGGATATCACTACTGCTTGCGACGGAGCTGACATCCTCAAGCACATCCACCTCCTTCCTCTGTGTAAAGCTGGGGTTCTATTTCAGCTGAATCCTTTGATGTGTTCACAGTCCATGTCCATAAACTGACTTTAATATACATGAAAGGCCTTAGTGTGGCTGTTGTGTCTTTCAGCTGGACTGCGTAACCGATGATAAGGTTGTATATGTCTGTTTATAATTCATCTGAAATCAGATTTATTTCACTACCGTTACCCTTTGTGTGTGTGTGTTTAAAAGTGTGTGTGGACTGTGTTTGATTAGTGTCCAGGTTAGCTTTAACCACTGGGCTAGCGTCCCAATCCCCCTATTCCTGTCTGTGCGCTGACAGTGAGTGCGGATCTGTGCCAGTAATCTGATTAGCGTGTGGGTCAGAGCCCAAATCCCCTTTATTAGGTAGACTTAGACATGGGCAGGCGTCAGAAAACTCACTGCAGAGAATACTCCGTCAGTATTACCCTTTAAATGGCTTATGCTAAGAACACAACCCTATTAGCCATGGATTAGCGATATAAAAATAATTTCATCATGTGTAATGGACCCCATCTGTTAGAGAAACTTTTACAGATACTTTTATGTCCTCTTCCTGGGTTTTGTCACATTTCGTATTTTGGGGCAGAATTAGTGTTTTATCACAGAGAACATCCCTGCTTGTTACCTGTTGGGGCATTTTTGGAAACACTTTCTTTCACAGTCATCCTAATTTCTTATTACATGTGAGACACATTTTAGTACATTACTGGGAATTTACCACAGGTCACAAGTGGAATGCTTAATCCCATGGTATGTTTAATCCCATCCCATGCTATAAAAAAATTACATATCCAGTTGAAGAAAACAGAATACCCTTTAACATTTGCTTTTCGGTCCTGGTATGTAGTCAAGTTCATTGGTAATAGTGGGAGCCTTTCTGAGAACTGTTTAATTACTTTCCTATGAAGTTATAAACTTGCTCATATACTTTGCTAAGTACACATGTGATAAGGGACTGCAAAAGAAAGCATTACTACGTTTACATTCCCTGTCTCTTTCCATCTGTCTACCTCTGATAATTGGGACAATTCTATTTTTTTACTTTCATTGAACTTCTTTGTTTGTTCTTCAACAATTCCTTATGTGAACACAGTTGCAAGAGATCCTCTCTCTCTACACACTTATCAAAGCACATCCTCTTAATGACCACAAAACAGGGTCCCGTGTATAAAATATTTTATTATTATAAATAACATTTTACATTTCTTTACAAATCCCCCTCTTTGTGCTTGCAGACGTTAAAATTTCCATCCACAGGAGATGCGTACAGCATTAATACCACATGTGCATAAACCTTAAAAGTGTCTTTCTTCATATAATAACAATATTAATGTTAATAATAATTTAGTCTTTCCACTGTCTTTCTGTAAATGACATTCCAAATATATTACATACATACTTACATACAGTACTTAGTGCTACCAGGCAGCTGACGCAGAGCTGACCATAAAAATAACTGGCCCCCAGTGGGGCCATGGGTGCTGATCATGCTTGCGTGTGATTGGGTGTGGAGAGAGGTGGATTCTGGGAAAGGTCATGTGATATTGGGAGGGGAAAAGGAAAATCAGCGCCCCTACTGGCAACGTTCCTACTGGTCTAAAAATCCCATAGACTAGCATAGACCAGAATATTTGTAAAAATCCTCTGAAGACATAACATTGAACTTAACCGTTTTCAGTCTATAAATTGATATCATCTACTAACACTGAAAGTATCATGTAAAATTTCACCTTCTTTAAAAAAACTACATTTTGCCTATCCTGTCAGAAATGGACTACAAATGTCCTGACCTCACACCCACTTTCCTTTGCGAGCATTCGTACATGGCATTCGGTCAGTGTAGTCCTTTATAAGCTTACTAAAAGAAAATTTGAAACATTTTGCATTTAAGGAAAACGTCAAGTATGGTGGTAAGAATCAATAGATTTATCAGACATGCATATCATATGAAAGCCATTGTCTTCAGATTGTGAACCGAAATGTAATTGTAGTAAAATTTGAGTCCCATTGAAATCAGTTAACTTCGGCAAAGCGGTAGGAACGTTGCCAGCATGAGGCGATGAGATTACTTTCCCTCCTTACAGTGAGGAGGAGTCGGGTGCTGCGATGAAGTGGCGGCACATCGCACGTAGTGGTGGAGGTGAGACAGGCATGAACACCCACCCAAAGTACATTACAGAGTCTGTGTGTAGGGATGAGGTCTCTGTGTGTAGGTAAGGGATCTGTGTCGTCTTAAGCTGACCGCTCAATTCCCATGCTGTGTTAATGATAGCATTGAAAATGGAGGCTTTATATGCCCGAAACTGAGAAACCTTTATTCTCACAAGTGTGGCTCATCTGCAGACAGATCACTTCCTGAATTCAGCCTTAGGAGCAGCTGGGAGGTCTCCGTCTACATCAGCCTCTCACCTCAGTGCAAACACATGAGCTGCCTTCTCTAGACAAAGCCAAGATGACGCGACATTCTGATGCACACGTCTACCTTTTCAATAGGCTTGTTTAAAATCGGCTGGCTGGCTTAAAGCAATGCATTCTGGATATGAAAGAGTGATGTTTTTGGACCAAACGTCACCACATCACACCACGCCTTACCCACGCTTGCGGTATGCTGACGTTCGGATGAGGTTGTCCAAAAACGTCGTCATTTCAAGTCCAGAATGCTTTAAGCCAGCCACTAGCCAGCCAGCCGATTTCAAACAAGCCCATTAGTAACGCCATCTCATCATCCTGTTCTCCCTCTCTCCTCTCCTCATCCTCATCCCTACCTCTTCTCTTTTCACCACCCCATCTCGTCTTCTCCTTCTCCTCCTCCTCATCCCTCTCCTCTCTCTATTACGATCCTCCTGCTATTGCTCTTCATCCTCAAAAGATCAGGAGGGGTGCATTTTTTTTTACACCGCATGAGTGAGGTCTGGCCTGGGGTTAAACATTTCACAAAAATAGACATATATATATATGCAGCTCTATACATATTATATTCATATTACTTACGTTCTGTTCTGTCAGGCCATCATAAATATGACTAACATTACAGGGGTCACTTGGAGAGTACGATAGGGAATATAGCCATACTCTGGGTTGCGTTATTGCTTCATATCTCTTCATAAGCACGACAGCGTCACATTCATGGAGGCATGGGTGGGCATGACATGTCAGCGATCGGGCAACATTCATATGTCATGGGTTTACCTTTTGAGACCGATGGTAAAGACTGTGTCCAAAATATTCACTTCTTCACTGTGTTGTGCACTATGTATACATTGGGTGTGGGTTACATCATTTTGTTCCCGATGTAGTGCACAACGCAGTGAATGAGTAAATACTTTAGATTGGGTGAAGAGTCGGGAATGAGAAAATGACAGAGCACATGTTTTGATTGCATACACATGACCTTTGACCTTGACTTTGTCTTGGGTCATCAAATACTGTACCACACAGACCTTTAGTGCCACTGGCCAGTCGTTTATGTTTTTTTTTTACACTTGGAAAATGTCATGTCCTGCTTAACTGTGAAATATGTGGTGAAACGTTATAAGGCTGCCTTTGGTTGATGACTCGTTTTGATTGAATTTGCACTAAATGATATCACACGGGCATAGATTTTGCCCTTTGACTTTGCTGACAGTTTTATCTCTGAAATAAATGCAAAGGCTATTTTTCATAGGTTATGCCTGTGTGGTCATTATTTCAGTGGACGTGTCTGCTGCGTCATGGATAAATCGCACACACACACACAGTAGACACTTTTCACAGAGCCAGAAAATATGTTCAGACTGAAACTGATTGCCTTAAAAGCTGAATAGGCAGCATTTTAAAAGACATTTAGGTGGGGCATTTTCCTGCTGCAACGCCTTTGAGACGAATACAAACAATGTCTGTCAATTCACACCTGCATTACTTCCTTTTAAAAGTAAGTAAAAGAAATACACTTTAGCAACCTCATCAAACACATTTTCTTTTTCAGCAGATGTAGAGAAGCCATAACGAGGTGTGATGACACTAAAAACATCTTTGACAAACTAGCACTGGTGAACCTTTGCTGAAAATATTCCACTGACCATTTCTCTCACAACTCTTATCTGTCAATAGTAAAATGTTAGTAAGTTCTTGTCAATCTTGTGTTCCATCATGCACTGCAGAATTATGACACCTATTGAAGGTTGAAGAACCCATTACAAGGTTGCCAAAGAAGCTGAATAGGTTGCTTGTATGAGACAATTTCGGTGAACTGAAAGGGCACTCGTGGAGGGCAGACGTCTGCCAAGGCCAAATGCTGACCCGTGCAACATCCGCACAAGTGGTACTAAACGTGCAGATCAGGTTGTAATGGGTTCTTCCATGGCCTATGCTATACTTTTCCACGACGTTTCATTCAAATCAGATTTTTTTTAATCCTTTTTTGACAAAATGCACTAAAACCATTACCTCCTTCATGGTTGGTAAAAAAATGTTGCTTTTCTTTTGAAAAATGCTGCCTATTGCACCTTTAATTGTTGAACATCATGCTGATAATAACACACCCACATTCTCTATATCACACACACATTCACACATACACACACGAACTCACTTGCGTGCACACACGCACACACACGCATACACACACATACACATACACACACTGCTTTCATCTCTCCACTAACGGCTGTCTTTGCTAGCTCTCTGGCTAGCTGTCGGGGTGGATATGACAAAAGCCTGTGTGTGCACCCTGAGCCCCAATACCCCGCAGACCTGATAATTAACCCAGCTGTGAGGACACCACCAATGGGGGGGGGGGGGGGGGAGTGCAACAAATTCTGCTGACCAGTAACCACTGTCCAACAACACTGCACTGCCCACCAGTCCACTGCACCCACTAGCAGTATTTGTACATGGACGGTAGACCAAATGCTGACCCGTGCAACATCAGCAGAAGTGGTACTAAACATGCAGATCAGGTTGTAATGGGTTCTTCCATGGCCTATGCTATACTTTTCCACAACGTTTCATTAAAATCAGATTTTTTTTTATCCTTTTTTGCAAAGAGACAAAATGCACTAAAACCATTACCTCCTTCATGGTTGGTAAAAAAAAATGTTGCTTTTCTTTTGAAAAATGCTGCCTATTGTACCTTTAAATGTTGAACATCGTGCTGATAATAACACACCCACATTCTCTATATCACACACACACACACACAAACTCACTTGCGTGCACACACACACACACACACACACAGATGCATACACACACTGCTTTCATCTCTCCACTAATGGCTGTCTTTGCTAGCTCTCTGGCTAGCTGTTGGGGTGGATATGACAAAAGCCTGTGTGTGCACCCTGAGTCCCGATACCCCGCAGACCTGATAATTAACCTCAGCAGCTGTGAGGACACCACCAATGGGGGGGGGGTGCAACAAACTCTGCTGACCAGTAACCACTGTCCAACAACACTGTCCAACAACACTGCACTGCCCACCAGTCCACTGCACCCACTAGCAGTATTTTTACATGGACGGTAGACCAGGAGTTTGTGTCTAAAATGAAAGTATTCAGATGCAAAAAAAATTTTTTTACAAATATTTGTAAATTGTGTTTTTTAAAGTTGTGGATTCGAAGTAATATTAATCACCTACTGTTGAGTTGCTGTACTGCAGTGGAATTAAAAAAGTCAAAACAATCCAGCTGCAGTATGATTCATATCAGGTGCAATGCAAACATAAAAAGAGAATAATGTTGAATTCATTTAAATGTAGAGGTTTTGAATCAGTACTTTTTAGTTGAACAGTACTTTAACAGTACTTTTTAGACTAGACTTCTGAGAAGGACAGTGCAGTGGAACAGCAAGTAGGATACTAAGGAGGGAGCCATCATTTGACTCCAGCTTATATGTGCTAGGTAGTTAGCCTGGTAAACCAGCCCCTCGTATTTCATTTCATTTTGTACAGAGGGTCTGGCCTTGCTGCATTGAGAAATTATTTCATCCTGTAGCTGTGGACAAGTGCCTCTGCTTTTACCCAATCGCTAACGTCTGGAATTAGCCTGCCTATGCACTACAATCAAAATATAGCACACAAAGTCAATGTCATCGCTCATGAACACTCCCTCTGTTAGCTGATTGGCTCGGATTCGATTGGTCGAATACATGAATCTCAATGGCAGCAAGACCAGATCCTCTGTACAAAATGAAGTAAAGTATGAGGGACTGGTTTACCAGGCTACTAGGTAGTAGTCTGTCCTGTAAAAATCGCCTTCTTCCGCTTCTTGCCTTTGATGCAAGAAGACCAGTGATGGTGCTGTAAATACATATTGTATCTCTGCAGAGACTTTGTGATTTGTGACCGTGAAAGGCATTGAAGGTGGTGTGTTTGATACACAAGGATGTGTGAATGAGACTAGACATGTCATGACAGTCTGACATGAAGCAATGCAAGGACGTGAAACCTCAATCTACATGCGAGCATGATAATGTGGATCTAGCAGCAAGGCCACATGGAAACGTAATGACATGCACATGATAATGTGTCGCCACTGGTTCATGCTCGCTTCGGTGAGGATTAATGTCAACAGTGTCTGTGTTGTTGTTCTTCTTCTGGAAGACCCAGCCATTATACTGTAACAAAAGCCTTTCTGTCGCATCACGGACGTTTTTTAGTTTTTGTCTTTTTTATTTTTTCAAGTGAGCATTCAGCATTGTGTGCGCCTGAACACCAAACAGCGCCAGGGTTTCTCTGCTGTACACTTCCTCCTCCTGACTGAACACACAGTACGAGGACGGACGAGTTAGTGCAAAAAGATGCCAGGGCTAGTCCTGCTCCTCTCGGAAAGCTTCTTTTAAAAAAGAAAAGAAAAAAAAAACATCAGTAATATTTCTGTGTGGCAAAAAAAAATCCAATGTGAGTGTGTGTCTGTGTTTCACATCACCCACCAAAAAAAAAAACAGGAGGTTTGAAGTGAACACAAAAGATCATTTCAATCAACTCTGTCTACATCCAAAAAAAGTGTTACCAGAGACAGTCAGTAGGTGTTTTTACGCGTAATCATAAACCAGCCGTCATGTTCACAACAAAAATCAGAGCGTTTAGGAACCGAAAATTTGGTTCCTGATGGACACCAAGTTAAACTTGTTTTTTTTTTTTTTTTATTTTTTTTAGCAAACTGTGATATGTTTTTTTTGGTGGAGAAGCAACATCCTCTGTCGATGACGTGTCATGGGCTCGCATAATGGCATGAACGTGGCACCATTCACGGGAAAGCACTTCAGTTCCCAGTGTAACTGGTGCGAGAACTGGCTCCGACACCGGGCTGGACGGTCTGAAAACAGCCACAATGAATCCATACAAACAGCTTTGTATGTCTCCAACCACCCACGCCAAACTGTCTCCAGACACGACTGGCCCAGCTCTTAAAGATGACCTCAAGCACTATGCAAGTGTTCATAATCTTCCTCCTCATCTTCCTCCTCCTCCTCCTCCTTCTCCTGTGGTAAACAGGTTCAAGAGTTTTCAGTGATGATGAAGGATATCAGTGCGGCAGCCCGAGATAAAGCTCTCTTTAAATTTGAGCAGGTAAGGGCGATAGACAGGTAGATAGACAGACAGATAGGGACGCTTTATAAGCAGACTGGGAGATTGGGTGGGGTTGTGTGTGTGTGTGTGTGTGTGTGTGTGCGTGTAAAGAGGAGGGCGGTTTTAATGGGGGGGGGGGCACAAGGGGAGAGAGTCTGCGGTGAAGGCTGACAGAGATGTGGGGGCCATGGCGCCAGACGCTACATGGACCCCCTTTTTTCCTCCGCTTGGAGGCGGTTTGTCTCAATGACGACTGTCACTCACTGTGTCCTGAGGCTAAATAATTGTCACCCCCCCCCCCCCCCCCACTCCCCAACTGTCCCCAACCTCTCTATCTCTCCCCCATTCCTTTTCACTCTTTTTCTCCTGAGAGCCGTACAGCGGAGCTTTGTCACCTAGCAGTGTGTCTGTGTGTCCCTGTCACACACTCACACACCCTGTTCCGCTTCCAAGACACACACTTCACAGACTTCAGTGTCTCTCCATTGCTGTCTTGTGCACGTATGAAGAGATATCCAGTCTGTCTTCTCTTGTTTGGAGAAATGTCAAATGTTTCTCCATTGAAGAATGTTCTGTTCTCAGGCTAAAACACACACACAAACACACGTACGCAAGCCTGCTTCTCCAGCGACGCATCAAAAGGCTTCTCTGTTCACCTCACACCTCGTTTGTCTCCCAACAGACGATGTCTGTCGTTCGCCTCAAATCACCACATGAAAACCAACCCGGTTAAAAAAACGCTCGACACACTACCGCGCCACACGCCCAAAACGCTGCTCAGCTGAAAATGTCCTCCTTCTCGGAGTCCGGCGTGGTGGGCCGCGAGATGCGGAAGAGCGGCTGCGGGGAGGTGGGGGTGGCGGCGGGCGTGGCGTCGGTCGGCGAAGAGCCGGCGGTGGTGGTGAGGGTGGGGCTCTGGCACTTCCTGCGTCTCAGCAGCCGCAGCACCTCGGCCACCTGGGTCTCCAGCGCCAGCATGCGCGAGCTCAGCGCCGTCAGCTCGTCCTTGAGCTCGACGCGCAGCTCCAGCAGCGAGGCGTGCAGGCTGTGCTCGGGGATGGGCGGGATGACGTGGTGCGCGGGCAGCAGCGGGGAGGGCGTGCTGGCCGCCGTGGCCGTGCCGCTGGTGGCGGCCGAGACGGTGGTGGTGGGTGCCGGCCCGCAGGCGGAGGAGGAGGAGCCCAGTGGCAGCGGGCTGCGGTCGCCGGGCGAACGCGCCTCCCCCTCGTCCAGCCGGAGGTCGCTCTTGGTGATGCCGCTGTCGCACGATTCGGTCTTCTTCAGGCCGCTCTCTTCGGGCACCGGGCCCTTCCCCCGCTCCGGGAGCGTCTCCATGGACTCGGCCTTGGACACCTTGGACCAGCCGCCGTCGCTGGGCTTGGACGACGCTATGCTGTCCCGGAAACGCCCCCAGCCGCGCGGCGCTCGGGGCTCCGAGGTCTTCGAGGGTCCCGCCACGGTCCCGGCACCCAGGGTCGGGGCCTTGAGCTTGGCCCGGTCCGACGGGCCTGGGGCCGGACCCGAGGCGGAGTTGCCCCGTGGTATGGGCGTGGCGGGGCTCTCGGTCACCGTGACGATGCTGGTGCTGCCCATGACGTCGTGGAGCACCACGGCCTGGTGCTGCGTGGTGTGGTGGAGGCCCAGGCCCAGGCCCAGGGTGTGGGGGGGCCCGTGGCCCTTCTCCAGATCCAGCTCGTCGGGGTGGCATCGCTCGGCCGCCAGGCGCGCCTCCTTTTGCTGGCGAAAACGCTGGAAGAGGCGGCGCACCGGGTGGTCGGGCGGCAGGTTGAGGGGCGCTTCGTTCTTACGCCGAAGACGCTCCTCCTCCTCGCGCTTCACATCGCTGATCTTGCGGAACACAATCTGCGCACAAACACACACACACAAACAGAACACACACACACATGAACATGCTTCTGTTACATATGCACAGTTACAGGATACTTTGATTGAACACCATCTGCTCACATACACTACTGTATGTCATTGTCCACACACATACACACACATACACACACACACACACACACACATACACACATACACACACGCTCACACACACACACACACACACATACAGTACACACACACTCTCACACACACACACCTACACTCACATACACACAAACACAGAAATCCCAACCTGCACAAATTCATCTCAGGGGGGTCGCCTCTCCCAGAACATTGCTATAACTACTGCACCACTGGGTGGGTCTGAGAAAAGACCCCCACCCGAAAAACACACACACACACACAAACATAACCTCACACAGACACACAAAACACACGCCATCATACAACCATATTATACACACATAACACACGTCATCACACAACCATATTATACATACAGTTTGTGATGCAGTGGTAAACTATAAAATATACACTATAAACTACACTATAAAATCATAAAAAGGTGAGGAAATGCTGTTTTTCTAGTTTCTAGAACGCTCTGCCCTGAAGATGACCGTCAGCTACACACACAAATGAAGTTTTATTCACTAAATCTGAAGGATAAAAGGTTATTAAACTGAAATGAATGAATAATGAACTGAATATATTTTACACACAATTACACAACTGCCCGGTCAATACACATACACACATGCCCCACCTACACACACACACACACACACACACACACACAAACACAGAGTACAGGCGGGCACTTAAACTAATTTGCATAAGTGTTACTTAGTGTCAGTCATGCACAAAACACAAAATCATAAGTGGACACACACACACACACACACCCACACACATACAATCCAGACTGAAATTTGCACACCAAAATATTAAAGGTAAAAAATTGATCACATTTTAAAATTTCATGAATTTTGTATGGCATCACACTGCGGCTTTCCCCTGCTCAACTTTTTGTTTTCGTACAAAAAAAATCTGTTCAGAGACAGCATCCACTTCATCTGGCAGGCCAAGTTTGTTCTGCGGTAAAAGCTGGCCATAAATAATTGAGAGGACTTCCTCAATCACCCACAGCCTGCCAGGCCGGTCTGATGACTTCCAACGGCTGTGCTTTGGACTTATTCTTTATTCGCCCCTTGCTCGTTAATTATACAT
>CM050204.1:12160000-12165000 GCA_027475355.1 Coilia nasus | reverse complement strand
AGGGTTAGGGTTAGGGTTAGGGTTGGGCCATTATAGTGCTTTTCTGCTGCTGTAACGGCTAACCCTGTTGCCCCTGGCAACCAACGCGGCTGTGTGCCCCAGCACTAATGAGCCAGCACAGTTCAGTGACCCACGCCCTCATCACACACTCGGACAAAACGATCCATTTATTTCATTAATAATACATACAAAAACATTGAATATATGAGTTACTCCATCTTAACAAACTCCCTGAGGATGGACAGTGAGGTCTAACGAGAGGGGACTGGAAAAGAAAGGCAGCCTGAATGGTCCATTAGTTCCACCAAAGATCCTAGATGAATATCTGAGTTCACTAGCTCTGTTAAGCTTTAAAGGTGTACAGTACTCTGCCCTACAAAAGCAAAGTGTAGTAACTGCGCAAACATTAAAGCTGAGAAAAAAGGCCTTCAAAGTTGTCACACGGCCTAGTCAAACATGTTGGTATTGTAGGTACAATAGTGGTGATGCTTTTATGTACTTTCTTAAAAGGAAGAAGCAAGAGATTTTGTCATAAGACAAAGGAGGTGTTATAAAGTCAATTTCCAGTCTATAGTCACTTTTGACAAAATATGTACTTACTGCCTTTTGACTTTGTAGGTCAGTACTATTGACTGTAAACAGTCAATGGTCAGTACTGTCACAGCACTGTGAAGGTATTGTTGGGAGGATGAAACTTCTAAAGAATGTTGGGCTACATAGAATCCAATGTGCAATTCTACAATCTTACATTGTTGTCGAACACATTCTTTTTTTTTAGAATGTTCAAAAGCTTACACACCTAACAAGTAATCTCTATGGTACAACAAGACTGTTTCTCTAAGATATTGCACCGAAAAAGACTCTGACAGTCTATTTCATGACCCAGTGATCCACAAATCCACAGAACACTTCAGCCAGCAAACAGAGGGACGATATAAAGGGTCTTCATGCCAAAGCCCTGCTGATGAAAACATCTACACTTATCGACCTACATTTTACAAAGCTATTCCAAAGTATTACCTTCTCCGCCACAAACCATCAATGACCAATTATACCAGCCAACTAAAGGAGTAGACTAAAGGTCCCCTCACTGGACACAAGTGGAAAAGTATGAAAGGAGACAGACTTGGCCATTAAGTGGGGGATGGGCTCTATTTTGAAGAGGGCAGTAATTTGATGGGTGGTGGTGGTGGTGGTGGGGCAGTGAGAGGAATCGGATGCGATGAGGTGAACTGAACTGAATAAGGCTGATTGGCCGTGGGGAAGGGGTGCTGGGGGAGGGAGGTGTGTGTGTGTGTGTGTGTGTGTGTGTGTGTGTGTCTGTAGGGGGGTGTGGTGATGAATCTCTGTGGATGAGGATGATTGGCCCTTGATTGTCCGACTCAGCAGGTCCTGCCACGACCCTGATGGACACTGGCTCGCCAGTGACGACACGTTGCGGCACCGAGTGACGGTGCTTACCTCGTCCTGGACCCTCATCAGGTGAAGACGTGATCGCTGAGTCGGGGCAGTAGAATGGCTGCTGATGAACAAGCCAAGATGAACAGCCTCATTGCCCTCCTATTGAGGGTGATCTCTAGTAAGGCTAACCACCGTTACGCTATTTAATGGCCCCTATAGTGCACACCTTATAAATACAGATGATGTAGTGTGATTTTGGAATAACAGAAGCTGTATTTGCTGCATTAACTCTATTATAAGATGACTGAACTCTATGGGTAGGTGGAATTGATTGCAGTGTGATTGTAGTGTGATTTTGGAATGTTAGAAGTTGTATTTTGGTACATAAACCATATTATGAGGTGAATAAACTGTATTGATAGGTTGACAAACTTTGAGGGAAAAAAAGAGAGGTGGGTAAACTCAGTTTGCTCACATTTATCCACTCATCCACTACAGCCGCCGCTAACTACAGAGGTTATGGCAGAAAAAAAAAAATTATTACATTACACTTAGCTGACACTCTTATCCAGAGCAACTTACAGATATTTACAGGGTTTCAGTTACAGTCCCTGGAGCAGTGTGGGGTTAGATGTCTTGCTCAAGGGCATCTCAACCAAGGGTAGGGCGGGAGTCGAACCGGCAACCTTCCGATTGCAAGACCAATTCCATAACCACTAGGCCACAGCTGCCCCATCAATGACCTTCCTTGCCTGGTGGTCAGCCAGTCAGTCACTGGGGCAGCCTTGCTCCATCCTGCTGATGATTTAATTATCGTCTCAGCTGATGGTATTTCAGTAAAAATTATAATATTGTAAAAAAACATTTTAATGTTAAAACATTTGTACTATTATTTCAAATCCCTTTTGTTTTTAGATTAAGTGTCAAGACTGTTAGACTTGAAAAGGGGGACTGATGGTATTTGAATAATAATCTCCTTATTATTTTACATTCCTTGGTTGTGTTTTTGTTTTGTTAGAATTCTTCAAAAGACAGAATCACAGCTTTATAAGTGAGATCCTGTCTGCTGCTCTGCCGATATCTGTGTCTGTGTGAGATATGAGGTGTAAAGAGCTGTTATCCTCCATCGTATGTCTTTGCCCAAGCCATTTGGTCACATCAGGGGTTTAGGAAGTTTGTGAATTAACATACAGTACAGACAAGGCTGGCACCTTCTCTGATCTGATTAGGAAGACACTGTATTACTTAACAAAGACATTGCATATTAATTTTGGGGTGTAACCTTGGGTACACCCATTTGCTGTCTACACAACATTTAAGGTCAGAAGAACCACTGTTTGAGTCAGTCTTTTGTCATTGTCCTGTCATGTAGTGTAGTGTGTGGTCTGTGTCTGTGTGTTAGTCTTTGTCCCCTTATTGTTAAGAATAAACCTGGTTCCTGATTTTCAACCACTAGGCTGACTGAGTCTCCAAATTCACCTAAAAGCAATTTATTTACTTTTACAGCCCAGCCTATATCGTCATAATCAATAGGACCCCCTTCCTCACTCAGCTAAATAATTAAAGCCGACTCTAAAACTGCTTGCTCAGGGCTAACCAAACCAGGTCAGGGAATATTGACAAACATCTCTGCTACACAGTCTGTGTGTGTGTGTGTGTGTGTGTGTGTGTGTGTGTGTGTGTGTGTGTGTGTGTGTGTGTTTGTATTAATGGTGGTGGTCCAGTATTGATACTGTAACACATGTTAAGGTCTTATCAGTGATGTCCATGGGATCTTCATTGCATCATCAATCTCTCTCTTTCTTATTAACACACACACACATGCGCGCGCACACACACACACACACACACACACACACACACAGACACACACAGACACACACAGACACACACGAGTATAAGGAGTACAGCATGAGAACAGCATGAACAGCAAACAGCATGACAAAATGATCTTGAAAGCCTCGGAGTAATTTAAAATCGACAACAAACCGTGTGACCTTGCCGTTGGGTGAGGAACGTGAACACCACTGCAGTAAGGGCTCAGCAGACAACGCTTCCTCTCCTGATTGGTCAGCTACAGTATTCTCTCAGCCAACTCTCTTCACCTCTGGCTTGCCATGATTGGATAAAGGCTGACCCAATGTTTTTAAAATTCACACAAAGTAACCATCCACCAGTAAGTGAACATATAGCCGCGTTTCCACTACAGTGAGTCCCGGGTAATTTTTCGGCCTTCTCACGGTTGGCGCGTGTATCCGGTTTAATCCATAAATCAACACAGATGCAAGCCTGCAATCAGTCATGTTCGCTGCTCTGAGACACCGAATTTTCCCTTTGTTTACTAGAGGTCCGATAAAAGGTACTGTTGTAGTGGAGACACGAGAGGTGAGAGGACCACCCAAACAACAGTCCCTGTAATCTTCCCTCTCCCTGAATTACCATCGGAACCTCCCCCAATGGAAACACGGCTCATGAGTATGGAGAACAGGTAGACTGTTTACACAATGTGAAATGAAGTTAAAGAGTCTGGTCCAGTGGTCCAGTCCAGTCTGGCTACGAATCCAGTGCCAAATACAGTGGTCCCTCACTATAACGTGGTTCACCTTTCGCGGCCTCGCTGTTTCGAGGATTTTTTTAAGTGCATGTTTTGTTTTTTTTGTTTTTTTACAGCGCATTGTGTTCTGTGCCCTGATTGGCTAAGGGACTGTAGAATATTGTCAACCAATCTCCTCCGTGCCATGTCTCCTGTACAGTACAGAGTGCGCTCAGCCTGTAAAATTTACATAAATCTTCCATCGCTAGCCGTGTGACTCTGAAGTGCTGTATGTTTGCAAGTTTGAACTTTGAGAGTAAAAGAGAAAAATGTAAGAGAATGTCAATGCCTGTCTGAGAAAAGTGTATAAAGTGTGTAGTGAGGGGTTTTACAGCCTTAAAACATCTACAATACTTGTAAAAAATAAAGCTGACTACTTCACGGATTTTGCCCATCAAGGGTTATTTTTAGAACGCAACTCCTGCGAATAACGAGGGACCACTGTACTTCAAATCACCTGGTACTACCTTTGCAGCTAACTCAGGTCATTTCAGGAATTAATTATTCTACCTTACAGAGGAGTTGTGCTAATTACAGGCAGCTGGTTGTTTTAGTAAATGGCTATGTACTGTAATGTGGTACTGGATTGTGGCTTTTGAAGCCAAGATGGCCGTCACTGAAGGTCAAACAGGCTTCGTTTTGTTTTGTTTTGTTTGGTTGACTAAGCACAGTGCTTGACCTCTAGAGATGGAAGGCTGTTTCCTGAGGTATGAGTCGTGAGGAAGGTCAGAGTCTAAAGTGAAAAGTCAAAGTCCCACTTTTGTCATTGTGATAACACAGCACAGCACAGCACACAGGGCACACAACAAAATTCACCTCTCCATTTAACCCATCACACATGTGTGAGCAGGGGGCAGCCATGACAATGGCGCCCGGGGAGCGGTGCGTGGGAACGGTACCATGCTCAGGGTACCTCAGTGGTGCTACTGGCGACCCAGGATTCACACCTGCAATCCTGCGGTCACAGGTCCGATACCTTGACCGCTAGGCCAACACTGCCCCAAGG
>CM050204.1:12155000-12157500 GCA_027475355.1 Coilia nasus | reverse complement strand
ATTTTAGTGGTTCATCAGCTCCTAACAGGGTGTGCGGCTCTTCTGAATTCGCTTTGTGGCCCTCCATGGGCTATAACCACACTATGCAAATTTGCAAAAGCAGGTCACCAATCTGTAGTTCGAATGAGACATAAGAAAAACAATTCCTATACAGTGGCCAAAGAAGAAAAATGCTTTAGTGTTGCTTTAACCCCCAGAGACCCAAATATAGAAGAAAACTTCAAAAATGTTTTTTAACCCTCTAGATGTTGTTGTAGGAGGCATATGATGCAGAAATCAGTGTTTATTCATCTAAAATCCAAATGCCATCCACATCAAATCCAGTGCAATCCAATGGACAAGGTGCAACAAGGTGATGTACTTAAAGGCAGGTTCGCAGGTCGTATGACTTTGTGGCCAGGTAGCTGAGCCTATTTATACAATCTACCATCCAATAGCATGGCAGGACCTAACAATAGGACCTATTAGTGATATAAATGGTGGTTTTAAAAAGACAAAAAAGGAGAAGGCTTATTTTTGTAGACTTAACTGTAATGTTGTAATATTACAACACTGGGCCTCTGGGGGTTAAACTGCAGCAGTGGAAATGCAGCTTTGTAATGACAGTGATGGGAGCCCCAACAGAGTGTAGAATTGCCCCCTGGTCACTAGTGTGGACCATAACCCCTTTAAATGCTGTAAGTGTGTCTGGGTCAAACATGCCTACATACTCACTACGGCCACATGGTAGGATCGGATTGGATTGATATTGGATTGGGTGTTGCTACCCAATGGGTGGTCTGTCCCAAATCCCTGTGCACATGAGAGTTTGTGTAAGCGGATAATGGTCAGAGATCTGGCCGTTTCCGCTACGCTAGATGGCGCTGTATTCCTTTCAACAAGTGGTGTTAGAACTACTTCAGGCTGGTGGCTGCTAAAAAGAAAATAAACAAACTATCTGGCGGCATACAAACAAAGATGACGTTCGAGGAGGTTGACAGAGCAGCATTTGCATACATGTTGTGCATTCTCCTCCGTATGAACGAAAAACAGCGTTTTTGGTTTCCTTGATACGACACGAACTGTGCCGTCGGCGTTTGATATTACAAGCAATCGAGGACAACGAGAATTACTTGAGAGCAGGCGCTCTGCTACAACAAAGAAGGCCTCGACGTTCAGTATGGATGAAAATCAGGGACAGAAGCTTCTAGGATCGAGTGGTCCTACAATTCCAGTGCATGCGCAGTACCCGATTCCAAACCAATCCCGTGCACAAGGTGGCACCAAGCGGATTAACATCGGCTTAAGCCAGGGGTTGCAATCCCTATCCCAATCCCTATACGATCTTTAGCCTGTGCACATGAATTCGATATGATCCCAAACCATTTCCAATCGGATTCAACTCGGCCATGTGCACGCAGTGACTGTATGCCCCTGCTTCTGCCACCAACAGTGCTGAACATTAAACAGGTTTAATCTTCCTTCCTCTCCTGCTTGTATACGCTGACACAGATGATGTGCCCGTATAGCAATATCATTCCACATGCATGTGTGTTTGTATATTTGGAAAAGTGTGTATGGGAGTGCTGTATCTGTAGAATTAAACATTATGTCAAACAGTTTCACACTTTCAACATGTTTCAAAATGCAGGTTCACACACACTTTGCCAATGGTATGCAGCCAACTGTTCCACCTACACAACCCAATTTATGTACACAGACATACACACACACACACACACACACAAAGGCTCCTGGGTAATCTGTGTATTTATAGAGCACAGGATAAAAAATGCATCAGTTCATCTGTCAAATAGGCCAATAATAAATCTGGCAGTGTGTGTGTATGTGTGTGCCTTTATGTGTGTGTGTGTGTGTGTGTGTGCGTGTGTGTGTGTGTGTGTGTGTGTGTGTGTGTGTGTGTGTGTGTGTGTGTGTGTGTGTGTGTGTGTGTGTGTGTGTGTGTGTGATCAGGGGTGTTGTGAATTAGAAAAAGCCATGCCATTTTGGTGATTACCGGAGGAGCCTCGTTGCAGCATACAGTACATTCTCCTAGCAAAATACAGGTAAGTAGGTGTGTTTGTTTAGAATGTTTAGACCTTCTGCTTGGTGTGCTATGACTGAATGAGCTTTGAATCATGGTAGCCTGTGACTAGCATAGCTGAAATCCTGTCGTTCTCCCCACCCCACCTCCTCCGCCTGAAACAGGAGCACTACAGCATTTTTTTCACCAATCCAGCTCACAGGGCATTCATTAATACTGGAGACCACCGCAAAATGAATGAAAAAACAATGCAATGGCACCGTTAAGACACATGCATACTGTATGCTACCACAGACACAGACTTATGCAGTGGTGCTGCACAGGCACTTTTCTGTTCCTGACCATGCTGTCCATTTGCCTCAGCATATAGTCAGTGCACACAAATATGTGCAGACACAACACTTTTGGGTCACACAGACTGTGCGGATATGCGGACATGTTCATCATCTGCACGGAGTCAGTGGTGTAGTGGTAGAC
>CM050204.1:12137500-12152500 GCA_027475355.1 Coilia nasus | reverse complement strand
CTCTCTCTCTCTCTCCACCTCTCCACCTCCCCCAACCAACCACTCAACCAACGCCCGCTCCAATCCAAACTTCCTTCCCATCCATTCTCCATGCTTGAAATGTCACCAGGTGTTCTCCCCGGCCCGGACAACTGTAGAAAGGGGGGGGGGGGGGGGTGCGCTGAATGAATGGATGGGAAATGGGGTAGACCTATGAGTACTTCCTCTGACCAGGGTAATTTGACTGAGTCAGCTCAATTTGCACCTAGAGGCTGCTGCCGCGTGCGGAAAAACACACTGCCTGACATTTCGGGGCTGGCTGGCGGATGCGCCACATCTCTACTACTTGAAACAGGGGGGTCAGCTTTGCCCCCTTTCTGTGTAAAAAACACCCGGAACTGTTCCTCTGATTCATTCCATTGGATCATTTATATCTAAACACACAACAACAGGGTGATATGCTGATTCATTCACAGTGAAGCAGTTCTCAGGCTAATCCATTCAGATGGATTAGCCTGAAGTATTGGCTCATCGAATTTTAAACAAAGAATCCATATTGGGCTTGAATCATCAAATTATTCCCAATGACTACAGTAAGTTTTGGGTTAATCTCGTCCATTTATTCACAAAAAATGAGTGTAAGGAGTTAACACATGAAATTATTCACATTAATTCAATGTTGGGTTTGACTCTTTGATTTATTCACAATTAAGTGTTGGGGTTAACTTGTGGCCTTAGGGTTAGCAGGAGAATTCAATTACTTTTGATACATTGTTTTGTCCATACGAGCTCATTTAGCCAAAACCTTTGGCAAAACATGAAGCACGCTACTGTTTAATCACCTTGGCTTAATCCAAACCCAATTTCTCCAGTACAAACAGACATTGGCAGAATAGCCTAACTGGAGTGAAAATGAATAACCATTATTAACTGTGTGTGTGTTTTTTTCCTCAGACACGGAAGATCCAGTCAGCTCCAACTTCAACAGAAACGTTTTCTTTTGATGTGTCTGTCATCCGAAGTGACTTTGTTGTTTTCCTAGTTCTCCTACTGCAGTATTAGCATCAAAGTAAGGCAGCTTTGTACTTTTCTGCACTTCAATCCAACCAGCATGCTTCCCATTAAATGACTGAAGAGAGGGAATCCATCGCTAAAGTTTGGAAACCTACTCCAGGCTGTGGTTTAGAGCTTTGAAGTACAATTTAATATTCCTTGCTCCCAAAAAAACAAATACAACAAAATGACACTTTTTTGTCTTTTTACTGATACATTAAGTATTTCAAAACACTACGATAACCAACATTTATATATTAAACTAACTAAGCAATAAGATATTTAATTTCCATCACACACCTCCAAGTCTTCTTTCATGATGCAGCTCTATTACATAAAGTGTGTCAGACTGTGTTTAAAATGTTGCTTATTTGGTGTTGATTCATAATTCTACCACAGTCACATGTAATCAGCGTAATGAATGCTCTAATCAATGTCTTCGTATCCTTACTGAATTTTTTTTACTTTATTTTTTGCTACTGCATAACATGGAGAATAACTGAGAATGTCAGTCTAAGTAGAAAGCATGACGATATTGAACGAATTGTCAAGCTTGTGGGTCCTTAAACTATGATGTGTTTTATATAATGTACCATAGCATATAATGTACCATAAGCATATAATATCAATAATAAAGCATTTGTCAAGGCAGTCCCATTCACAGATGAATTCATAGACTATTTTTCCATTAGCTTCTCAAACATGCTAAAATTAGTGTCCTGTATAACAATGTTTACCAAGCTTATTACAGTATGTTTGTGTTTCACAAACTGCTATTGATTAGAGTGGTTCTGTATTACAAACTACTGTGAAACTCAGACAGGTTGAGGCATGAGAGTAGCGTGATCCTATTTTACAGTAATTTCACAGGAGCAGAAAGCATTCACCACCATCACTCTCTACCCAAGCAACCGCTAAGCGCTTTTTTGGCACTGAACCGTTTACACCCAGCAGAAGCCATTACAGGAGCTGCACTCCTGTGTCGTAACCAGGCAACAATAGCCACTCTCTTGATGCCCCTTTCTTCGTGTGACTCATCGCTCGAATCTCTCAAGACTGAATCATTATCAGCCAGGCTGATTGGCCCATTGGCTGGGACGCGAACACGCTTTAGTGTGTCGTGGAAAACTTTGCATCCTTTTGAGCCAGCCGACTTCTAAACTGGTCGAGCAATCAGGGAAGGAGAGTCAGGACAGCCTGAACCCCAGAACGGAGATAGTAGGTCTTGTCATGTCATCTTTAAAAAGTGGTTGGTCTCAATCACACTGCTGTTACTGCGAGAACGTTCTGGAGAACGTTCGACATCAAGCGATGGAGGAGTCTCATAGAGACACTAAAAGGGAAGTCTGGAGAGCAGTGCACAGTGCCCATATGGTGCCCGTCTTACTCTGTCACAGTTTATACTCTCTCCAGTGTGATTCTCTGTCAAGCAGCTACCCTAAATGATGATATATTAAAGAACAAGTGCAACTGATTTGAGGCTTTACTTCAGATTACGTGCTTTGTAGACAAACACACTCAAAGCAATCTGTCTTTTGGTTGCAAAGGCACACTAGCAAATGTGTCAGACAAACAGATTTGAGTTATGGGTTATAATTGACATTAACATTTTTCATGGAATGAAATTGAATTTCTTTCTGTCTTTGCAGTCGAGCTTAATACATTTCTTGTAAGACATCTGACACATAGTTTCATTTGGAAGAGGGGTAATAAAACTAATTTGTTTAACTTGATTTGGGATTTGACTAAGACACAGTAGCTTCACACAGATTTACTTACAAACCATCAATCTTCATACATTACTATGAAAATCCTCTTTATGATGGTATATCATTTTTGACAAGCATCCACTTTACTTTTGCCATTTCTGTTTGTTTATTTTCATTATGCATACGTTTCATATCAATTTTAGTATGGCACTTTGTGGATACGACCAGTCTGAAAGCACAGAAATGTATAAAAACATGTGTTTTTGTCTTCTTCACAGAAATAGGAAAATGGTTAACTCTATGTACATACTATAGCCTTGCTTAAAAGTATGCTTCAACCCTGTAATATTGAAGTACTCACTGAAGGCCTCTATTTTTTGTTTATTACAGAACAGCGGCCATATTCTTGTGCCTAAAGTAATGATGCTGTATTTGCATTTCTCCTATAAAACCTTTTTTTCTGTTTTCTCACTCAATCTCTCCATTGCTTTTCCCTCTTGATTTTGTCATTGCATCTCTACTCTACCTCTGTAAAGCCAACTCAGCTCACTGGCACTTACAGACTCCTTTACCTCCAGAGCAACTATCTCCCCAGACAATAACGCACTTCCACTTAAAGGAATACGCCACCTCAAAATGAAATTGAGTCTGTCCCCGCAGTCCCTGGAGTTGGATAAGTGAGCAGAAGCATTTTCCAGCAGACTCAGCCATTGTCCGAATCTGGCAGCACTGACCTTAGCTTAGCTTAGCATAGTCGGTGTAAACAAATGTCGCCAACTAGCCACTTGTGGCAAAAGTAAATCAACTCACTCAAATTTTTTTGTAATTACTTCTCGTGACCTGCGCATTCAGATCGAGTACAAATGACAGTGCAAATTAACACGAAGGAATTATCCAAGCGGCATTTAGATGGGGAAATGTAAGCGCAGCGAGAGGTTCTACCAGGAAGACGTAATGCGCGTCATCAATTATCTATCGTCCAATCAGCACGTAGCACCCGTTTTTAAAACATCATCTTACCTTCCTGCTTTGCTGCTCACAGGTGTATTCCGTCGTTCGCCCACCTCCCTCCCCAGCATCCTTCCATGGGTTCCTGTCCTCGTCCAGCGGGTCCTGATGATGATGTCTCATCCGCCCCCGCTTCTCGACCACTCTCGTGATGTCTCGTCTACCGCTGCCTCTTCGCCGACCTCCCGATGCCTCCTCTGCCTCTGCATCTCCAATGATTGAACCCGGATTCCATGGTCTCCTCCTCTTCCTCCCGGATCGCTCCTCAAGACCCTTCGGGCTTCCTGCTACGCCCCTCCATGTACAACTCTCTGACGCATCCTCATCGGGTGACTCTGCTCTGTCCCCGGATGTCGGATTCCTGTCACCTGACCGGACTCTGACCGGACTCTATCGTCTTATTGAGCATCGTTTTAGCCTCAGGCAGTTAGGCTTCCCCCTAGAGACGTGGTTCTGCCCAAGGTTTCTTCCTCATTAAGAATATTTAGGGAGTTTTTCCTTGCCCCGGTGCTCCGGGGGGATCCAGGGTTGTGCTCTCGAAATCCCCAGTTTCCTCTCTTGATGTACTATATTGTTACATTTAATGTCTTGCTCTGCATCTTATGCTTCTGAAAGTCTGTTATCTACGTTATGTCCACCACCAGTGGGTTCTTGTCCTTTTGTCAGGGGGGTTTTATTATTATGCCCTTCTACTACTACAGTCAGCATCTGTTCAGTTTTCATGTTTTCTGATTAGGACAAAGGACAGAACCTATGCCAAAGTTTGTTGTGCCATATCATTACTTGTCATCAAATAAATTGTCATCAAGTTATTATATATTCAGAGTCTTTCTGGTTGAACTATATTTCGCGAAAGCACAGGTGAAGCACAGAAGCAAAGCACCGCTGAAAGGCGCAAAGATGTCACGCAGCTCCTGGGAAACCCCATCCCACTCAACACAGATGCGTGGAGTTACTGATAAGTAGGCAGCCATACTGTTCCAGTGTTTGAAAGTTTGTTTTCTCATATATTGCGTAAAAATGGCGACAAATACTGAAGATTATATTACAGACGAAGATGATGACAGATTACCAAGATCCAGGACCCTACCTGTTCAAACCTGTGTTCACTGAAGAGGAGCTGCAAGCTTTGGATCTGGGAAGAAGACGCTCCAACTATTCAAAGCGATTCGGACGAGCAAAGGAGAGCAAACACGAACTGGCGGTGTGAGTGTGGAGTGTGCCAACCGATGTCGACTGAAATGGAGTCTGTGCTGTGCAGAGTGGGACAAAATACTGCCATCAATGGAGAGCAATGCTCCCGAAGAGGAGGGCGGACACAGTCGTGTCACTGCTACTGAAGATTTCTCTGCAATGATCCATCCTGCAGTCCTCAATTTCTTCTTTCGACGCTGTAAAGTGAACTGGAAAAACACTCCGAGTGGACCCAATGGACAGCTGCCCACAGAGTAAGTACCAAAATGCATGATTACGTTACGGTGAAGTTCGATGTATATGCATTAGACCTGTACTCATAGAGTTGTTTTTACAGGCAATACAGGTTGGTGTCGTATCGTGTTGGAGTGGGCCCTGAAGGGAGAGACACTGGGTAAAGGGAATCGTATTGCCATCATGTGTGGTTGCAGCAATCCGACAGAAATTTCCATCAGTCTGGTGTCTTCGTTGGGTTTCAAGAGGTAGAGGAGGCAATAGATATAGTATTGTAGTAATGTAGTTATTAGCCTTATATGGCTTTATAAAATGTTGTGGGTACTTCATTCATTTTCTGTACAAATATACAATCTGGAATGTTTTTAGTGTTTTGTTGTGATAAAGGCCCTGCATCTGTATCTGTAAACATATAAACCTTTTACTGTAAAACTATATGTCTGTACACCAATGAAACCAAGCATGTAAAGAAAAAGCAGACATTTGTTTTATTAGAAACATGTAAAAAAGTAAAAATGTATATACAACATTGATACAAAAAATAAAGATTTGCCTTCATTGACAGTCTCTGAAAACTTGCAGTTTGTCTTCACATATGACATTATGTTCTTTTGAATAAAATGTTATTGGATTATGTAAGGTCACTAGAAATTGATTAGTGGAGCATGTAAATAATTTTTGTAATACATTTTATATGTAGCACACGAAATGTGTTGAAGTCTATGTTGTTTGACTCTGAATCGTGATGTGTGGCCTTCCCTGAAAGGTTCGTAGAGCTTCCTGTGGTAGAGGAGGAGGGGGTTGACGAGGGGAAAAACATGTGTCTGCTGGTTCAGCAGTTGGTTCCGAGGCCATGCTGATATCGGAGGCAGATGATGCGCTGATATCCATCTCGGCCTGTGCTGTATCTTGTGGTTCCTGTTGTTGACAAATACACATACTTCAATTTCACAGTAAAACATTAGAAATTAGAATCAGTTTTGTAGGACAAGTGTATTTACACACACAAGGAATTGTGTGTCTGCATTTGACCCAATCATAAGTTCGTGAAACACAAAGCACACAGTGAAACACACAGTGAGGGTGAAGAACACACTACAGCCTGCTGCAGTCGCGCCCGGGGAGGAGCGAGGGGTTGGTCTTGCTCTAGGGCACTTTAGCCGTGGTCCACTGGTCTGGAATCGAACTGGCAACTTCACGGCTCTAAGTTCTAAGCAGCAGGCCACGGCTGGTCGCACACCAACATGTTAGTCACCTCACAAAAAAATAACGGCACCACACAATTTTCTAACTGCTCTATAACTACATATGTGCTTTACTGTAATTGTAAGCTAGACATAATGGGCACTAGATACTGGTCATCCAAGTTTGCTACTTAGATCAAATGTTAGACCTCTTGTTGGACTGCACACAGCTGTGGCCATGGGCAAAGATGCTGTATCCTACAAAATGAATAGATGCATGCAATGTCAAGACTTTTAGTCGTCATGGTACAGTACCTGTAACAACAGCATGAGAAAAGGTTCATTACCTACCAGTTGTGTCCATGTGGGTGCAAGGACAGACAGTGACTTCATGCATGTTGCAGTGCTGTGCAAAGGTAACGGAGTCTTGAAGTCTGAAGTTCTGGACTTCTGAGGAGTGGATTGAGGTAAGTCCAAAAAGGGGGAGGCACTCCTCAACTTCTGCTGTGTCTTCATCTTCCTGTACATCACTGAGATCACCCTGAGAAATAGTTGATAGAATGTAAATGAAATGATTACTCCAAGAGGTCAAAACCTTTTGATTTTCTTGAGTGAAAATCTTTGAATGGATGATTTATTATGTAAACTTTACATGAACAGTAACTTCTTTGAAAATTTCTTATCACAGTTATGTTATGCGGTCCACTCGTAGGTTAGCTTTTCCTGAGTCAACAGAACCATTATGCTGAGCTAAGTGTAACCAAACCCTGCATTCATTTCATGCTACAGGTAAAGCTTACAGTTAAAATCATTGTTTATAATACATAGAGTTAACGCGTGACGGGGTATAATAAAACTGGAAGCGACAATGTGAGCCAGACTAACATCACGTTGCAGTTACAACGTTAGCCATGTATAACCCAGGGAAGGATAAAAAAATGACACTTACAGGCATGGATGTTGCACTACGTTCAGCCTCTGTATTGAACACAGAAGGGACGGCCGTTTTCTTCAGTGTCAATGCCATCTTTCTTGAAGCATAGTGCATTTTCTGTTCATAGTCCTCCCGTTTGAAATGCTCCTCGCAAACACGGTACTGCTTTGTTTTCTGGAGGGCTGCAAGCCACAGACGTCTTGGTTCCACAAGTTTTGGAAATCTGAAACATTGTGTTGGTGTATGTCTTCTGCCTGTTCCCGCAGCCCTTTGTTACACAGGTGTTAACCATTTTTATTCCGTGTAAGGAAAAAACTTCTAAAAACTAGAACAGTTTTGCTGCCAACTTGTCTCCACGCTTCTGTGTTGAGGGAAGTGGGGGGCTGGGGGTTCCCAGGGGCTGCGTGGCGTCTTTGTGCCTTTCAGCGGTGCTTTGCCTCTGTGCTTCACCTGTGCTTCCGCGAAATATAGTCCCCCATCTAAATGCCGCTTGGATAATTCCTTCGTGTTAATTTGCACTGTCATTTGTACTCGATCTGAATGCGCAGGTCACGAGAAATAATTACAAAAAATTTTGAGTGAGTTGATTTACTTTTGCCACAAGTGGCTAGTTGGCGACGTGTGTTTACACCGACTATGCTAAGCTAAGCTAAGGTCAGTGCTGCCAGATTCGGACAATGGCTGAGCCTGCTGGAAAACGCTTCTGCTCACTTATCCAACTCCAGGGACTGCGGGGACAGACTCAATTTCATTTTGGGGTGGCGTATTCCTTTAACTCAAATAATTAACGCGCTATACATCAGTGAATTCATTTGCATGCAAACACCCTTTTAGCTTGAGTGGTTGTCTCTCAGACATGCCACCATGATGTAGATTGCTCATTCTATTCTATGGTGTAAAGCCCTGGTGCTTGGTGTATGGATGAGCCAAGTGCGAGAGGACCCATCTAGTGACCTTGTTTACACGCTGCACAGCGGACAGACGGACAGATGGAGGACAGTGCAGGGTGGATGCAGCAGGGACAGGATGGATTGCCCACGCAAGCTGGGTGGCCAGTGTGTGACAAAGCTACCTCAGCAAACTCACTGTGCCACAGAAGACACACACACACACACACAATCGAAAACACACATACACACTGACTAGCTGCTGACTGACTGGTTTTGCTCTGGTTTTGCTGAACTGGTTGTAGGTTGAGATTGGATTCCTCCTACTCATCAGTAACTCTTTAAATATGATACCTAGCATCGATCAACCTCTTGCTCCCAAAACACCTTTCACTACCCTTTTTCTAAAGGGTGTTTAAGAGCTGTGTGTGTGTGTGTGTGTGTGTGTGTGTGTGTGTGTGTGTGTGCTGTAAGTGTACTGTTGCAAAGCAGGGTCAACATGTGTTTCGTCCTCATGAGGGTTATCATAAGAAATACATGAGAAACACAGCAATACTGGCACTCGGGATATCAACTATTGATAACTAGAGAGAGAGAGAGAGTGTGTGTGTTTGTGTGTGCATGCGTGTATGTGTGTGCGTGCATGTGTGTGTGTGTGTGTGTGTGTGTGTGTGTGTGTGTGTTTGCACACAGACGTGTATCCGTCTGTCTGTCTTACATTTCAAATGTTTTGGCATGTGCTGTTCTTGTGTAAGCGTATTTTGCTTCACAAAACTGGTTTATAGAACAAAAGAGAGACAAAAGAGAGATGTATCAGACTCTTGAAGTGTGAGTATCTGCGTGTGTGTGTGCGTGCGTGCGTGTGTGTGTGTGTGTGACAAAGACACAGAGACAGAGAGAGAGTCATCTAATAGCTCTTGGTGTGTGAGGTGCACTCCTCCAGTGCTATCTTGTGTAGTGGCGGTGAGTGAGCTGCATGTATCTGTTACAGCAGAGAGAGCCTCATCCCTCCCTTAAGACACAGTACAGAGCTGACTCAGACACAGCCTGCTGCTGACACACAGCTAAACCTCACAGACAAGATAGATACACACAGAGAGGCTACACACACACACACACACATTCACTTGCAAAGATGATCACAGACACACACACACACACACACACACACACACACAAATGGGATAAACTGGGCCAGAATGCTCCGGAACTGCCCACCTCAGATAAATAAATGAATAAATTCAACAGTCGTGCGATACTGTTTAAAATACAAATTCATACAGGCTCTCCCCCTTTGTCTTCATTGTGTTGATCATCAAATCAAAATGCAACCTAATATTATCTCCTGACCCCGCCTTTACAAATACGCAGCTATTCGCCTATGCCTGCCTAAACTTTCACTTGATTTGAAAATGCTGACTACAGAATAGGAAGAAAATGACTCTGAAGGACAAGCTGAAAGACTATTTAAATCAGGAAATAGCCTAATTGAGGTGTTGTTATATGATGTTTTCATAATGAATTTCACAATAAATATTTTAGTGTTTAATATAAGTTTTAGTGTATGTAGTGGCCATGTGAATGGGCAGTTCCAGGCAGTCCAGGCTGTGATATACTCCATTTTTACTATTTCAGTCATAAATGCTGATTTAAGCTGAAATGACTCTAAATATCTCTTTCCAAATAACATATTTTCACCATGATTAGGGGAATGAAAGCAGTCTGCATTTTGGGGTGTTTATTATTTCTATTTTTGAATTGAAATTGTGTTCACCAATGACTGCATACTGCCATATCAGTGTAGACCAAACTAAAACCAATAAATGTCAAGCAAATAAGTAGTTTATGATACTCAGAATGACAGTGACACTATCGTATCCAAAAAGATTACACAATACTCAATATGTTGTTACATGGTTCGTAATTTTTCTTCGTTGCGCCAACCCAAAATTTGAGCGCGTGCCAAATCCCACTTTAACCACTGCACACACACACACACACACACACACACACACACACACACACACACACACACACACACACACACAGTTAAGATAATGCATTCTACTGATGTCTTTGTGGTTGCTTTGACACACAGCTGTAGTCTCATTCATATAACCTCAACAGCTACTGTATCTATTTGCTATTTAAGCTATTTTTTGATTTGACAACACGTTTTGTTGAACAAATGTGGTTTTGAATACAGCTATAAATCCCAGTTGTGCCCTATCTATCATCTAAATATCTGAAGTAATGTTTAACAAAATAATTCACTGATAAACATAGATCCTTTTTAAAGATGAAAACAAAAATTATCCCTGAAAAGTCTATTTATAACCTATGGGAAGAGCTACAATGCTAATAATCAAACTTGAATCTTGAAACGGCCTTTGCAGAAATTACCCGACATCTTCAGACCATGAAACTTAATGTCTATTACGTAGTTTCTATTATCATTTTCTCCTGCATGACGGAGTGTCTTATCTGCCATTGATGTGAGGTCTGAGGAGCACAGGGGTGCAAAAGCCATTTAGCTACACATCTCCATGCAAAAAGGCTATCTCCTCTCCTCTCCTCTCCTCTCCTCTCCTCTCCTCTCCTCTCCTCTCCTCTCCCCTTCTCTCCCCTTCTCTCCCCTCCCCTCCTCTCCTCTCCCCTTCTCTCCTCTCCCCTCCTCTCCTCTCCTCTCCCCTCTCCCCTCCTCTCCTCTCCTCTCCTCTCCCCTCCCCTCCCCTCTCCTCTCCTCTCCTCTCCTCTCCTCTCCTCTCTCCTCTCCTCTCCTGTCTCCCTTCTGTGTTCTTCTCTGCTGTCATGGGGGTAATGAAGGAGGTATTACGGGCTCTCAAAGCCAGAGATGAAGGAAGAGCAGTGAGATTCATTTCACCATGCACCTGCTACAGCGGGACGCACACAAACTCACACACATGCATACACACATACACACATGCACACACACACATACACACAGACACACACATGCATACACACACACACACGCAGGCACGCACTCGCGCACGCACCCGCACACACGCGCACGCGTGCACACACAAACACACACATACACACACACAAGCATACACACTACCACCAAAAAGACACAGACACAGGCTCTCACACAGACAGACACACATACAGAATATCCATCCCCTTCTAGCGAATGTGTGTGTGTGTGTGTGTGTGTGTGTGTGTGTGTGTGTGTGTGTGTGTGTGTGTGTGTGTGTGTGTGTGTGTGTGTGCATGCGAGTGTATGCGTGTGTGCATGCACACAGCTGCAACAGCTAATTAGAAATGCCCAAAGTAGACTCTGTATTAAGTTAGTTGCCGACAGCATGACAGGGCTGATCCTCTGTAAACAGGCTTAGTCAAGGCCTTAGAGGCACTCAGTGTACAGGCACACACATATACACATACACATACACACACACACCCACACACATACTCACACCGTATTTCCACTTGTCATACACAAAGATTCAACGCAGTACTTAAACAACAAAAGATTAACCTTGGGGACAGCTATTGGCCTTGTCATGTGCTGTCACCCCTCTCCAAACACACACACCCTTCCTTCTCTTCTCTTTCTCTGACACACTGTTTGTTTTTCTCTCTATTGCTGTCTGTCCCTGTCAGTCAATCTAATTCCTTTCTTTAAGGTCTTCCATAAAAGGGTGATGATGTGCAGAGCATCTTTTTGAGTAATATTACCACCTGGCAATAGTACTGCACTTTGCAATTTAAACACTTTCTCTGTGACATTAAACATTTTTTTTTAATCTGGACAAATTCTCAGCAGGTAACACCACAATCTGTTCAAAACATGAGCAACCTATCATTGTCCTAGCCTGGTAAACCAGCCCCTCGTACTTCATTTAATTTCGTACAGAGGGTCTGGACCGGAATCTCTTGAGGGTCATGTAGTCGGGCCCCAGCAAGGCCAATCCAGTCAGCGAACAGAGGGTGTGTTCGTTAGCCATGACGTTGACCTTGTGTGCTACATTTGAATTGTAGTGCGTAGGTAGGCTAATTGCATACATGACGACCAGGCGTAAGCGATTGGGTAAAGGCGAGGCACTTGTATT
The DNA here is from genome assembly GCA_027475355.1 of Coilia nasus. Lineage (NCBI taxonomy): Eukaryota > Metazoa > Chordata > Actinopteri > Clupeiformes > Engraulidae > Coilia > Coilia nasus. The sequence goes on along the minus strand of CM050204.1, from coordinate 12,140,239 downwards.
AAACTTCAGCAGAATCGTTTACTTTGTGTAATCTCACTTTTAAGGCTTTTGTTTCCCAATAAGCTGGATTGGAGAGAAAAAGAGGAGTAAAGTAAAGAGTGTAAAGGAGACAAGAGACAGGAGAGGAAGCGAGAGAGTGGGGAAATGTAAAATAAGCTGTCTACGTAAGTCTTGCAAAAAGGGTACAAGCCATAGTGCCATAGCTGCCAGTGCTCCTGTTTTACCTGGGTTTCTCTCGTATTTCCGACCCATCTCCCACCCCCTCCCATTTTGTCATTTCTCCTGTCCATGGCCTGATGTTCTCTGATTGCCAGAGATCATGTATGAAACGTCATTCAATCTTACACAATAAATACCCTGTACTTCCAACCAATTTGTTGACTACCTGGCAAGCCATACATAATTACATAGTTGATCTTTACACAGGCCGCAGAAAGTGTAATCTGTTACAAGGTGGCGGGGGGGGGGACCTCCACGTCCAATGGCCACTACACCCTTGCTTACATACACTAACACACATTAGCACCCACACACACCCACTGCCACTGTAAAAATGGCCCAGATTGTTGCTACTCATGCATAGTGCACATATAGGTAAAGGGGGATAAAGACGAGCATGTGTCCATAATCGTGTAGATGTGCACTGCAGGTGTGTAGAAACATACTTGCACATTTGAGTGGAAATGTTGGGCCCCCCTTCTGAAATGATGAGATCAGGCCTGGAATTTCATCATTTTAGGGGCAAGGCCACTTTACTATTTGTGTTGTCAATTTTGTGGAAGGGCATCAAGGCCACTGTGAGCTTCTGGCATATTTTTTTCAAGGGCACAAGGCCAAATTGAGAGGGCATGAGGGCCATGGCCCTCATGGCCCTCGTGAAATTCCTGCCCTGGATGAGATACATCCTAAAGATCATCTGTACCAACTTTGGTGCTTCTATCCACCGCATAATGATTTAGCCCTTTTTGTCAAAAATTCTCCCCATTATATCTGAAAGATTAGTGTAGCTTCTAATCTCTTTTTGAGTGCAAATATGTTAAGCATATGTGTGTGTCTGTGTTGCTCGGTGTGTGTGTAACAGTGTCTGTATGTGCGTGCATGTTTGCGTATTTCTATGTGTGTGAGCACACCTACAGTATGAGAGTATTAACGTCATCATCACCAGCATCTTGAACCTCTGCACAGGTGGATTAAATCCCTCTCCTTAATTTTGTGCTACCTTGCAGCGTGCCTAGCGTCTAAAAATACCTCTCTAAAAACTCCCCCAGTACTTCCATAGTGTGTTCAGCAATTAAACACAGCCCAGGAAGCAAAAATTAGCAGCCAGTCATGAAACATATTTTTTCTATCTGGGTCACAATCAGGCTGTAAACATCATGATTAATTCAGATTAGCCGCCAGATAATTAAAACCCATTCCTTGGCTCGGCTGTTGTGGTTGGCCATCGAGCGCTGGCCTATATTAATCACCTACAGGCAGGCTGCCTCAGTCAGCAGCAACACTCCCACTCACAACACTTCCTCCTTCTGTTATTGCACAAGTATGGCAGCAGCTCAACGCAAAGCTGTAAAACACAGGGGATATCAGATGACAGCCTCACTCACGTAAGGCAAGCCTTTGTTTCAAGAGGTGGAACGCTTGAAACCCAGCTCTGTGCTCTCGTATGAAGGAAAAAACAACTCAACTCAAACTGTTTTGTTGTTTTTTTTTTTTTTTTTCCTTCAACCATTTTGCATTGTTGCTCAGTTGCTGTGCTGTAATGCGGGAGAGGTAGAGCGGAACATATCGGCTAATTACAGCAGCGGTGTTGTGGTGTGTTCAGCATAACACCAGCGAGCTAACAGCCTAAAAAGCATACAGACACCACTGGCTCCCAGATGACAGTCATAAAAGCCTGTTAGCATGCTAACCAGCGTCATTTAGAGATAATGTGTGTAATGTGCTGTGGGTGGATATTGTGTTGTGAAGGCTTTGCCTGCTCTAACCTGGACTACAGAACTACACAGTGCACACCCTGCATGGCTTGTGGCTACACTGGTTGTGTTAATTGCTCCATTGCATTATTAAGCATTACATTACATATATTCAAAATGACTTTCCATATGACAAACAAAATAGACAACCTCCTATGCAATTTACTGGTATATTATAGTCATATATTTCTCATACATTAAAGCAAGGTTGCTGTAACCGGCTATGAGGCAACTGTGGTCTGAATGAGTGCTGCGGTTAGTAAGTAGATACTCCAAGTGGTACACCATCAGGGCAACCATCAGCGTACTTTAATAATGCTGTTAAAATTTCCATTTTTGAAGCAGCACAGTTGTACCTTGTTTTGCACTTACAGTGCAAACTTTACAATTGTTGTTTATTGCCTTTTAGGTTTCTACAGTAGCTATCTCACTTCTGTCGGTGTGGGTGAAAATGCCTTACAGCAGCCTTACATAAGGCTGGGTCTAAAACCTGATGGAGCAACTCTAGGGTAGATACACTCATTTTGACAGGTTGCCTACCGCTTCATGTGTTCCCATCAGCCATTATGGATATGTGTCACTGTCACCTCTCTCTCTCTCTCTCTCTCTCTCTCTTTCTCTCTCTCTCTCTCTCTCTCTCTCTCTCTCTCTCTCTCTCTCTTTCATGCTAATAACCCCTTCTGCAGCTGCCAGCTGCAGTTTCAATCAGATCCTGAGTAAAAAGTGTCCTGCGCTCCAGCAGGATAACACCCCAGGGATCATTACA
>CM050204.1:12125000-12130000 GCA_027475355.1 Coilia nasus | reverse complement strand
ATGATGGGTGTGCTGTGCAGAACCTCAATTAAATGGGGTTTAGCCAGCAGCGGCGGCCCCAATTATCTGCTGGATGATAAAACAGTATGTGTGGACAACATGGGTGCTCCTAGTGTAATGACTGGCTACTTCCACCAGCTAGGTAGGTCTTTGTAATGAATGTGTGTGTGTGTGTGTGTGAGTGAAATGACAATAAAAACCTACTTGACTTGACTTGACTTGGCCCAGAGGTAACCCACACATTTCACTAACACTTGGCCCACACAGCACGATTTACAAATTATGAATATGCATAAGTGGGCCAATTCTGGTAGCCACTACGTAGTATGCACGATACCCATGACGTAGTGTAAGTGGAATCGGTGGGCAAATTCTAGGCCACACCAACTTTGCAATTCTGATCTGATTCTGATTCTGATTCTGATTCTGAATCTAAATCTGATTCTGATTCTATGTGGTTAGGGGCTGTGAGCAGATACATCTGAGACCCCACCAGTGGTCCTGGCAGCAACTGTCTTCCTGTTCCTGCTTCTGAGAGGAACTCCTGACTATGCTTTTAAATGGACACTAGACTGGCCTCACTGCAAGTCTGAGTTCATTTGCTCTCTCCCAGGCACTTAGCAGGTCTTTGTTAGTTGTGTAGGCTGTGTGTGTGTGTGTGTGTGTGTGTGTGTGTGTGTGTGTGTGTGTGTGTGTGTGTGTGTGTGTGTGTGTGTGTGTGTGTGTGTGTGTGTGTGTGTGTGTGTGTGTGTGTGTGTGTGCGCGCGTCTGTGTCCGTGTCAGTGTGTATATGTGTGTTTCTGAATGTGAGAGGAAGAGTAAGCATGTACGGATGAGGCTGTATCTGTGTCCTGCTGTGTAAAAGTCACCTCCTACCCATTTTCCCAAATTAAAAGTCTCCACACCTCTTCCTGAGCTCCTGTCTGTGGCTGTATTCCCCGGAGCGGATGGACACGCAGCAAATTAAAAGTCCCACAGGGTTTCACCCAGCCAATTACACTGTGTCTTTCCTGACCTCCCTGTTGGCACAGGCTCTATCCCTAAAGCCCTACCTGGCCTTGTTATTTCTCTTCTCTCTCTCTCTCTCTCTCTCTCTCTCTCTCTCTCTCTCTCCTATGGTTCTTTCATCATCATCATCACCCTTTTTTTCCTGCACCCTGCATCTATCTACACTGCATCTAATTTGCTACACTTTGTTCTTCTTCAAGGTGCCAGTATAGATTCCTTGGTGTGAAAGAAAATCATGACTGTGAAAATTGTATATTTTATATACATTTACAAAAATGTACGAAAATGTGTTCTCCAAATGTGTTCTTCATCATTATGGGCCAGAGAAAGAATACTGCACTTAAATCGATTTTCTGTTATGCAGAAAAATGTGAAAAAGTGAAGGAGTGTGAATAGTTTCTGTCAGCATTGCATGTACTGTACATATGTATATTTTCATACATACTGTAAGCAAACAAACACACACACTCTCTCTCTCTCTCTCTCACCCCCCCCCCACACACACTTTTATAGGCTATATTTCTGATATTGTTTTATGTCTTCAATCAGCAATCTTCCTTTCCATTGTATAATGACCTCTAGGTCGTGTGTGTGTGTGTGTGTGTGTGTGTGTGTGTGTGTCTGTGTGTGTTCTGCTGAATGCATTGTGCATTTGTCTTTTGTCATGTTGCTGTCGCCTTACACGGCTATGAAAGTGCACAGAGACCTTGGGCCCTATCATGCTGCGGCGCACTGTGCATTCGCGACGTGCGCATATGGTGTCATTACTATTCTGTGCCAGCGCACCGCTCATTTTTTCAGGCAAAAAATCCCGTTGTCTAGATAGCAGATGACACTGCGCCATCACGGGTGTGTCAGCAAAAAGAAGAGGTGTGGTCTGGCGCAAAGCGTGCCAGATGCTATTATAAGGACGCAAAAATTTAATCCGCCAGTGACCAACAAAACCCTGGTCTGTCGTCAGTTGTGCATTGCTGAAAAGCTATTTTATGGGTGCACAATGCTTTGGGATATAACGAGAGGGATCTCCCTCTTGATGAGTCGCTGTTAGGGGACGATAGCTATCCACTAAAGGCATGGTTATTAACACATACATCATGCCAACAACAGGGCTTAAAACGTCTTCAAGCTCCAAAAAGATGTCCAATTGCATACGACTACGAATCTGATTATTTACTAAGTGCCACGACATAAACACTGATGCATATTTTGCAATAATGCACATTTATTAAGCAATCCGTTTTTTTAATAAACATACACAAATTGTTCATAACCAAAGGGAACACACATTGTTCATAACCAAAGGGAAACAGTAAGTGTAAAAAACAGACTTAAATATCCATCCCGGAAGATTAACTGCTCATGCATGAGCAGATCGGTCTTCAAAGAAAAACGCTCCTGATAGGAAACGCCATCGTAATAGCAACAAGCCATGGACAAAGCGCGGCTGGCTTTTAAAGGGAATGAGAGTATAAACTCTGGTTTATTGCATGTTACGCCCCGAACACACCTATGATTAATTAGGTAACTTAGGACCAACCCTTTTGAACCATGCGCCATGCGCAATGTTCACTTTTCCCGTCGTCAAAATAGCATATTGTCTTGGGAATGCCCCCAAAGCAACTTGCGCGACAGACTTTAGACAATGCGCATATGATCGTGAAAATAGAGCCCCTTGAGTTAAAGCTTCCCTTACTTAGTCTTACTTCGTTGACAGCACGCAGTCATCTCAGAGCCACACGGGCGTGACACATGAGCGTGACACACGTTGCTCTTCCAGAGAGGATGACAACACAGGGCTGATGCCTAAGCCTGTCACAGCTGTGTCCTCCTCCCTTTTCTCTGGTGTGTCTGACAGGCACGTTTCCCTCTGAGTGGATATGGCCTCAAGCAAGGCTACATTTCATCGTGTGTGTGTGTGTGCGTGAGTGTGTATTTTGTGTGTGTGTGTGTATTTTTGTGTGTGTGTGTGTGTGTGTGTGTATTTTGTGTGTATGTGTGTATTTTGTGCGTGTGTGTATGTATATGTGTGTGTGTATGTATGTGTATGTGTGTGTGTGTGTTTGTGTATTTTGTGTGTGTGTTAGCGAGTGTGTGTGTGTGTGTGAGTGTGTGTGTGTGTACTCTCAAGAGGCTTCTAGTCAAACCTCTCATCCCTTCAACACCGTGCTGTCTGTCCTGTCTGTCTGCCTGTGTCGCCAACAGTTTCACTTCCTTTCATCTCCTCCCTCTTCATCTGCTTCGGACTTTTGTCACCGCTGTACTTTTGCCACTGCCATTGGTGGCCTTCTGTTCCATAAATCCCCTTCCCAGATACACAAACACACACACTCTCTCTCTCACACACACACACTCTCTGTCTCTCTGTCTTTCTCTCTTGTGGGTTTTGAATCTTGGGGGCACATTTTCAGATAGGTTCTTTATTAGTGGGCCAGTGTACAGTGCAAAGAATAGAAATGAGGTGTGTTTATTGAATTTCTCAATGAGCTCAGCTAAGATGGCTATTTGGAAAACTCGTAAACACAAACTACTTGGCGCTGGTTCCTGTGACCCAGTGGAGGTTTTTAAGGGGGATGGTGGCCGCTCGGTGTGAAAATTGAATATGCTTATTATAAGTTAATTGATGATATGGACTGTTTTGTGGCTGTGGGGGGTGGGGGGGAGTGCTGTACCATGTTGCTGTTGATGACACGGTGGTTTTTAATGTGTGAAGAAGTTGGTGCTACTTTTAAAATTCACATAGGGATGTGAACGGTGTAGTTGATGTGGTACTGGGAAGTTGTGGAATTATCTGATAATGATTTATTTTAATAATGGAGTTTTAAACCCCCCCCCCCCCCCCTCTCTCTCTCTCTCTCTCTCTCTCTCTCTCTCTCTCTCTCTCTCTCTCTCTCTCTCTCTCTCTCTCAACCCCTTTGCTGTGTTTTCTGTGAGATTGCTCCTTGTGCTTGTATCGGGGGTCCCCCCGGTGTCTTTGCTGGCGGCTGGGATGTGAGGATGAGGAGGCGGGATGGGAATACAGATTATTCACAAGGTTAATCTATGTAACATTCATGAAGGAGCACCAGAGTCAAGGTTCATGTTAGAGGCAAACTGTGAAAGCACACGTGGGAGTCCCTGGTTATGTACTTAGTGAGCAGCTTAGAGCTGTACAGAGGCCATGATTGGTCAGGGGTGGAAATGAACTTTTACGAGACACTGACACACAAATGGTAAAATTCACCAGCCACTCAACAGTAAATCATTATTTTGTGTCCAAAATGTACCAGCCAGTTTCATATTTTATTTTACCAGCATTAGGCTGGTGGCTGGTGTGAATGTCTGTCCCTGATGTGTACCCCACAGCCAAAGGAGGGTGACCCTGAATTCAAGGAGTAAAAGTGTGGTGAACTGATGGTTCTCCCTGGGCACAGGTAAACACAGCCAGGCAGGATGAAGGTTTGTGCTAATTACAAACTTGAAAGATTTGTGGAGGATTGGAATTAATAACGTATGACCATATTTCACTCACTGAAGCGAGTTCTAGGCTGTCTGGAGTCTGTGTGGTGAGTAATGGTAGGACAGCTAAGTGTAATGCGCTAGTCAATCGAAAGCCTTCTAGCATGCTGGGAAAAGCACAGATTTGTGACTGCTCGGCATTTGAAACAATTGGAAGAATGAGACCGCATAAGTCATTTCTATCTCTGTGTTTCTGGTATTCCCACTGTTTCCTGGTGGCTCCTAGCGGGCCTCCAGCGGCACTTTGATGTGTCTCATTTGCACATGGAGTCAATAGAGAGAGTGATTTACTTCTAATGAGCCTCCCACACTTAGCCCTGCACTTTAGCACTTTTTCACTCTCTCTCTCTTTCTCTCTAATTTTCTCTTTTGCATGCTGTTTCTCCCCCCCTCTCTCTTTCTCTTTCTCTTTCTCTTTCTCTTTCTCTCTCTCTCTCTTTCTCTTTTCCATGCTGTTTCTCTCTCCCCCCTCTCTCTCTTTCTTTCTCTCTCTCTCT
>CM050204.1:12112500-12117500 GCA_027475355.1 Coilia nasus | reverse complement strand
TTATCTTGAGTTTCTAATCCATGGTATCATTAGTGGTGCTGCTACCTGGCTCCACTAGTTTGATAAAGACATTACACTTACAGTCCAATGGAGCACAGGAAAGGCTGCCATAACAGCTCTGACAAATTTAAAGGCATTTTTCTCAGTTTCTATCTTCACATAGGTAGTTACTTCACTTTGCCTTTCTAGAGCAGAATGGGTCAGGCTGAATCGCCACAGGTTAGATGCAGCATAGCGTCGTTTTGCATGTTGCAATTGGAACGTGACAGCTATGACGAATGAGTGGGGGGGGGGGGGGGGGGGTGTCACACACATACCCACACACACACACACGCACACACACACACACACCAGCAGGTAAGGGAGCATTGAGTGTGACTAAAGAGCTGTCAGAAGCTTGGCGTAGCAGATTTATCACCTGGGCTTTGGCCATACAATGTGGGCACATGAGATTGCTGTGTTTATAGAGGCCTGTTATATGATTACATAGTGATAGCCTCAGCACTGGATCTGATGGTCTACTGATTACACAGCAATAACCTGGGCTCTGGATCCAATGGCCAGCTGTCCCTGCGATGCATTAGGAGGGTGACGGCTTTAACTCCCTGAGTACCAAATAGCTTAGCAGGAGAAGATGTGTGAGACTTTCATTATAGCACATACACACACACACACACACACACACACACACACACACACACACACACACACACACACACACACACACACACACACACACACACACACAAACATTCACATGTGCACACATACAAACAGGCACACACACTAACATTTACACACACACACACACACACACACTTACATGTAGTCACACACATATGTGTGCCCTCACACAAACACATTCACACAGACAGCATGCACAAACACACACACACACACACACACACACACACACACACACACACACACACACACAAATATATATATATATATAAAGAAAGAAAGAAAGAAAGAAAGAAAGAAAGAAAGAAAGAAAGAAAGAAAGAAAGAAAGAAAGAAAGAAAGAAAGAAAGAAAGAAACAGACAGACAGATAGAGTTATCCCTTAAATGGCAAGTATTCAGACCATGCCACCATCAAAAAAGAAATTATAACATTGTTACCTAACAAGACATAATTTAGAAACACAATAGGACACAAGGTGTTCACAAAGACCTGTGTAAAGGGTTTGAATATTCATTGATCATAAAATCACCCATGTGTTTTGCTTCAAATGCTTCAAGTTGCAGATCAAGGTTCAGTATTTCACACCATTGAAAAGTGTATTCATTCCTGCCCACCCAAAGGTATTTCAACTGGTAACACACATACAAAACCATCTGTCCTTACAACAAGAGTACCGTCTGTCAAAGGCTTCTCACCAAAAGAGGGATGAAACACAGAGGAGAGGAGAGAGGAGGACGAGGACGAGGACGAGATTGTGGACGGAGGAGAGATAGAGAGATAGAAGTGTGTAGAGGAGCAATTTATGTAGATTGGGTGATTAATCTTACTCCAGCTTCTTGTGTAATTAGCCCTGAAACAGGTCTGTGTGTGCGTGTGTGTGTGTGTGTGTGTGTGTGTGTGTGTGAGTGTGTGTGTGTGTGTGTGTGTGCGTGTGTGCGCACGCATGCCTGTGTGTGTGTGTGTGTGTGTGTGTGTGTATGTGCGCGTGTGCGTGTGTGCACACGCATGCCTGTGTGTGTGTCTTATTTGATGTAAGGTAATTATCCTTAAGAGAGAGAGAGTGCATCGTCACAGCAGGGCTTCTTAGAGAAGGAGACATCTATTTCGCCGGGAAAGCTAAATTCAGAGACCAGATAAAAGATTTGATTACAGTCCGCCATAAGCCTTTTCTAGAAAGCTCTTCTGGGAAGCAGTGGCAACATACAGGATGAGGCATCCGTCAGGTACTGCAAATTCAACATAGGCACAGCTATAAATAAGATCTTTTTGCAGTCGCTTTCTACACGTTGCATAGTCAAAATGTCATTTTATGGCTTTCAAATTCATTATTCTTCAACCTGACCAGGCCATAGTGACACCTAAAGAAAGAACTGGTGGTCTCAATCTGGACTGATGGATGGATAGATATATGGATGGATGGAAGAGTAGATGGATGGATGCATGAATGCATGGAGGTATGGATGGATGGATGGATGGATGGATGGATGGATGGATGGATGGATGGATGGTCTAAATCTAAAAGATGGCTGGGGCAACTCAAGACAAATAGCAGCTAATAAAGCAGAAGCAAGCATAAGCAAAACACAGAGTGTTTTGTGTGCATGCATGTGTGTGTGTGCATGCATGTGTGTGGGCGTGTGTGTGTGTGTGTGTGTGTCTGTGCGTGTGTGTGTGTCTGTGTCTGAACGTGTGTCTGTCCGTGTGTGTCTGTGCATGTGTGTCTGTGTGTGTGTGCACGCATGTGTGTATGTGCAGTGTGTGTCTGTGTGTGTCTGTGTGCGTGCCCTTCATTAGTCCTGAGTAAACATGCTTTAATTGTGGCCTCTATTTAATCACTAGTCAGTATGAGTGCTGTTTCAGACGATTACGCTCTGATTGCATAAAAGCCACATGGCCCTTTCAGCCTTTGTGTGTGTGTGTGTGTGTGCACCTCTGACAGCGCTCCACATATCCTTCTGGCTCTATTGCTTTTGAGAGCGGCGACTAGCAGTACTCTGGTTTGTGGCTGATTTTGATCACAACTTTATTGATCCTTCACTTTTACCCTGCACTAACCTTCGACCTTCAGGTGACCCCAGATGCAGAGTATCTGACCTTTGCCCCCACTCCATTAGTCTCTTCTCTCCTGAGACGCTGTTACGTGCACTAAGCTGGGACGATGGCCGTCCCTCAATCTGTTATCCATCCAAGCGCCCTGTCTTTAAAGTCACATCAAGGAGGTCTGACTGAGATGGAGAATTTGCTGTTTTCAATCACGTGTGGGTTTCCGTAGATCTGAAGGTTACAACACTTTCAGTACAACTTCTCAACAGACTCATTAAAGACCTGTCATCTTTCTTGTAGCAATGTAGCAAGTGGCACACAAAAACACAAATTCACATGCATGCACATGCACACGCACACATACACTGTAGCAAAATTTTGCCTAAAATCAGGATTGCAAGTAACGTACAATAGAAACAACAGGACGACAAGTGACCTACAAACTACTATATATTCCCTTGAAGGCCAACTTCAAACTAATTACACACTGGAATTCATTTTCATCCATGTTAACATCCAACAAAAGACACAAACAATACCGAACAAAACACCATCTCTGAGAACCTGAATGGAGTGGTTGGTACTGTATGTCCCTCTTGGGCCTCAGTACGCTGGTGTGATGGCCCTTCTAGAAGCTCACCACTGGTCTAGGGGGAGAGACAGCTCTAGGCTCTGCCTGCAGATCCATTTAGATGTGTTATGGTATCCATTACTTCCACTACTGTTTCTATGTCTGTGATGGTGCCTAGGATAAGGCCATTTTGTTTCCATTAATGAGGAAGTAAAAACTATGGAAATTTATTTTACATCACTGCAAGCGTGAGAGCATCTAAATTCAATTTACACGGTGGAGATAACTTAGACACCCCCTCCACACACACACACACACACAGGGAGAAAAAACAGCACTTCATTGTAATTCAGTATGCAAGTAAACATTTTTTTTTAAGTTATCACATTATACCATAAGCTCTCAATCTCTGCTAACTTTGTTATGGTAATACTACACTCTGTTTGTCCACTAATGCATCAAGAGTTGGCTTTCCATCCAATTTTTAATGGAACCCTGAACCATTAAAATAGGAAAATCCCCAGAAGAAGCTGACTAAGAAATCAATTAGTTAGGGGGAGGGTAGATGATGTCCTAATTGGCATGGAGTAGATAAATACTAACAATAATGGAAACCTGTTTATTCTCATAAATTCCCATTTCTTGCTATCTTTAAAGGTGCTGTGACTACCGAATCCTCCCCTAATTAGGAGAGTATATATTTTTAATTTATATTACACAGCGAAACGCATTGTCCACAGACTCACAGTTTATTTACCCACATTTAAAAAAATTTACTTAATAAATATATTTACCATATTTTCAAAAATGTAGTTTAAAAACTGTACTTAAATACGCACTTTGCTTGGGAACACTTTTTTTTACTTGACAGGCAGAGTACTTCACTAAACCTCTGAATATAACTCACAAAAGGAAAACATGCATATCAGACCATTCAGGAAAGAAACCTCTCTTCCCTGGCTAAATTAAGCCTGGGATATACTCGCCGTGCGAAGTCGTGCGCATCCAAAAGTGACGTCAAAATGACGTCAGTGTACATCTGGTGCGGCATTTTTGAGTGCGCTTTTGCAGTGTCTGCACCTCTTTTTTTTTTTTACCTTTTTACTCCAATCTTTTTGGATTTATCCAGCTTATTTCCCAAATCAGCATGTAAACCTGCAAGTCAGTCATGTTTCACTCCTCTGACACGCAAGGTTCCCGAACTACAGTGGCATTTAACACCTCTGACAAGGAGCATCGGTGACGTCACTTTTTCACGCGCATGACTTCACACGGCGAGTATATCCCAGGCTTTACTCGGCTTTACAAGATCACCGTACCATAAAAGGCATTTCATTTTCAAACTCAGGTACTTGCAGTATGCATAAAGCATCCTGTTCAAACACTGCGATCTGAATAAAATGTGTGATATAACAATATTCCACAGGACTAACAGGTTCTCAAACAGTGTCGGATAAAGAGGCATATTTTGTGGGAACACTGTGAGTAAAATAGGGGCAGGTAAAATGTGTGCCTGTTTTGCTGTCAGCCAGTCAGCATGGGTGATCTGGGTATATGTGACGGAATATTTAATCGTCCTGTAACCCAGATGCTTTTTGAACCTGCACATCACACACAACAAAGGGATGTGTGACTCTCTGTATCTCTCTTTCTTTTAGCTCCCCCTCCTGCAATGCGCTCTAGCTGTACCACTCTCTCTT
>CM050204.1:12092500-12105000 GCA_027475355.1 Coilia nasus | reverse complement strand
GATCACAATGCCCAATGGGACTGGCTTTCAATTTCACTCTCTCTCCCTCCCTCTCTCTCTCTCTCTCTCTCTCTCTCTTCTCTCTCTCTCTCTCTCTCTCTCTCTCTCTCTCTCTCTCTCTCTCTCTCTCTCTCTCTCTCACACACACACACACACACACACACACACACACACACACACACACAGAGGGGTCTGTGTTCAGACCTGATAAAGCCATGGACCTAATCACTCCAAATTAGTGCTGACAGCTCCACCAAAAAGCCATATGCCATATGTGTGCTTGCGTGTGTGTGTGTGTGTGTGTGTGTGTGTGTGTGTGTGTGTGTGTGTGTGTGTGTGTGTGTGTGTGTGTGTGTGTGTGTGTGTGTGTGTGTGTGTGTGTGTGTGTGTGTGTGTGTGTGTACGCTGGCATGTGAATGTACTGTTTTAGACACTTTACTATATAGCAGTAGAACATGAGTCTGTCCATACCTGTAAATATTTTAAGAAATGACTGTTTAGTTTTTCTACACTGAAATGCCCTTTTGATGAAATGTCATTTGTGTGTCTGTTTTGTGATTTTTATATGTTTTTATATGAAACTGTGCCAGGCCTTTCTTGAAAAAGAGACTCTCAAAAAGACTAACCTGGTTAAATAATGTGGAATCTCAAGGATCTAAAAATACTAATACTTAGACTAACAGGGCTATGTAAATGCATGAATTGGTGCAGCATCACAGCCCTAATATACATGTCGTTTAAACACACTGTGGTAGCTTCAGAAACATAAAAAAAATAATTTTGACACAACTGCTTATGGACCACTTGGAATCCCTTGCAGACCACCAGTGGTCGGCGAACCACATTTTGAGAAACACCGATATATAAACACACCCTCTGTCTGTACTTACATCCAATCATCATCATGGCCACGGCGAAGATCTTCTCTCCGTCGGTGGTGGGCGCGATGTTTCCGAAGCCGATGCTGGTGAGGCTGGTCATGGTGAAGTACAGCGAGGTGATGTAGACCGAGTCCTTGCTGGGGCCGCCCTCCCACTTGCCCGTGCCGCTCACGTTGAAGCGGTACGGCGTCCCCACGCTCTCGCCCAGCATGTACAGCCAGCTGTCCGTGCGCACCTGGTTGTGGTCCTCGTCGATCACCTCGTAGTCGCCGATGCTGTACCAGATGCAGGCCAGCCAGTGGGCCGCCAGGCCGAACACGCACACCAGCAGCACCAGCACGGCCGCCCCGTACTCGATGTAGTGGTCCAGCTTACGCGCCACCCGGCCCAGACGCAGCAGACGCACCACCTTCAGGGAGCTGAACAGGGAGCTGATGCCCTGAGAGACACAGACAGAGAGAGAGAAAGATAGAGAAAGAGAGAAAATGGAAGAGAGAAAGAGAGGAGGAGAACAGACAAAATAATAGAGAAAAAGAAAAAGAAAGTAGAGAGTAGAAGAGAGGGAGTGAGAGAGAGAGAGAAAGAATGGAAGAGAGAAAGAGAGAGAGAATGGAAGAGAGAAAGAGAGGAGGAGAACAGACAATGGAGGGAATAGAGAAAAAGAAAGTAGAGAGTAGAAGAGAGGGAGGGAGAGAGAGAGAGAAAGAATGGAAGAGAGAAAGAGAGAGAGAATGGAAGAGAGAAATAGAGGGGGAACAGATAATGGAGGGAATAGAGAAGAAGAGAGAAGAAGAAGAGCGAGGGAGAGAGTGAGAGAGAAAATAGAGAAACAGAACAGAGAAACAGAGAGTGGGAGGGAGAAGATAAAGGCAGAAAGAGAGAAAGAAAGAAAGAAAAGCACAGAGAGAGAGAAAGACCAAAGGGAAGGGGGAGGAAAAGGTGTAAGATATCAGACACGCGTGGACAACCCAGGGCAGACAGCAGCAGCTAAGAAGGCAAACACAAAACATCAGCAGAACCCAAAGTTGTGCATACTGTGTGTGTGTGTGTGTGTGTGTGTGTTTGTGTATGTGTGTGAAGGCAGAAGCTTTGCAGGTTTTGTACCCAAAGTTGTGCACACTGTGTGTGTGCGTGCGTGCATGTGTGTGCGTGTGCGCGCGCGCGCGTGTGTGTGTGTGTGTGTATATGTGTCTGTGAAGGCAGAAGCTTTGCAGGCTTTGTACCCAAAGCTGTGCACACTGTGTGTGTGTGTGTGTGTGTGTGTGTGTGTGTGTGTGTGTGTGTGTGTGTGTGTGTGTGTGTGTGTGTGTGTGTGTGTGTGTGTGCGTGTGTGTGAAGGCAGAAGCTTTGCAGGCTTTGTATGATTTGAAGTGTTACAGTGAGTAGGTTATGGGGATTAGCAATTTAAAAGCCCCTGTGGACCACAATTCTACAGCTGGTTCAGGAAATACATTTTTAAATGCTTACGTTCATGTTCTGTGTGTATGTATGTGTGTTTGTGCGTGTTAGTGTGTGTGTGTGTGTGTGTGTGTGTGTGTGTGTGTGTGTGTGTGTGTGTGTGTGTGTGTGTGCGTATCTGTGTATTACAATAATGATGCATTTCTCAGTTATAATCCCAATGTTGTGTTACTGAACGTGAAAGTGTTTTCTGAGAAAGCCGGGAGATATATCAGTTGTATGCTGGCCTCGAGCCCAGAGCTGGCTTATGAATTTCCAATTATAATAAATATGATTGGACATAGGCTTTTGCTTATTACGATCTCTAATAAGTGGCTCTCTTCTGGTAGGAAACATTAGTCAAACTAAGGCCCCCTCTCTACTTTTCTCTTTCTCTTTCTCTCTCTCTTGTTCTCCCTCTTTAATTAACCTCATTATTGAGCACCGGCTGCAGCATGAAGAGTTTCTCCGCACAGACAGAGAATGGAGGGGAGGTAATTGTGTAAAAAGGCTCAAAGCTTCAGACCAACACCGTGTTTTTCTTCTGAAGAATAGGGGATTATGTGTAAATGTCGTTTGCAGTTCAACAACGACAAAAGCATTTATTTGCTAATTACTTCGGGCCTAAGTCATTACTAACCATCCGTGTCATAAATGACTTTCATTTGTTTTTTTTTTCCAGTGGCATTTTCAAATATGTGCTCTAACTGCAAATGGGAAATCACTGGCCATGACGAAAACAGGACATGAATTTATAGTTCTTTTAAAATTGTAAATCTCTTTCCTAAAATACTGAGCTAATACCATATAGTTCATAATGCTACATTATGTCACTATTCACTAATAATGAACAATTTTTTTGTCTCAAAGTGCAAGTATGCAAGTAAACGAGTGCAAGTATTACTCAAGTATCACATACTTTTAATGACTACAGACTTGGAAAACAAAATCTTCCACCCCTCCCCCAAAAAACCCACCCACCAAAAAGAAGGCAGCTATACAGCCTATTGTGGATCACAGAGGTATACTACAGGTCTCAAATCAGGTGAAATAAATGTATAAAAAGTCTTATTCATTATTCTTATGATCTATTTACACGTTAGCTTGAGTGACAGCATGCAAATGTGTGTGTGTGTGTGTGTGTGTGTGTGTGTGTGTGTGTGTGTGTGTGTGTGTGTGTGTGTGTGTGTGTGTGTGTGTATGTGTGTGTGCGTGCGTATGTGTGTCACAATACCAACGCAACTTCAAGGCATACACGTCTATACACACAAAGACACACAGATGAAAAAAAGTTTGACTGCTGCACAATCAACCTGTTCTGAACTTTTGAGATATTGACCTATTCTGTCTCTCTGAAACTGATGGCAATGTTTGTCTGTGTGTGGGGTGCATCAGTGTGTCTGAGGCAGACATAACCAATCAAACCCTGATTTTTGGAAAGATGTCCTACTTGAGTGACAGCTCGATGGTTCCAGTTCTTCATTTTCCACAAACAAACAGAGGAAGAGGTGGGACCATGCAAACAGAAAAAGGGATGAAGAGAAAAGGAAGGAAGAATAAGAAGAGAGAGAGAGAGTGCAAATGAATGATCAAACGCAAAAAAAGCATACCAGCATTCAATATAACAGAAATAATATGGTGATTCAAATCCTATAGGCAATGAAAAATAAACTTTTTTCAGCCAAAGAAATGAAAAGCAGAATGTAGTGAGCATTGCCGAAAAGCAGGTAAGAGATATAAAAAAAAAAAACACCACCAAAAACAACTTTTGCTGTTAAGTCAAAATAAAACGATGACAGATGTCTCAGGGGTGAGGGATTATGCATGAGCAAGTAACTGTGCATGGAGGCAACATCTTACAGAGTAAAACAGTTGATGAGGCCTGCGGGAGAAATGAAAGAACTGCTTTCTACTCTCTGCACGCACAGAAATCCTGTTTCTTCCCACTGCTGCACAGACTACCTGCTATTTTTGGAAAAAGACACCTGTGCGCGTGCATTTCATTGTCTGTTTTATGTGTGTGTGTGTGTGTGTGTGTGTGTGTGTGTGTGTGTGTGTGTGTGTGTGTGTGCTCGGGCACATTCATGTGTGGTTGTGTGAGTGTGGTTGTACACTTACATAAATTCTTCAGTGTAGAAGTGAGCTGGAGTGCTTTCTTTTTGTGTTTGTGTGTTTGTAGGTGTAGAGGTTTGTGTATATGTATTTAATGTATGTGTTCATATATGTATGTGTGTACATGTGTGTGTATGTGGATGTACTGTATGTGTGTGTATGAGGTTGAATGTCAGTAAGACACGTGGAAGTGTGTGTGTATGTGTGTGTTCTTTGTGAAATAGCAGTCAGTTTTAGGACATGCCAGCAACACTGGTGAAACGAAAAGCAAGTTAGTGCCACACCTGCAAACTGCAGACAGAATGACAGACAACCTGGAAAAGTGATCAGGCAGGCAGCTACAGAGAGAGAGAGACAGACACAGACAGAGACAGAGAGAGACAGAGAGACAGAGAGACAGAGAGAGAGAGAGAGAGAGAGAGAGAGAGAGAGAGAGAGAGAGAGAGAGAGAGAGAGAGACAGAGACAGAGAGACAGAGAGAGAGAGAAAAGGCCCACACACCATGGCAAAGCGTCTCTCAGTAGCTGTTGCCTTAGGCTTCTCTCCCAGTAGGAGATCTCCTAAGTGGTTTTGGTACAGCTAAGGGCTGCGTGCTTCTTTTGAAGTCATCAACACAATTATGATTCAGTGCTTTCAAATATAATATAACTGACTGAGAAACTGTATGACTTGGCCAAATGCTACTGGCAAATGAATGATTATACTTTCACACGACATGACTGAAAGCATGGGTTAGCATTTACATATGTGGTTGGCCCTCGCATTGGGGACTACTTCCCGAAATTGTGTGTTTCCACTAGTCTCCAAATTTGTGTGACTTCAGCTTGCTAACCGTTCTTTTGTCTTGTTTGACTGCACTTAACCGCATTACCTGGACCTCATTATTGCACATCTTCAGTTCTAAAGCTTTCATTTATACGAACTGCATTTTTCCTCAGTTGCTAAATTCATTTCATCATAATTTAATGAATTTACTTTTTTCATTATTGCATCCCAGTGTGGTCTCCTCTTTCATGTTGAGTTTTCCATGGGCCAGACTCCCGTAACACTAAAGACATCCATGTCATGTGTGAAAGGTGCGGTCCATCTTCCGTTCCACAGGAAATTAGTCCATATTATTCCCTCGGCTCAAAGGTCCACACACAATGCCACAACATTTCATGTGTGATGCAGGCAATGATTTGATTTAATCAGCATGTTATGAGCTCATTAATTTAGCCAGATGGATGTTTGTTTATGGTGATGGCTTTGTTAACCTGTTTTACAGATCACAGATCGTAGCCTTTATTAATTTCACAAGATGAGTCACAAGCAAGGCACACTTGAGACTGATTAAGGTGCATCAAACCTGTCAGTGATGTTTCTTGCCTTCTTACCACAACATCACATTATTAATAATTAAACATTTTATTATAGCACTGGTCGATCATGGTGCTTGGTCATGTGCTAAGGCACACATGCTGACAGTGTGATAACCCTTTAGAGATTTAACAACTGGATTTATCAACTCTCCTTATTTTATACCCATTTTTCATTTACATTCTCCTACTCAGCTTTAAAACAATCTAGACCCGCCTCAACTGGTGTGGGGGTACTGTACAGATTCCCATTTCTCATTGGGATTGCTCAGCACTAGTCTGGTAAACCCGCCCCTCGTACTTCATTTCATTTTGTGCAGAGGGTCTGGACCGGAATCTCTTGAGGGTCATGTAGTCGGCCCCAGCAAGACCGATCCAATCAGCGAACAGAGGGTGTGTTCGATAGCAATGACGTTGACCTTGTGTGCTACATTTGAATTGTAGTGAGTAGGTAGACTAATTGCATACGTACCACGCTAGCACAGCACCCCACAGTGCACACAATGCATCTCATCACCCATCACACACGTGAATAGGGGGCAGCCATTACAACGGCAACTTCAGAGCAGTGTGCAGGTATGGTACCACACTGTGGGTATGGTACCACGAGTAACGAGTCCATTTCCATACCCACCAGGCCACCACTGCCCCATGTTGTTACCTGTTAAACTTAGCAATCTTGCCTATTTAAAACTTGCTCAGGGTGGCAGATTCAATTCCACTGTACCACTAGGGAAAATGTGCATTGGGGGAGGGAATAACCAGTGCTCCCCTGCACCCTCACCCATGGCTGAGGTGCCCTTGAGCAAGCCATCTAACCCCTTCCTTTGATATAGCTTTCCGCTCCACCACACATCAATCAGTAACATTGTACTCAATGGCGTCGATAATAAGCCCCATGAAACTCCATTTTGAAACTTGAAAATTTTTGAATTTGAATTCACTAGCCTAGCATTTCCTATTGAACTTAATGGGTGCGGACCTTCCTCCCGTTCTCTAGTTATTATAATATCCAGGGATTGCACTAGCCAGTTAACAGAGCACACTCCCTTTGAGAAAAAAAACAGTGGGTGACGGATAGACCATTCCTTTAAGCCATGCACAGGATGGGCCACAATCCCTTTGCACTAGCCAATGGTCAGAGCACAAGCCTTTTCCACAATCCAAAACACACCATGGAAGAGAAACAGCACCAACGTCAGCACCAAAAAGATACTAGTTGTAGCTGGAAATCTGGTTATCACTGCCACAGTACATTGTGAAGCACAAAACTCAAAACAACAAACAGCACCCAGTGTCATTGTGAGTGCATGGCACTGTGGTGCCTGTGTGTACATGGCACACACAATGAAATGAGCTCTGCCTTTAACCCACCACACACGTGAGCAGAGGGGCAGCCATGACAAGGGTCCTTGAGGAGCAGTGTGTGGGGACATTACCATGCTCAGGGTACCTCAGTGGCACTACTGGCAGGTGGCGGATTCGAACCTGCGATCACAAGTCCGTTACATTAACCGTCGGGCCACCACTGCCACTTAAGGTGTTGCCACAACACCTTAATGACTGGACAAGCATCTATCTATTAACCTGCTGTGACACAATTATAACACAAGAACTATGAAAATATCCCTGGTTTTAGCACTGTTTCCAGACACAATATCACCAGTCAAATTACCTTCATTTTCAGTGTATGTGTAGTTTTAATCTTCTTTTTTGCCTTTAACCTACAACAGCTTAACTGTACACAATATTTCCCATGTGACCAGGTTGACTATAAACAACACAATAACTTTATAAGAGTGCCCACAGCAAAGGAAACAGAAATAGCAGGTATTTTAGCAGAAGCAAAACACTGAGCACTTCTCACACATATACACACACACCCACACACACACAAACACACACACACACGCAAGTATGCATGCACACATGCACACATGCACACACACACACACACACACACACACACACACACACACACACACACACACACACACACACACACACACACACACACACACACACACACACACACACACACACACATATTTTTACTGAGCAACCACCAGCCATCCACAGAGTAATTCTCAAATTTTATCACAGGTGCTGCCATCAGCATCAAAAATTCCCAGATCTGTGATTAGACAGCTTCAAAGCACCTGACGCCAAATGCGTATGTGCACATGGGCATACTCTCTCACACACACACACAAACACACACACACACATACACACTCACACACACACACACACACACAGACACAGACACACACACACACACACACACACACACACACACACACACACACACACACACACACACACACTCACACACACACACAGACAGACAGACAGACACACACACACACACAGGGTTCAAAGCAAGCAGAGGGATCTGTGCTCAGGCCTGATAAAGCCATAGACCTAATCAAAGGAAATTAGTGCTGACACCTCCACCAAAAAGCCATATGCCCAGGGGAGACATGAAGGCTGTGTGTGTGTGTGTGTGTGTGTGTGTGTGTGTGTGTGTGTGTGTGTGTGTGTGTGTGTGTCAACATAGTGCTTCACATAGTGTACAACGAACAACCTAGCGTAGAGTACATTCAAATACAAAAAAAAATACCATACATGTTTGAAAAACTGACAAAAACGTAAAAAGACGGATTATTGAGAAAGGTTTGACAATGTGCATCTGCGGTATATATGCATCTCTGAATTATTTACTAGGCTGGTCCATGATCATCACTATGGATATGGTTCATTCACATTCTACACTATGTTCTGTCAAAAGGACCCCGCTCATCCAGATGTCTCACTGAGGCTGTGAGTCAAGCGTGACATTAAAATTCGGTTGAGGAGTTAAATGTCAATGGGTGTGTAGACTGTGATGGATAAAACACTATTACATTTGACCTGACATTGCTCTCTCACCTAATTTGTTAACGGCAAACACACACGCACACACACACACACACACACCCACACACACGCACACACACACCCACATACACACGCATGCACACGCACACACTAAACCACATACCTGAGCTATACTGATTTTTGTTTTTTAGACAAATCTTTGCCCCTGACATTCACCTGTGTGTTGGTGAAGTGCTCGTGCTCATGATAGCTGTGCTTCCCTCGCTGGGCTGAGCAGAGAGAGATTGATTAGGATGGGAACCTTAGAGGAGCTTTGTCTCCCTTTTAAACCAGCTGGCTGCCATGCTGTGTATCGACTCCAGACAAATCTATATGTCTCACATTTTCACCACCACACACACACACACACACACATACAGTATGCTTCATTCACACACACACACACATGCTCGCACACACACAACTGCGCGCACACACACTCACTCTCTTTCTCATACACACACACACACACACACACACACACACACACACACACTCTCTCTCTCTCTCTTTCTATCTCACTGTCTCTCTCTTTCTCTCTCTCACACACACATACACACACACACTCTCTCTCTCAATCTCTCTCTCTTTCTCTCTCTCTCTCACACACACACACACACCCAGCAACACACACACACACACACACACACACTCAGTCACTCAGTCACTCACACACACTCACGTACACACACACACACACACACACACACACACACACACACACACACACACACACACACACACACACACACACACACACACACACACACAATACACAACAGTACCTATGCACATGTAAGTGTAAACCTGAAGGGCACTGAAAGGCACTGACAGCAGTGCCTGAAGGACCACAAGAAAACATGTTTGCGCTCACACACTGGCTGTGTTTTGTATTATCAGTATGAATTGTTGATAGAAACACTCTTAATGTCATTTCTAATCTGTGACATAATTATCTAATGTAGCCTGTCAACCTCCTATCCTATTAACCATTCTCATGTACAGCACGTGCCAGCCCAAGAAGTGAAGAACAAAATAATTGTATAAAGGATAATAACAATTATCTTATTAAAATACAATGGCAATATTACACTTTTTGCCCATTGCTTAAATACATTTTGCAAAATTTGGCTCGCTGTGCCAAAACTCTACACCCAAGCACATAGGACACAACACTTAGAAATAAACCATTCACATCTATGTCAAATTGAAACTCTGCAATCAAAACCTAACAATCCTTCACCAAAATGTCACTCTCATGACAAAATTGCACACACTTGTATCCTATGAAAACACTGTCACATCAGCACCAACAAACTAGTCTACTTTATATAAAACACTGTTTTTTGTATTTTGAATAGATGTGTTTTGCCAATGATACATCGGTATTTCATTTTTGAACGAAGTATCTTATGTATGAAATAGTGTGTAGCATGCAGGAGCAAGTGTTTTGCAAAAAGGAGCAAGTGTGTTGTAGAATTGCAACTAAAGTGTAAAGCAGTGCTTTTGTTTAAGGTATGGTTACACTGTGTTTAAGGAATGGTAACACAACTTATGTTAAGTTATGTTACTTTGGTTTAAGCATATGTCTATTGTGTTCAAGCAGTGAGCAAAAACTGTAAATACAGGAATATGTAATTGCTAAGAATATAAAATTCAGTGACCGCAGAAGTGAACAATTAGCTGGCTAATTCATTACAGAAATTCAATACTCTGCAGGACATCCACGATGACTGGACATTCAATACAAACCCACAGACCCACATGTGAGATAGATAATGTGAATCTGCTATGCGGTAGGCTC
Organism: Coilia nasus; assembly: GCA_027475355.1. NCBI lineage: Eukaryota > Metazoa > Chordata > Actinopteri > Clupeiformes > Engraulidae > Coilia > Coilia nasus. The sequence continues at coordinate 12,094,489 of CM050204.1, read as the reverse complement.
TGGTCAGCCACTGGTGTGGGGTCAATGTGCATTGCCCTGACAACACAAACACACATAAAGACAGACATGCACACGCATACACACACACACAAGCATGCATGCACGCACACACACACACACAATCTTTACAACCACTGCAGGCAGGAATCTTGAGCATGACCATCCAACTGTCACCATTGCTGCTTCTACAGGAAAAGAGTTAGAATAAAGATGATGTTTTGTTCAAACACTCATATCAAGGGTGTCCTTCTAGAGGCTAATTTCACGGTCCTGCAGACCGCTGTTTGTCTGACTCATGATGGACTGGTGCTATTTTCCTCTGCGCACAAATGCTCCCTTATGAGTTATTGTACAGTAATTATTACTGGCTTTTGGATCAATAGCAACATACCATCAATGGCAACACTAAATTATGATGTCAGTGACGGTAGCACTATGGTGACATTTGACCCTTCTGAGGGATCCAATGTGTCCGCAAACAGCTGGGGACCTTCACTAGGAATAAGAGACAGATCAATTACAGCAGACAGACAAGGGAGCGAGAGAGAGAGGGAGAGGGAGAGAGAGAGAGAGAGAGAGAGAGAGAGAGAGAGAGAGAGAGAGAGAGAGAGAGAGAGAGAGAGACTGTGCTGAGAGAGAGAGACTGATGTCTGTTTTGAAGCACATAAGGAAAAGCATGAGACACACAAAAGCAACACAAAACTACATTATGGGCTACACTAATTCAGTGCAGTTTGATCAAATGCTAAAAAGGCTACATTTCATGCTGTTCTTTTGACACTTTTGTAGTTGGTTAAGTAGCTAACTAAGAGCTTCTCAAGCAACTAATTCACTCCTAAATGAGCTTTGATTAATGACATTTACTGAAATATTTACTGCTGCAGGAAACTAAAGACAAGTCAGTGCCATCAAAAATGACTAGCCACTTCATGCAATTTCCTTCCCAAAAGGAACAATTGTCAGTCAATTCAAATGAATTAGCACTGATTTTTACTGAGTGCTTTTAATTAAATCAAGCACTTCACTAACAACAACTCCTTCTGAGGGGGAACTATTTGATCCTGTGCAGCTGCTAAATTACAGGCTACCGTTGTTAGCATCTCCCTGAGGAAGCCCACAGCTGAACTGTGGCCACTAGCCTGACAGAGACTGCTCAGTAGCGTGCGCTAGGCAGGGCCGGCCCGAGGCATAAGCAAACTATGCGATGGCTTAGGGCCCCCAACCCACCTCTGGGGCCCCCTGACCACTCTACCTTGATGTGTCATTGAACCGCACGCGGTGAACCGCACGCATTGCGCTTCCCCGCGATCTCACTCACGCAACGCAACACAACATGTTAGCAGCCTTTATATAGAGAGAATTTTGCCCTATACTCCTCTATGACGGTGGGTGTTCTTTTTGTGCCACTTTCAATTCTAAAAATCCCTTCAATAGGCGGAGAACATGACTGTTTATAATATTTTGAAGTCAAACCTAATATAGTGCAGTGCATGATGGGAAGAAAACAACAGACAGTCCTCAGCGCCACCACCCCCCACCCCACCCTGTTGACTAGTCATTTTAACGAAATCGATATCAACAGTGTTGCATTTGGTCGTGCTGTATTATTTTATTTTTTTAAAGAACAATATAAATATACAGTCAATAGCTTATTTAATTACACTTCGATAGCTTACGGAAATCTTCTAAAAAAAAGAGTCCTTCCAATGAGATGCGTCATTGATTCGTGCTGATTCAGGCTGCCACCATTTGTCTTGGAGATGTCATACAGCAGCAGTGACTTTGACAGAGTTCGTGAGACAGATCATTGTCAACATTGGGAAGTCGGCAAACTTAGTCATGTCACAAAAACGAAACTATCCCTCTGGTGCTGAGAAAAGAAAAAAGAAGAAGCTGGAAGATGAGAAAAAACAGCAAGACAAAGGTAGGTTTGCATGTTCAGCAATCAGCATGACAGTATTTTCTCCGTTAACTAGTTAGCTAGATTAT
>CM050204.1:12062500-12077500 GCA_027475355.1 Coilia nasus | reverse complement strand
ACACCCACATGTCACTCTGACTCCGCCCCCCAAACAACAGATGCTTCTCAGTATCAGAAAATGTATATGTTGTTTCCTGTTTTGTTTTCTAACACTGTTATACTGCTTTTATACTCCTATATCATGTTTTTTTATTACCTTTAACTTTGTAAAGTGTCTTAAAACAGTGCACTATAAATAAATTGTATTGTTAATGTATACGCATGAAGTACCCCTCTTTCACTGCACATGTATTTGTACAACCATGCATGAGACAAATACAGCACTATGATTACGGCAATTTCTATGACTATCATCGACCTGACTTCTACTGCTGCTAAAAACAAATGTCTGCCTATGGATCTCTTACCCTAGAATTTCAGTAGTTTGTAATGCAAAGGTGGAATATCTACGATGCGGTCTCTGTGTAGCGGTGTAGCTGTCCCTGCCTAGCATGTGTATGCTCTGATAGTGTACAAGTGTGCTGCAGGCCAGGCCAGTGGACTATTGAGCGGCAGAGCTGACAGTGGCACTTCGGAGCTGCTGCGTTAGCATATGGAGATCTGTCTCCTCTGTGTAGCGCAGTTTTTAGAAAAAGCAAGCTCATTGTAAAATTAGACAACAAGTGATTCAATATGGCAAAACCAGATTAGTTGCCTGTAATCACCAACACAAATGGTTGACATTGGGCCCTTTGAGAACAACAGGAGATAACCCACCAACAGAGAAACTGAAGCAGACTGGACAACTGAGTTGGAGGTTTTGTACAGTCATATGCCACCCTACACACACCCATCTGCACACGCACACACAAACACAAACACAGACCTTTTCAAGTCTTTAAGGATGTTTTCAAGTACTGTGCATTAAAATATTTAAGACAGGGCATGTCTATATCATGGAAATGACGTGTGTGTGTGTGTGTGTGTGTGCGCTTGTGTGTGTGTGTTTGTGTGTGTGTGTGTGTGTGTGAGAGAGAGAGAGAGAGAGAGAGAGAGAGAGAGAGAGAGAGAGAGAGAGAGAGAGAGAGAGAGAGAGAGAGAAACAGAAAAAACAGAGAAACAGAGACAGAGAGATTGTACTCTTATGCTCTTATACTGTTATGCTCCTCAAAGACAATGTTTGACTCAAAAAAACATACCTATGCACTAACGCCAGCACTGGCATTCTGTGATAGTTAAAAAAATTGTTATAATAAGATATGTATGGTGTAGATATGTCAGTGGGAGGTTGTTAATGCCCACCTAGTTTTGTTTTTTGCATCTTGTTTTAATCTTGACTGCTTCGATCAATTCTATCTCTTTCTCTCTCTCTCTCTCTGTCTCTCTCTCTCTCTCTCTCTTCTCTCTCTCTCTCTCTCTCCACAATACACACAAATTTGGATACAAACTCTGCAGACTGTGAGGCCTTACATGTTAAAGATCCTTGTTAGATAGGCACTGTACACAGTACACACCACACAACCACAGACACAGAAAACAGAGCCACAAGAGGAATCACACACACACACACACACACACACACACACACACACACACACACACACACACACACACACACACACACACACACACACACACACACACACACACACACACACACACACACACACACACACGCACACACACACACACACACGCGCGCGGCGCACACACACACACACACACACACGCACACACACACGCACACACACGAAAATGGTAGAGCCTCGATAAGCAACACAGGTACTCAACCATATGCCATTTTAGCTAGTCCTATTGTTTACCTTTATAAAGTGTACACAGCCTTAGCCAGAATGTGCTTATGGGATTTCAACAGTCCCAGGATGACATCGTAAACTCTAAAGCACTGAATGCCTAAAGGGTCAGCCTGCCAACTCCATCATTGGCACATTATAATAACGTTTATTTCAGGAGCCATTTAGGTCTCACTAATCCTCTGTAAACACTTCTGAGTGGCATGGCACCAGCAACGTGCAAAGGATGCTGGCCTATTGAAAAATTAAGAACATAAAATCAAAAAGCATGTACCCCTGTGTGGAAACCTGGAAATGGCCAGAGGTGATGGTCCCAAACTTTTGTAAGCCAGAAAAGGGAGAGGTTTGTGGTGGCAAAGAGTATAGGCAACTAGACAGAAAGACACAAATTACAGCACAGCTAACACACTACATGGAGATGACTGACTACCCACACAAGCACAGCAACCACTATGGAAGGAAGGGCGTTCCATGCCAACATTTGTTATTTTACAATGTTATAAAGACTTGTAAGAGCTTTGTGCAAAGCAAGTGTGGATACCCTACAGAGTAAATGTTACTCATTTCCTGTAGTGTTAATTGTGAATTAACACTTACAAATGTGTTACTAGGCAAATCATTTGAGGGAAAACAAAAAGTAAGAAATGAAATAATTAATGTGTAGAATTTGTAAATTAACAGAAATTGGTATAGAACAGGCTATGCTTTGAGAGAAAGACAGAGTGTGTGTGTGAGAGAGAGATAGAGGGAGAAAGAGAGACTCTTATTCGGAAATATGTTTTAAGAAAGGGGGACTTCACAGCATGGGTATACCTGTCTGTCTATGTGATAATGTCCAAACTGAAAAGTTGAGAAGAAAAATAGTTAAAGCACGACAGACACTGCAACACAGACCCCTTACACAGATATTTTCCAGAGGTTTATAAATAAAAGTCATTATAATTTCTATTACATTGATTTGAAAATTAAAGCATGTTTTTTTGCCCAACACCTAAATAATTTTGCCAAATGTGCTATAAACACACGCGGCTGAAACAACAATCTTAATCAGCATAATTACAACCACAACCGTTATTAGCCTACTACTATTAAAAGAACAAAACAACGATAGGATAACAATGGAACATGATTAATTTTGAAAAGGCAGTTGCGCATTTAATGGAGTTGCGCATTTAATGGAGAGGATAAGCGCGTCTGATCTTGCCGTGTACGAGAGAGAGAGAGAGAGAGAGAGAGAGAGAGAGAGAGAGACTTTAAGTTTTTGGGATTAGCCAAGATTAGCCACCTTGGTCTTTTTGGTGCCGTGAGAAGCACTTGCAATTACACAACATCATTTTACAAATGTTTCATTCATTCTCCTGTGCGCAGGCGAGATTACACAGGGCAAAAAACCTTATTTGTCAGCCCACTATGACAAGAGCTGTAGTGGTGATCAAATCTTAACCTAAAATTCTATTATAAATTGCTCTAGGCTAGGTAAGTCTTCCGTAATAAGGCAGAGAAACGCCGATGCAATATGTAGGGTGTTTGTTACCCCTTGTGAAATATGTAATTAACTTTAACATGGCATACAACAGTCACCGCTGCAGACGTTTTCCTATTTTAGGATTTACGTCATTGTTTATTTAAGGATTTGACTAAGCTATGGTTTGTTATTATGGCGAAGTTGTCATACATAAAATATAACATTAACCGAAATTATCATTAAACTTCTTTTAAACGTCTGAGTGAATTTCAATGTGTAAATTTATACTCATGCAAATTACCTTCCCTAAATTAATTGGTGTAAACCATTTACTCAACGGACATGTTTAAGTAGGCCCTACTTGGAATAACGTTAATGCCTTTTAATTTTTAACAATCAGTTAATTTTTCTTTGTGGAGTAGGTGTGAAGTATCCGGAAAAAGAATGTTGCCTACTGCCCGCCACACACAGGATACATGCGTGTATTCTCTAGTCTGTTAAGGTTAAAAGTTAGCCTACGTCCAAGACAATTTAAAAAATAAAACAAAAACAGAAATGTTCATGTAGAAATTAAAAAAGTTTATATTTGCCGAGCATTCACAGGCTTGAGTGGCGTTTGCATTTTTGGGTGGATACCGTAAACAGTGTTGAAATGCTGTGTGCGCCTTACCGTTCGATCGTCTGACAATATTCTCTAGAAAAGTATTCTGAGGGGCTATTAGTCCTCTCCGGCCGCCTGCCATCACAGCGGCTCATGCAGTCGTCCCGCAGAGTGCGAGCGGAGACCGTGAAACCAAACGTTATCCGCAAACTGATGTCTCAGATGGCTCGAATACCTCTGCTATCTTCATGCTGCTCTCTTCTCCTACGGAGATTTGAACTGGGGGCTTTCCTCCTCACACTAGCCCTGCACTAGAAACGACTCCCCCCTCTCGATTACGCGCACTAGACGAATTTTGCAGAAATGCGCGCCCCCCTTCGCATCACAGCTGCCTCGCATCTTCGGACAAGCGCATCTGACTGGTACCCAACTTCGAGCTGAGTCGCCCTTCATCTTCACCCTCAAAACTAGAGCGCCATCTGGTGATAGATTATGGAACTGAAATATGGAAGACTCCAAAAAGGCCCTAAACGGCCCTGGAGTAGAGGCTAGGTAAAAAAGATAATCATTAAAAACATTCATTACTCTGGCTTAAGTGACTGATTCCAATACATAACGAAGCAATCAGGCCTGCAAATCAAATGAGCCTAGTTGTTCAATGAAATTCCTTTCTTCACTGACTGAGCACCTAAAATATATCAGAATAGCATGGGTTTGTGTCTGCAAACAACACCAATTCCAAGTTAAAATCGCTCTTTTTACTTGTAATGACACATCGATATTCCTAAAAGTCTGCTGCTGCAAAAAGGAATAATCATCCTTTTAGCAGGCATAAAAATAGAGCTAGACTGAAAAGGCAGGATGTGCAATGCAAATGCTTCTTTCACAGACTAGCTGTCACCTCCGCAGTTCTCTCTTCTGAGTAACCTGCTCTATCCTTCCACTGTACTTAAAAGTGACATCCCAACATAACAACATACTTATGTTTAAATGTACATATATGTATACTACAGCATGTTTTGTTTCTGTTTGTGCCCTCTTTATGTTACTGCTTTGGCAATGCAACATAGGATTTGTCATGCCAAAAAAAGCAAATTAAACTGAATTGAGAGAGAGCGAGAGAGAGAGAGAGAGAGAGAGAGAGAGAGAGAGAGAGAGAGAGAGAGAGACTACTGCCTAAAGGAAAACTTGTGTAAAATGAAAATTGGCATGTTAAAACATCATACCGAGTTGGTATGTTTGCTGAGGATCAAAACTAAAGAACTTTACTATTTTTATTTTTGCCAAAACTAAAAAAGTCAACTTCGAAATGCAACAGGCTACTATAGTTTTGATCCTCAGCAAACCCACTCGGTATGATGTTTTAATGCGCCATATTTCATTTTACATCAAAGCTTTCCTTTCAGAGGGAGTCTTCTTCATAAAAAGCTGAACTTCATCATGTGAAGTGACATTTGACAATTCTGTTTTCAAGATAAACAAACACAATGACAGGCCTGAAAGAATATACATTTTTCTTTTATATTTCAACATAAAGGCATAGCCTAATGACACAATTAATACAATGTTCAGCCCTTGGCCTCTTCCACATACATTATACTCAGATATCCCCCCACCCCCCACCCCACTGTCCATGATCAGTGCCATGTCCTTCCCACATACCCCCATCAACAGTCTAACATTCCTGAGTACCAATGTCTCTAGCTGGACCACGTCTTGGTGGTGTTAAGGTGACCCAGGTGCTCCTCCAGGCTTCTGTGCTCGGGGAACTTGGCAACGAAGCGCGCCTGCTGGATGCCTTCGAAGGTCTGCTTCCGCCTCTCGGCTGCGTGGCCCCTCTCCTGGTCCAGGGTCATGTAGGGCCGGCTGATCCAGTACTCATTCTCCGCCTCGCGCTCCAGGTGCTTCACCATGTTGCGCTTCATCTGCCAGGTAACGGGCCGCGGACGCCGGTACTTGCCGATCCACTGCTTGCCCGGGATGCCTTTCCTCAGGAGGGCCAAGGTGAGGAACATGGTGAGGCTCTGGTGGTGTGAAAGAGCTGGAACTGTGTCACCACTGGAGGGAATAGGCCCAAAAGTGAACATAAAAAGCTGACCTTGGTCTACTTGATAAATATGCACATTTCCTTTTTCATTCAAGTTTAGCATTTTAAACCAAGCAAAGCAAACAGCATGATGTCCATTAAGTGCTTTTGGGCTTACTCAGGAAGTATTAAGTGAAACTTGTCATGCCTTGATTTTGTTTCACGTCCTACAATTTACTCAGTCATTTAGGGGTTCATCTCTACAATTTAAAATGAACCAATTTACAGTTTTACTGTGGAAAACACCATCAGTGGGTTTATGCACTAAACTGCATTGACAAGGAAAGTCCATTTAATACATGCCATGCCAAAAGGTTGAATGCTTCACATATATTTTTTTTTTGAAATATTACAATTTTAGTGTTTTCTTTTGGATTACCACTGGGGGGCCCATCAAATTTGAATAAGCTTCATCGGCTATGACAGTTACTAAATTATTTTCCTGCACTAAAAAAAAAACCTTCGTTGAAGACACACGTGTAACGCTGCCATCACAATCATAATAGAGTTACAGGTTTGCTTCCATACAGTTGTAGCTGGCCAAGATACATGACGGTACCCGTTACATGGAAGTTTACACAAGTTTAGCACACTACTGACCATCGTGATTACAATGTTAACGCCACATTTCTTATTCCACTTAACGTTAAACAGTAATGTGTTCTCATAAAAAAGCAAAATGTTCTCATATGCCATTCATTGACCTTGATTAGCTAACTTGCTAGCTGCCTTCTTGTGGATGCCCAAGGCGAGGAATGACAACATCTGGCTTCCATCTACAAGAAACTTTCGGCTATGAACCAGTCTTTTCAACAAAGTCAAAGAAAAGACGGCCTCGTTTAATGTTTACTTTAGTTTGCTATCCTTATTTAGCTAAGGTGACAGCTACACTGCACATGTGCCTAAAATGCACCATATTATGGCCAATATACTGACAGGTTTGACTACTAATCAAGAAAGCTATTGCCGAACATCAACGACCTTGTAAGGCCATTCACAGTATTTCATACATATGTAACTACGTTATGAAATTAAATACGTTACCTAAAACCCAAGAGTTAAAATCCACTGCTAAATCATCAGTCCCTCGCAGAACACATACACTTGATATGAGCATGCGCAACATCCGTGTGTTTGTCGTACGGTGGCTTGAGAAGATCAAAAAGTATACTCCATTTTAACGATTGGCTTTCTGTAGAGTCCACGAGAGGACAGTGTTTGTCAGAAAACTTAACTTAACGCTTCCAGTAGGTTCAGCGCTAGTGGTAAAGGTAACAAAGCTATTAGAAGAGCCCTACAGCTTTGTTTCGCCAGGAGACTAAAGCAGCTATAGTCTTTTATGTTAGTAGATTTGCCTCTTACTCTGAGTTAACTTATCTGGGAGTCACTAAACCACCTACTTGCCAGGAGTCGTATTGAGGGGTGGTTGTGGTGGTGGTATGGTGAAGCATGATGAAGCGGGGCCAATAGATCATTTTCGAATTTTAAATGCAAGCAATTGCAATGCAGCCTGTGAAATTTCACATAGCCAAAGGCCAAACGCGCCTTAGCTGATTACTTCTAAGCTCATAGTTGTTTGGTTACATTGAGTTTTGATAACATAATAGATAGTAGGTTGCTAACCCTTAGATTGTCCAGCATTAATAGTGAGGTTTACCGCATGCCCAGTGCTTAGAGCGATAAAGGCGAGTGGGTTGGAGAGGTTGTGCATTCCTGTCAGATGGCTTAAGAGTTTTCCCTCCCAGTGCGGAGAGGAAAAGAGAGAACAGGGAGTCGGAAAACCATTACACATTTTCAGGAAAACGGCGCGCTGGCCTGTGCTCTGCGCGCGTTGGCAGCGGTCCTGCAGGCTACACCGGGCACCGTTTCCGAGATGTGGTGGCGTACATGATAGTCGCTGCCAGCGCCTCACTGAAATTCGTTCAAGAGTCTCAAGCTAATTTGCGCGCATAGCCGTTAGTTAGCCTTTGAAGATTGCAATAAGCAGTATCCATTGGCCAAGGAGCACAAAGTTGTCTTTATAACCCACATGGAGGCTATGTTTACAAACACCAAAGGTCAGAAGTCTTACATGCTAGCATTTGTGGCGTATGTGCAGATGAATGACATTTTAACACTGCGCTGTGAGCAACCCTTTACTTTTTTTGAAACCAAAAGAAAACTGACATAATTGCGCCATTGTTCCACTGGCAAGAAGAAATCCACCTTGCGCACGCTCAGGCGCGACACCCGCACAGGAGTCGCGCTCGTCCAGACCGTTGCCACAGGATCTGGCTCACGCACATTCCGATGGTGTGACACATCAGCTGTACACTGGCCTTTTATCTGCTTTGTTCAGCGCACTATTGTGCCTTAGCCTAGTGCCGTGCTGGCGGGGGATCTCATTTCAGTAATGGAAATTGGACGTCCCGTCTGCAAGTCGTAAACCGGCACTGCATGCGCCTCACGTGCATAAATGTAAGGGTATGTATGTGCATACATTCCTTGATTTACTGCTGAAAATGATGTCGTTTTATTATAGTAATTTTAGGCCTATGGTTTCATCTGGTCAGTGTTTTGGGGTTTCTATTTTTTGTGTGCGCATGCCTGTGTATGTAAGTAAAAGGAAAAAAAAAACGTCTCGACCATCAACAGTCACAGTTAGTTACTTTAAATCACAGCCACTTTTATCTGAGTGAAAATAAAACTAGCTTGGTCAGCCAGCCCCTAGTACTGTATTTCATGTTGTACAGGATGAAATGAAGCACGAGGGGCTGGTTTACCAGGCTAGAAAAAAACACCCTAATATTCTAATGTGATATGTGTCTCCCTCCTCACAACCAGCTAAGATACAATGTTTACAGAATTCTCTCCGTGCAACAGTTTTTTGTTTGTTTTCGTAAAAAAATATAAAAAACTATTAACCTAGTTATTTTAAAGAATTGCATATTTTGTGGTGAAGTCTGAAGATTCTCTATTCATTTCTCAGGCTGTGTTAATGTTTAAATTCAGTTTGTATTTTCACTCAACTTCCGACATAGCAAAGCTTCGTCTCCTCACCCATTACACATGCCCCCCTTAATTCCTCCCCCTTCTACCTCTCCGTCTCGTCGGTTCTCTTGCTGGATGCAGGGTGTCTAGAGTCAGGCTAACGTGTGCGCTGACAAGTCATTGCTGGTGACAGGGGGCCCGTTTGCAGGCGCTGTTTGTTTCATGAGAAACTGGAGGAATCCCCAGAAGTGGAGCGGCTCGGCTAGGAAAGTGGGCACGGAGCACAACAGTGTTACTTCAGCACAAGAAACATATGGAACTGATTAGTGGGCAGGGCTGCAGACGCCAGTGAGAGAGAGAGAGAGAGAGAGAGAGAGAGAGAGAGAGAGAGAGAGAGAGAGAGAGAGAGAGCAAGAAGAAGGAGCGAGAGTGAGAAAGGAAAGTAATAAAAGAATAAAGCATCCATTGATATAGTGAAGAGTGAGACAGCAGGAGAAGGAGTTGTGCTGTGCAATATTAGTCTGCTGTACAAGTCAGAGCACCAGGATGTTTAATGGGGTGCCCTTGCACTGCCTTTTCCTGCATTTATGTGAAATATTGCTTCAGGGAGCATGAAACTTCAGGGCATTTAAATAATAAGCATGCTTTTTGGTGGGGTTGGGGGTGGGGTGGTAGGGGTAGTGGTAGGCAGGTAGGGGGGCTTTGAGGGACGGTGAGTCACCCAAGTTCACAGCGTGGTGTTCAGAGATTCTGAAAGAGACTAGGGAAACATTTTGGGGAACCCCCCATTTTTTCAGTCTAAGCTTTATCCACCACGCATCTATCCATCCCGTGTTTTTATCATGTCCTTTCATCTATTCTTCTCATCCTGAGATTTTTTCCTCTGACTCATGGCATCATCAGGTTTTGGGGGGCCTCAGAGACAAAAGACACCCCATTTTATTTTGAAAATCCAATTAATATGCCAGTCCAATGAGTCATCGGCTCCAGAGGTAGAGGTATGCGTTTGCAAAGCCAGGCGGAGATCATGCACATAGTGAGGTGAACAGAGACGTGAATTGTTCCTTTTGAAATGTAAAGGCATACTGATGCCTGTGAAGAGAATTCAGTTATTCATCCCACACTCCCTTACCAGAGAGCAGACTGTTAGCTAGTCACACACCAGCAAATGAAATGTGAGTGATTTTTGCGTTGTGTGCTGGCTCTTTCTCTATTTCTCTGCCCCCCTTTCTCTGTCTGTCTCTGTGTGTCTTTCTCTCTCTCTCTCTCTCTCTCTCTCTCTCTCTCTCTCTCTCTCTCTCTCTCTCTCTCTCTCTCTCTCTCTCTCTCTCTTTCTCTCTCTCTCTCTCTCTCTCACACACACACACACACACACACATTCTCTCTCTGCATCTATCTATCTCTCTCTCTCTCTCCTGTGCTTTCTGCTGCTCTCTCTCTCTCCCTCCCTCTGTCTCTGTCTCTCAATTCTGTCTCTGTCTCTCAATTCAACAATGCTTTATTGGCATGACAAATAAGACATTCCTATTTGCCAAAGCAGTAATACAGGATATGGGGGAGACATGACACCTAGGTCTCTCTCTCTCTCTCTCTCTCTCTCTCTCTCTCTGTCTCTGTCTCTCTCTCTCTCCTCCAGATATTTCTGGGTTTTAAAACATTTACATATGGAGGGGTTTCACACAACCTTTTTACCCCTTTTTAAAGGCTCTGAGTGTGAATAAAACCTCCAGGATGGAAAGTGGAGTGATGCAGTCCAGACAGAATTGAGCAGGGCTCTTTCAGTGTATGCCCTGTTTACCACACATTGCTAAACTTTTATCCTGCCAGAGATATCCTACGTGTTGACACTGTAAATAGTATGAGGTAAGATGTGTCACATTTAAACACTATGTGACAGGCAAGCGAAATCTCCTGAATTTCCTGTATTTCTAGGCATGACTGTGAAGTTTCAAACTGAGAAGGAGAGTAGAGTAATCAGTTATTCACGGGAAGTTTATTGGCATTCACCTGACAGGGCAAAGTACACGTGAGTTTGATAGCAGACATGACACATTGACCCAAATGTACACACTCTCTTTTTCGCGCTCTCTTTCTCTCTCTCTCTCTCTCTCTCTCTCTCTCTCTCTCTCTCTCTCTCTCTCACCCCCTCTTTCTCCTTCTCTCTCTCTCTGTCTATCGCTGTCTATCTCTCCCTCTCTTTTTCTGCTTTCTTTCCCTTCTATCCTTTCTGTATTGCACTTTTTCCCTTTCCTTTCCTTTCATTTCCTTTTCTTCTTTCTTTCATTTTTTCTTTCTTACTTTCTTGTGTTTTAGTACACATTTGTGTTCATCTCTGTCCCATTTCCCTTCTTACTGCAGTGGAAATGATCAATCTTTTTAATCTCGGGAGTCCTGCCAGCAGAAGGGAGTGCGTGTTTGTAAGGAGGAGTGTGAGAAGAGTAAAACAAGAAAGAGGTGTTCATGTTCAGAGTTATTAGCAGTGATAAATCGGTGCAGTGTGTGTGCATTGCAGATGTGCAGGGGAGTGTGTGTGTGTGTGTGTGTGTGTGTGTGTGTGTGTCCACTGATGAAAGGAAACAGACATGCTCAGTACTGCCCTACAAGTACGACCTTAACTCACCGTCGAAAAACGACTTAAAAAATCTGTCGTTTACATTTGTTTGTGTTATTTTCCACAAAAAAAGCAATGACTACTAGTGTGACAAATTGACTGAATATATTTGGAAACATGCTAAAACTGAGGTTTATTGTTCCAAAAATGACAATGACAAAGACTGATGCTCCCTCGTAACGTGCCATAACTGTGCCAGGCTTACGTTCTGCTCTATGCCATAGATTGCTGTTTTGTTTTTCTGTCATGGATAGGTTTGTCATGAGATAAAGGCAACAGGAGTTGTTCAAGGGTTGTTTCACTGGGAGAGACTACTGTAAAGTTCCTGTTAATGTTGAGGGTTTGACTGCTCTGCCAAGCGTGATAAAAGCAGCCCAGCCCTCTGAGATCAGCCTTGTGCTTCCCCTTTCTCACTTCTGACCCCCTCCTTCTATCCCTCTCTTCCCTTCACTCCTCTTTCTCTCTATCTCTCTCTATCTCTCCTTTTCTCCATCTCTCTCTTTCTCTCATTCTCTCTCCTACTTTCTCCCTTTTGTGCTTTCCACACTCCTTCCCCTCTCTCTCCCTCCCTCTCTCTCCCTCTCCCCCTCTCTCCCTCTCTCTCCCTTGCTCCCTCTCTCTCCCTCTTTCCCTCCCTCTCCCTCTCCCTCTCGTGCCGTCCCTCTCCTTTCCTCTGGCTCTCTCTCTCTCCCTCCCTCTCTCAGTTCCCCTCCTCCCGACTCCAGTGTGGAGCACTGAGGAACACTGAGCTGCTGTACAGACGTGAGCACCGAGCAGCTTACCTACACACAGCCATGACCCGATCGCAAACTACAGACCTGGGCTGGACCACACAACACTAGCAGCCACAAGGTGAGAGAGAGAGAGGGTATTTTAATATTTGTTTTCTGTGACATTTTTCATAGATAAACATCACATACAGTACAGATCTGTATTTCTAGGTACCTCTGTAACCACACGCACACACACACACCACACACACACACACACACACACACACACACACACACACACACACACACACACACACACACACACACACACACACACACACACACACACACACACTCACCACCCCATGCCTTAATTTCAGTGTTAAATCAGCACAGAAATGCACAGTACGTACTCCTGTGTGTTTAATCCTAGCCTGGTCTAGTTCTGCTGTTTGCCGGGACAGAGATCAGAGCTGTGATTGATTAATCTACTGCCCCGCGACGGGTCAACCTTGACGTCCATATGAGTTGTTGGCAACGTCTGTCTTTTTTATGACCTTCTTCAGCATGCTGGGAAAATATTATTGGCTCATAGAGGGTTTACAACTGTGGAGAAAGTTGGTTAGTCCTCTGTGACTGTGTGGCTGTGTTTTTCAGTCTTTGCCTGTTTGCTTGTTTATTGTTGTTGTTTTTGTTTGTATTTGTTTTTGTTTTGTTTGTTTGTGTGTCTGTGGGATAAACATTAATGGCAAAGGCAGCTATGTATTTATCCAGACCAGACTTATGAAGAAACATAGTTGCATATTCAACGGGGAGTCCTGTTTGCAGACAGTCTGACTCTGAGCTCTGCTCCATATGGACTGTGTGCGTGCGTTTGTGTGCGTGTGTGCATGTGTGTGCATTTGTGTGTGTGCATGTGTGTCTGTGTGTGTATATGTGTGTCTGCCTGTGTGTGTGTGTGTGTGTGTGTGCGCGCGTGTGTGTATATGTGTGTGTGTGTGCGCGTGTGTGGTGTGTGTGTGTGTGTGTGTGTGTGTGCGTCCGTGCGTGCATCTGTGCATGTGTGTATGAGGCTCTGGCTGTATGATGCAGAGGCAGTCCAGCGTGTGAGGGAGAGAGTGTGAGAACAGAGCTGCACTGGGGAACCCCACTCCTGTGCATTTGGCTCCAATCACTCTAATCGCCTTCCTGCTAAAGGAAGGTGTGGCGCTTGTCGACCAATGACAACATTGTTTTTTTGTTAACCCTCAGAGTTTACATCAGCCACTATGCAGTTCCAGTGTATTTCTTACTGTTGATTAGGAGTAGCCACAGATGGGCTTGTGATTGGATATTAGATTGCCTGCAACATTACAATCATGTGTTTTTTTTTCCACTCTCTTTCTCATAGGAGGCACAGAGCTGATTCACAATGGAAACCATCTGCTTGCAAAATACACACTTCTGCTTAGCTTCTGCCTCTGGACCAGCAACCGGGATGCATTTCATCTAATCAGGAGTGTTACATACATTAGCATTTAATAGTGCATGCAAAGAGAATCCCCCCTCTCCCCCTCTCCCCCTCTCCCCCTCTCCAAGATTCACTGTGGTACACTGACACATATTCGGTCCACGCCTCTCTGTTTTATCGTTCTTTGCTGCTTTTCTTTCTGTCTACTTCCCATCATCCCTTTCCTTTCTGTGCTGGACAGTGCTCCGGTTGCCCCAGTCTGTCTGGAGGCACTCAGGGGCTTTCCCTGGAATTCTGCAGCGGTAGTGAGGGATCAGCAGGGGCATAAAGGAGGGAGATTAGTGCCTCAGTTTGCCCCTCCTTACACACACACACAGACACACACACACACACGTGCACACACACACATACACACACACACGCCGCACAGACACAGGCACAGACACACGTGCACACACGCACACGCACGCACACAGAGACACACACACGTGCACGTACACACGCGCACACACACACAGAAACACACATACACACACACGTAAGCACACACACAATCATCCCCCCACACGAACAAACACATACTCACACACATACACACTCACCCACCTCCCACACACATACACAAACACACACACTTACCCTACCCCCCCCCCCCCCCCCCTTTTACACACACACACTCAGACACATCACTGGGCTGTCTCAATGCTCAGTGACACGAAGACAGCTGAGCCTGAGGAGGGGCTGGGGAGGCGAGAGGGAGCCCAAGCACCGCGGAGCCCAAATGCATGCGTGCACACCCCCACCCTGTGCACAAGTGCCCAATCGGGGGACACGGGGACAGACTCTGACCCTAAGGCCAATAGGAGGAGCTTAGAGATGCCGTGGCTGAGATACAGCTCACCGGAGCCCGGCAGTGGTGGCCCCGATAGCCGGTACCTCCGGGTCCATTCGTGTCCCGAGTCGGCCCCCGAGCTTTGGGCCAAAACCACCTCAGTCGTCAGAGAGGTCATCCCGATGAGGAGTATCTGTGAACCAGGCTCTCCATCCGCTAGCAATGGGTGGGGGGTGAGTCACGACACCCTGTTTGAAGACAGTGAGGCAGGAATAGGGGTGTTTGACTGCTTGGAGAGCCCCCCGTCATGCCCTGAGATGCCCACCTGTGCAGGTATCTACGGCAGCTGCACTGCTGGCAGCCACCAGCGTGGGCCAAACACTGCCCAGGGCGACGGTGGTGCTAAGAAAGCGAAAGCTCTGCGCCACTCGGCTGGGGCTGTGCTCTCTAGCGCCCCCTGCGTGGCCGGAGGATGGCCAGCAGCCGGCGGCATGGCTGGCAGCGAGTGGCTGTCGGAGGGAGAGCTGGCGCGCTGCA
>CM050204.1:12027500-12055000 GCA_027475355.1 Coilia nasus | reverse complement strand
TGTGTGTGTGTGTGTGTGTGTGTGTGTATGTGCATGTGTACATGTGCGTGTGTGTGTGTGTCTAGGTACATGAGTGTGTTTTGGGTCTCCTCGATGCTTGTTACCCTGCTTTCTATTTCCTTGTGTAAACTGCCTCCTAGTGGAGAGTTTGGGTACTGTTTGATTTTGGTAATCTGCTTTACACTGTTACAAAAGTTCCCACATCTACTATCTTTCAGTGCTTGATATTTTAAGGTAGCTTGCCAGTTTGATTAACTGTGTTGTATTTGCTTTTCTAGAAAATGTGTGTTCCCTCTTTCTATTATGTGTTGCTGATGTTTCTCCACTAGAGGGGGGTATTGCAAAAGCAATTTCAAATGCACCCCATGGTGCAGGATTGATGCTGTGTTTTACAGTTTTTCACTTTTGCTCAAATACTGTTTCTAATATTAGGGGCCTCTTTGTTGGAACGCTACACACAAAACCTAACAAACATGTATACAGTGCACAAAATATCTTGCATCTCTTGCAAAACCAAACACTGTACAGACACTGTTTAAACCCTCCAAAAGTGCTGTTACATTATTCCAGCACAACTTTACAGAATACATACCTTTTATTGTATGCCAAATGGATACTAATATGCAAATTAAGACACTATAAATTGTCGTATTATGTGGTTCATTTGAAACATGCCGTGAAGAGACACATTTTGATGGGACTTGATGTGGGGTGGGGGTGGGGGGGGGATTATGCCTATACTTAGTGTAGTGAAAGGCGAGAGCAGTCACCCCACTTGGCCCTACGTGCACTCTGACTGGAAATGTAAAAGTTGTGAAGTTCTGAACGCACACCCATTCACTTCACATAAACGTAGATGTTCCTCATGCATCTCCCACCATACTTCTCCCATCCCCTCGCATCGTGGGCAACCATCCCACTTGTGACACCAATTGTAGCAAGAGAGATGGGTATAAGAGCAGTCTTCCCACCCAGCCTTGAACCCAGGTCTCCGGGGTACCAAACATATACTTTTACTGCACTGCCAAACAGACAGGCTGGTTGGAGTCGCAGTCAGAGCGCATCCTTACACTTGGACACCTTTTTCTCTATCTCTTGTATCAAAATTGACCTCCATTCTTGTGGACACCAAAGACACCCACTCAGCTCCTGTTTGTTGTTTAGCTCTGGTTGCTAAGTGTTGTAATTAGTTTAAAGTGTTTACACAAGTGAATTCTGGGTGCAGGTAATTGGTAATTCAGTGTGATTTTTCACTGTCCGTGTTTCACAAACAGCACACACAGTCCTGTAACAGTGTGTCATATAGATAGGTTGTTTTAGTGTGTTGTGAGTGTCAAATGTGAGTTTGTGTAAAGAAAGCAATGTGCCTATCAGCTAACTCAGTTAGATTACAAAAACTGTCACCAAGCACTTTTCTAAAACCATAAGTCATCTTTTGTGTAAAAAGGTAAGATTGGTAATTTTACTCAGACACACACACACACACACACACACACACACACACACACACACACACACACACACACACACACACACACACACAGGCAGAGGCACATGCACATGCACATGCATATGCACAAATACATATTCTACGTACACATACAGACACCAAATGCACTCGCCATATTGTCAAAATATGTAATGTCTTACCTATGACGTGAAATTAAAGTGTATGTGTAAAGTGTAAAGTGTGTGTGAGAGAGAGAGAGTCAGAGAAAGAGAGAGAGAGAGAGAGAGAGAGAGAGACAGAGAAAGAGAGAGAGAGAGACAGAGAAAGAGAGAGAGATGTGTATGGCTTGTACACTATTATATTCACACAAAATCCCACACTATTGCCCAATAGCAGTGATCAAACAACAGTCGGGGGGGGGGGGGGGGGGGGGGGGGGGAATTAAAACTTTAAGTCTCTGCTTAAGGGGTTGCCATGGAAACAAAGAGCAGAGTTCAAAGAGGTGAGTTAGGGAGGTGATAATGACCTGTCCGGCACACTCCCAGAGCAAGGCTGCAGAGCTGGACACACATACCTGATCTCTTCACCGCTCCCAGAGTGCTTGTATACAAATAAAAACACTACACTCGCAAACACAGGTATCTCAGCTGATGTAAATATTACAGATTTGTGCATATTTGTGTGTGATTCTGTGTGTGTGTCTGTGTGCATGTGTGTGTGTGTGCATGTGTGTGTGTAAGTGTGTGTAGGTGTCTGTATGTGTGTGTATGTATTTAGTGTTTGAGTGTGTGTGTGTGTGTGTGTGTGTGTGTAGGTGTCTGTAGTCTGTATGTGTGTATGTATTTTGTGTTTGAGTGTGTGTGTGTGTAAGTGTGTGTAGGTGTCTGTATGTGTGTGTATGTATTTTGTGTTTGAGTGTGTGTGTGTGTGTGTAAGTGTGTGTAGGTGTCTGTATGTGCGTGTATGTATTTTGTGTTTGAGTGCATGTGTGTGTGTGTGTTGTGTGTTGTGCGTGTGTGTGAGCGCGTGTTTGGCCTTCCACTGACGGTCGCTTCCATCTCCTGTTTCTGAATCTTAAGGAATAAGACGAGTGCCTCATGGCCAAATAAGGGGAGCTGTAGCAGAACAGATTTCCTCTCAACGCTCTCTCCCTCCCTCCCTCCCTCCGTCTCTCTCTTTCTCTATCTCTCTCCCCCCTTTTTTCTCCCTCTCTCTCTGTCCTCTCTTCCTCTCTCCCTCTCTCCCTCCCTCTCTCATTCTCCCGCTAACATGCACACACGGAGCTTGCTAAACACACTTCATGTTTGGACGTATACACTGGTGGAGCACGCTGCGGTGCCCGGCTTTCAGCTGCCTTCAGCCCCTCAGTACATGCTGACCTTGTTTGCTGACTTCTGAAGTAAGTGCAAGTTCATGGCGTGTAGAAGAGAGAGCTACGAGTTGTGCTGTGCTGTGTTGTGTTGTGTTGTGTTGTGTTGTGTTGTGTTGTGTGTCACACTGTGTTGCGTTGTGTTTGTGTTGAGTGGAACTGAGTTGGGTGATGACAGAGTGATGCTCATTCTAAGGGTGATTTAAATGTTCACATAAAAAAGTGTTTTTATTTGTATTTTGTAAATGCATTCGTATGCACATGTTGCAGTTTTAGAAAGAAAGAAAGAAAGAAAGAAAGAAAGAAAGAAAGAAAGAAGGAAAAGATTTGCTTGTTGAGCAAAAGGAGTGCAGGATGGAGTTTCATGTGCGGTTCTGTATGAATGGTCTGGCAAGGAGAGAGTGGTGGAGCAGCATGTCAAGGACGTAAGTCAAATAGATGGGATGAGTGGAGACATCCACTCAAACAGTTGTTTGTTTGTTTGTTTGTTTGTTTGTTTGTTTGTTGGTTTTGTAATGTTTTTTTAAGAACTCTAAAACAAGTGATCAAGAAAATGTTTACTGTACTTGTTAGTTCAGATGCAGTACTTGTTTCAGTGTAAAAAGCTCTCTCTCTCTCTATCTCTCTGTCTCTCTCTTTCTCGCTCTCTCTCTCCCTCTGTCTCTCTCTGTCTGTGCATTCGTCCTTGACAGTTGTAGCGTCTGCTGCTTTCCCGCCAGTATGGAGTGAATGCGTGTGTGTGTGTGTGTGTGTGTGTGTGTGTCTGTCTGTGTATTCTCTCCTTGTGATAAATGCAGGGCCAGTACTCACTGTACCACACAGACTCCCTCCCTCTCTCAGTGTATGAGTATATGTGTGTTTAAAGAAGTGTCAGTTAGTGTTGACTGAGGAATGTTGCATGTCCCTTAAAAACAGGGCTGTCTTCATGCTTTAGCGTCTCCTCACAGTCATCTGAGGTCATCTCCAAATACAGGATTCCACAGAGGACTCAGTTATTAGGGGGGCAACAGTTTTACAATAAAGATTAGCACTTTCTTTAAGGCTTTGAATATATGTGTGCGTGTGTGCGTGTGTGCTTGTTTGTGTGTGTATTTGTGTGTGTGTGTGTGTGTGTGTCTGTGCTTGTGTCTATATATGTGTGTGTGTGTGTGTGTGTGTGTGTGTGTGTGTGTGTGTGTATGAGCTTGTGTGTGCGTGTGCATGCGCATGCGGGTGTGAGTGTGAGTGTGAGTGTGAGTGCGCGTGTGTATGTGTGTGTGGTGAACCTGAACTCAGACAGTCTTAGTTATAAGCCTAACCAGGTCACACTGGGATGAAATCTCCTTCATGTTCCTTAAGGATTAGGAACTTGTGCCTTACACTGTGAACACTGTGCCTTACACATAACCAGGCGTGCTTGCTGAAGGAGACTCCCAGTGAGGGCCCTCTACCCTTACCCTGACTCCAGGGACATTTGGGTCCTTTGAAGGAATATGGGGCCCCAAAAACCTTCATACTGGTTATTCATTACGTTCTGTCATCACCATAACCTCCCTCAACAATTCTGCCCTACAAAGGCAAAGTGCAGTAATTACGTGAACATTGAAACTGAGAAAAATGTCTTCAAAGTTGTCATACTGCCCAGTCAAAGATGTTGTAGGCATAATAGTGATTATGCTTTTATGTACTTTCTTAATAGGAGCAGGACATTTAGTCACAAGACAAAGGAGGTGTTATGAAGTCAATTTCCAGTCTAAATTCAGGTTGAACAAAATATGTAATTACTGCTTTTTGGCCCTTGGAGTCACAATAACCGCCTTCAACAATGTTCAGCTATTGTATACTAATGCAACCATTAAAAAGTAATTATACCACGGCTTCCTTCCATTTTACATTGTGATGCGTCCTTTAGAACGGTTATTAACTTTCTATATACGCACACCTATGAAGTAGTCCTTGCTTTCCGACCATATCATGTTTATGTATCAATGCGCCAAGTTTGTGGTGAAGTGTAAATAAAAGTAAAATGTGACAGCTTTAGCAAATGACGAGCAGATAGAAGAACACAGAATTGTAACATGTTACATGCTGCATTTAGAGTCTCTACTAACGTGATTTTGCTAAGCAAGGCTTAACAGAACTTTGAAATAGCTAGTTTGACAACCAAAGTCATGGAACTAACGACTGGGTCTTGGCCGTAGCAACCTCCAGTTTGGAATTAGCAACAGCAGTTTGTCCAGTAAGTTATGAAAAGACACATCTTGTGGCGGATGGAAGTAGTTCTACAAATTCGTTTGTTTTAGCGATTAAAACATGGAAATGGTTACCTGAAATTAACACCAGACAAGTGTGGTAACCATGGTATAAGCGGGATAATGGACTTCACAGTGTTCGGATATCAGAAGGTTAATGCACTTCGAGGTGTAACGGCATTACCACCTCGAACGTGCATTAACTTTCTGATATCCGAACACCGTGTCGTCCATTATCCCTTACATAGGAAATACATGCATTACAGAGTCATTTGGGCCCTTTAAAGGAATACAATATTGGGGGCCCCAAAAACATATATAACATGCCGGTAACTCATTATAGCCTGTCATCAAAGCAAACTTTTAAATTAAATCTATAAATTACAAAGTCTATCTCTCTCTTTCTCTATTTTTTTGACTATGTGGTGTCTACGCAGCGCTGTTGTGTGCTAATCTGGACATGTGTGTAAGTCTCAGTGTAAGTCAGTGATTTATATGTCAACTGCCGTTGACATGCTGCACAAGCCATGTCCCTGTAGCAACATACACACACATGCATGCACACACACACACACACACACACACACACACGCACACACACACACACACACACACACACGCACACGCACACGCACACACATCTATTGTGTAGCAGCCTTGTGTGTGTTGTGTTTATGTTGTGGAGCCTGTGATACAGTCTGTGTGTACAGTCTGTGTGTGTGTGTGTGTGTGTGTGTGTGTGTGTGTGTGTGTGTGTGTGTGTGTGTGTGTGTGTGTGCGTGTGTGTGTGTATGTGTATCTGTGTGTGTGTTATTGGGTCAGATTGATCGCAGCATGGAGCAGGCATGCAGGTATGGGGCGAGGTTTGGGGCAGGCCGTCCAAACAGAGGGCCTTTAATTGATCGGCGATAAGCAGCTGCCATGCGGTAGGATAAGGGCACGCTGAGGGA
Source organism: Coilia nasus (assembly GCA_027475355.1). Taxonomy (NCBI): domain Eukaryota; kingdom Metazoa; phylum Chordata; class Actinopteri; order Clupeiformes; family Engraulidae; genus Coilia; species Coilia nasus. The sequence continues at coordinate 12,049,000 of CM050204.1, read as the reverse complement.
TGCTAAACAAAATATTTAGTCAAATCTGAGACTGAGCAGAGAGACCAGACACCACAGTCAGCCAGGCCCCAGACATTTCTGTGTGTGTGTGTGTGTGTGTGTGCGCGCTTGTCTGTGTGTGTGGGAGAGAGAGAGCGAAAGAGAGAGAGAGAGAGAGACAGACTGTGTCTGTGTCTGTGTGTATGTGTGTGTGTGTGTTTGTGTGTGTGTATATCAAATGGTGTGTCTGTATATGTGTGTGTGTGTGTGTGTGCGTGAGAGAGAGAGAGAGAGAGGGAGAGAGAGAGAGAGAGAGAGAGAGATTGTCTGTGCGTATGTGTGTGTGTGTGTGTGTTTGTGTGTTTGTGTGTGTATATTGAAAGGTGTGTCTGTATGTATGTGTCTGTATGTATGGGTGTGTGTGTGTGTGTGTGTGTGTGTGTGTGTGTGTGTGTGTGTGTGTGTGTGCGCGCACTAGTGTTCCAGCACCAAGCCAGGAGTGCCTTTTTAGAAAGTGGCTCTGATGTATGAGGTGAGAGGAACGCATGACACTAACCTGAACTCTCTCTCTCTCTCTTGCCGTCTGAATCAGACAAAATCAGAGCCTTCCTTTGGGCAGGCGGGCAGCCATTTTTCCACTTATTTTTCTTCATCTTCCTGACCTCCTCTGCTATCTGTCTTTTCTACAAAACCACTTCTTCGGGATCGTTTAACTGCAGTCACCAGCATTCAGCAGCAGACTTTGACCTCATCTTTTCATTTTGAAAGAACTTTGAAAGATTTTTTTTTCTAATGTGGGTGAGAATGTCATTACAAAAAACCTGCTTTGCTTTTTGCCTCATCTTTCAATCTACAAAACAGAATACCAGAGTCCTAGTCAGACCACCTAACCAGAAACTTTATAAGGTAGATAAAACACTTATTGTTGTCTATGGGAGTGCTTTTAAAGACTTTCAATGATCTAAAAGCTGAAGGATCCTATCTGCACTGCATCTTTATAGGCCAAAGTCTGCACTGGGAGGTCTTTGATGCATTTAATTCATAATTTGTAACAGCCTACATTATAGTAGGACAATAATAAGTTTCTTGCAGACAAGATTTTAACACTTATATATTCACTGGAAGCATTCTTACAAAACTATTTAAGAGTAGTATGTGTATATTACATTTAAAAACGTTCCACTTTTCATTTGACATTACAAAAATATAGTTAGCTCATTATAAAATATAGAGTTCTACTTGTTATTTTCTGCATTCAATCGATTTTCAAACAGCAAAGGCAATATTTATTGTTTATGTCCATGGCTATCAGAGGCCAAATTTAGTGTCTACAAATCTCAACATAGTCAAACCAAATTCCATGCTTTTATCACAAATTGATCAATGTTGATGAAAATTTGAGATTAGCTGTTCCACTACTAGGAACATTTTCTTTGATCTAAAAGCTGAAGGAGCCTATCGGGTTGCATGCTGTAACCGACTTCCTCAGAGAAGGCCTCATCTGTGTGCTGCATCTTTATGGGCAAAAGTCTGCGCTCTGAGTTCTTTGATGATGTGCAGATTACCCCCTGGTTGTCTCTTAGAGTGGGGTGGGTACGTCTGCCAATGCGGTACTCACGACAGGGCTTTCCATTCGAAGAAAGAATCTAGATCAGTCAAACAATCCATTTGTAGCTATTTGTTGTTGTTTTGTTTCTTGTAACTAGCTGACTGGAGTGGGAGTGACTGTAGCCTTCCAGCTGGGTCATGTTAGCTTAGCTGAAGCATCTGTCGCTATCTTTACTTCAGTGAAAGAGGCTTTTTCATGTTAGCATGGCCCAACAGTGAACTCACAGCGCCAGGAATGTTCCTTTTACAGAAGGCAGAACACACTGAACCAGACAAGTGGCATCGCTGTCAGCTGGTGACAGCCAGGTGGACATGTGGTAGATGGTCTACTATTTTATCACAAAAGGTTTTAAGAAAAAAGGCCGGCGGATTGGAGAAGAAATAAAACTGCCCGAGCTGTAGAGAATAGACAACCTCAAAAAGAATGACCTATTTCCTTTAAGAGGAGAGAGAAAGAAACAAAGAAAGTAAAAGAAAAAAGAAAGAAACAAAGAAAGAGAGAGACAGAGAGAGAGAGAGGTAGAGAAATGCTGTATATATGCTGAAGTATTGAAATACGTACAGTACTGTGCAAAAGATTTAGGCAGGTGTAGAAAAAATGCTGTCAATTAGGAATGCCTTCAAAACTGGAAGTGTTAATCATTTATGTTCATCAATTAACAAGATGCAGTGACTGAACAAAAGAAAAACAATTCAAGAGAAATCAATATTTGGTGTCACCCTTTGCCTTCAAAAGAGCATCCATTCTTCTAGGTAAACTTGCATACAGTTTCTGAAGGAACTCAGCTGGTAGCTTGCAACAAACATCTTAGGTTTCTCTTTTGTTCATTCACTGCATTTGGTTGATTAATGAACATAAATGATTAAATTTTTCTATCTTTGCCTTCCTTGCCTTCCATTTTTGAAGGCATTTCTAGTTGACAGCATTTTTTCACACCTGCCTAAAACTTTTGCACAGTACTGTAGCTTCGAAAGAGACTTAATATATATGGTCAATACACAAAGTACCCTTGTGGCAGTTGGTAGATAATAAAGCATTATGTTGCTAAATTAGCAGATGATTTAGTAGCACATAATTCCGCAAATGGCAGACCAAGAGGCAGCATTGGCCTCAGTACGTGGACAATAAAGGCCTACAATGGTATTCCTGTCGGCCCTTTATTGAGGGGACTGGTTTATTCTCCGAGTGAATTAATGAGGCTTGGCTGTGGAGGATTGTGTGAGGCCGCTGAGGAGTCTGTAAACATTTAGCTGTGGAAACGTCTTAGAGGTGGCGATCAGAGAAGTTGCTTTGATGATGTCAGCGATGGGGCAGAGAGATGAAAGGAGAAAGACATGATCCCTTAGAAAGGCAGAGAGAGAGAGGGAGAGAGAGAAAGAGAGAGAGAAAAAAAAATGCTGATGTATATCTGAAAGTCTGTCAATCGGTCTTTTTGTCTGTCTGTCCGTCCTTCCGTCTGTCTGCCTGATTATCAGCCTGTCTGTCTGTATGTGACAACATGAGAACTGCCATGTTGATGAAACTTGTGACATTAGAAATGACAGTTACTGGGAGAAAGAGAGAGAAATAACGAGAGAGAGAATGATAGAGAGAGAGAGAGAGAAGGGAGGGAGGGAAAGAAAGAAAGAGAGACAGACAGTAGATAACAGCAGGGCATCTACCGCTACTGTCTGTTTGTTCACTGTCACGCTCGGTAAAACAAACACTCAGAAGAGAGGGGACACAGAACACTCAGCTGCCAGCCTCTACAGCTCAATAACATTAGGAGCCTCCAGTCCATTTTAAGCAATATCCCTGTGCAACTGTCACATCTAGACACAATGCACAATGTGTATCTAGACACAACGTGTCTGTGTGTGTGTGTGTGTGTGTGTGTGGGGGGGGGGGGGGATCTACCCTCATTCTGTGTGTATGTGTGTGTGTGTGTGTGTGTGTGTGTGTGTGTGTATGTGTGCGTGTATGTGTGTGTGTGTGTGTGCGAGGTTCAGGCCCACAACAAAATTCTGTCTCCCAGGTCACAGTGCTGCATAAATGGCACATGCACATTCTCTGGGGCCACCCACAGATCCCTGCAGGGGCACAGGCCCTGTGTGAAATATGCTACATTTGTTTACAGAGTGGATATGAGCTGCCAGCCTCACTTGTTAGCGCTCTAGCGCCAGCAGCAGCAGCACCAGCAGCAGCAGCAGCAGCAGCGTCAGCCTGTCTCCTGTGAAGAAAACGTCTTAGTCATGATCAAAGTGGGTCAAGGAAGAGCAGAACAGGGTACTCTCTCTTTGTCTTTCGGTCTCTCTGTCTTTCTGTCTGTTTGTCTGTCTCTCTCACTCTCTCTGTCTCGCTCTCTCTCTCTCTCTCTCTCTCTCTCTCTTCACTTTTCTTCTCTTTCTCAGTTTTTTACTCTCTGCTGTATCAGATTTCTTGACCATAGATGTAATGTTGCCAAGGAAAAAATATAATATATTGATTATAAAAATAAAGATTACCATAAAGAAGGAAAGAAAGATGTTATAGGGTAAGTAGACCCTTCGCAATTTAGAGAAAATAAAAAAATTAAAAAATGTGTATTTACAATTATTGTCTGCATATGCATCTGAGTATGCATCCATTCACATATTTCATCAAGAATATTTTTTTCTGTATGTATGTGACAAATATACTGTATTTGCCCTCTTGTGCTGATGAGGTCATGGCTGAGCCAACTTATAATCAGGATAAACAGTGTGACGGGTAGGGATGTAATGGAGGATAAACGAAGTAAACAGAGTTTACCCACCTCTCAATCTTCACAAAAAGAGTTTATCCATCTATGAATACAGTTTATTCACCCTATAGTAGAGTTCATGTACCAATCACAATTTGTAACAATGCAAAATGATCACACTGTGTCATCTGCATGTGCACTAGAGACAATTAAAATGCACTCAGACTGTTCAAACATGTTTTGCATGTCTTTTTAAAACATCTTGCGTGTATCCACCTGAGCGTGATCACCGAATTCATAATTTACCCATCTCTGATTTTACCACTGCACCCTTGGTGACGGGCAGTGTGTACGCTAATCACCCTACAGTAGCTTAGCATAATAGTGTGGGAGGTGTGGGTGGTCTATGAGTGTTAATATTGTTAAGGGGAGCTGTCAGTGATGTACAAATGCATGCACTTTGATTTATTAGACACTCAAAAAGGGAGAGAGGTAATGAAGAGAGAGGGAGAGAGTAACAGACGCAGAGCGAAAGACAGAGCAAAAGATGAATATAGACAGAGAGAGACAGACAGTGAGTGTGTGTGTGTGTGAGAGAGAGAGAGAGAGAGAGAGAGAGATAGAAGAAGAAGCCAAAATTAAAATTGGCAGGTGAGATACAAAAGAGAAAGACAGGTGGAGTAAAAGGGGAATGGGAGAGAGAGAGAGAGAGAGAGAGAGAGAGAGAGAGAGAGAGAGAGAGAAAGAAAGAAAAAGAGAGAGGGGTGTGAGGAGCGGTGAGGATGGCGTGGGTGGGTTGAAGCAGCTGTAAGAAAGGAAGGAGGGAGGGAGATAGAAAGAGAGAGGGAGATGTGTGAGAAGAGATGAGGGAAGGGATGGGTGGGGTGAGGCAGCTGTGAGAAAGAGGAGGGCGAGAGAGAGAGACAGACAGAGAGAGATAGGTAGCTGTAAGAGAGAAGAGGTAGGGAGATAGATAAAGAGAGAGGCAGCTGTGAAAGAGAGGAGAGAGAGAGACAGAGAAAGACTGAGGCAGCTGTGAAAGAGAGGAGGGAGGGAGAGAGAGTCGGAGATAGAGAGGCAGCTGTGAAAGAGAGGAGGGAGAGAGAGGTGTAGATATAGAGAGGCAGCTGTGAAAGAGAGGAGGGAGAGAGAGAGAGATAGATAGAGGTATAGATAGATAGAGAGAGGGTTAGCTGGCAGAGAGAGAGAGAGGCAGAGAGAGAGAGGCAGCTGTGAAAGAGAGGAGGGAGGGAGAGAGAGGTATAGATAGATAGAGAGAGGGTTACCTGGGAAAGAGAGAGAGAGGCAGAGAGAGAGAGGCAGCTGTGAAAGAGAGGAGGGAGGGAGAGAGAGAGAGAGAGGCAGCTGTGAAAGAGAGGAGGGAGAGAGAGAGAGAGGTGTAGATAGATAGAGAGAGAGGCAGCTGTGATAGAGAAGAGGGAAAGAGAGAGAGGTATAGATAGATAGAGAGAGAGTTAGCTCTGAAGGGGACAGACAGAGAGAGGTATAGATAGATAGAGAGAGAGAGTTAGCTGCGAAGGGGGTAGAGAGAGAGGTATAGATAGATAGAGAGAGGGTTAGCTGTGAAAGAGAAGAGGGAGAGAGATAGCCCTGCCACTAAAAGCTTGACCTGCACTATTTGCGGTTCGCCACCTGCCTGAAGCACCCAGAGCACTGACGCACTCAGCCAGATTGAAGATTTCGTAACTGTCCCACATTCACTTTTCACCTCTCTGGCTTCATCCCTCCTTCATCTTTCCCTCACTCTCACTCTTTATCTCCCTCTCACTCCATCTCTCCCAACCTCTCACTGCTTTTGTCATCCCATCATTTTTTGGTTGCAAGAAAGAAATCACACCCTTGTGTACATGTTAGACATCACATACACATGCTTGCTTTGATAGAGTGATGGTGAAGTGAAAGCCTATTTTTTCCCTTTGCCCCCCCTTTCTTTTCACTTACTCCATCCCACCATCTTTTTCTCTAGAAAGAGACACAACAAAAACATAATACAAGGCTTCAATTTGCCACAAAATATCAATTTGAATAGTTAAAAAGCAAAGCCCCCACCTTTGTTTTTATAATTGTATCATCATACACATCTCTATATCACGTTCTTTCCCTTGCCCTTTTCCTGTAAGGTATTATTATGTGCTCAAGTCTGTTTCTTGGAATATAGAGTACAGTAAGTAGAAAGGTTGAAAGGGACAGCACTCTGGCGGATTTCTCTGCCACTACTGGACTAGAACAAAGCTTGCCACGTGTATCTCTGTCCTGTGTTCCTTTGCCAGACTGTTGAAGCACTTTGACAGCTGTGGAAGCTACATCCTTTGTATGACATGTGCTATACAAATAGATTATTATTATTGTTATTATTATTATTATTATTATTATTATTATTATTATTATTATTATTATTATTATTATTATTATTATTATTATTATTATTATCATAAAGGTTGTTTGTATGAACAGTACCATACACTGAGAATGGGTTGTTAAATTTTCACTGTATGGGTTATGTTTTGGCCATGCCATTTTCTTAGTAATGGTACTAATAAAATACTAATGAAATGTGTGGAGGTGAATTAAAATGATGATGAGCAAGTTGAATGTTACGTAAATGATGTGCTGGTAAATGTGCATGTATTACCGATACGAGAAATCAGTAATGTTTCATCAACATTCCCTGCCTGTGGTCTAAATAAGATTTTCCCTTTAACCATCACCACGGAGAAAGAGGCCATTGTTTGTTTAATCTCCATGGGAACCATGGCCATTAAGTGTGTTTTTGTGTTTCTTGTGTGTGTATGTTGTGTGTGTGTGTGTGTGCACATTGGCCTACATGTGTGTGTGTATGCATGTGTGTGTGTGTATGTTGTGTGTGTGTGCATATTTGCCCACATGCGTGTGTGTGTGTGTGTGTGTGTGTGTGTGTGTGTGTGTGTGTGTGTGTGTGTGATTGTGCTTATAAGTATATGTGAATCTGAGGCTGAGAGTTTGACATTTCCTGCAGTGCAAAGGAAATTTTTGGTCGTCTTTTGAAAAAAAAAAAAAAAAAGGATGAATAAAAAAAAGCACATCAGACCTGAAGACCCCAGAGAATCGTCTCGAGGGGGTTACCATGGCAACTTCTCTGGACATTTAGACAAGCAATCAGACTTCAGAGAGCGGACCTCAATCTAATTAAAGCCATTCCACAGATACTGCCCCGAGCCCTAGGATGTCAGCCAGTTCTCTTATTAGACTGTTCGGAAAGCTTTCAAGGAAAAGAAAAAGCTGGAGGAAAAAAAAGATAACATCATTTCATATCTAATATACGTTTCCACAGCCCTTTGGACTTCTTTCTCTCTGTGGAAAAGGGGAAAATGAATATAAGCTTTGAGATAATAGACGTTCATGGGACAGTGAAGAGACGGGCTGGGCTGAGGAGTGACGGAAGCAGTGGACATGACCCGACCTCCTGGGCCAACTGGAATTGTTGCGAGGTCAAGGCTAGCAGCGGTGACCACCAGCGGGGCCTCTCGTTCGTGTGGAGCATTGCAGCAACAGTGTAGTCAAACACACATACAGTACAGTACAGTACAGTACAGTACAGTACAGTACAGTACAGGTTGGTCACCACTGACACAATAATGGGCTCTTAGCAGGGTTTCCACTGGGTGCACTATCCTCCTATTATATGGAGTCTCTGACATAGCACAACACACGCAAACACACACACACACACACAGCACACACACAGCACACACACAAACACAGCATAACGCACAGCACAACACATACACACACACACATATAGCACAACACACACATGTACACACACACATACAGCACAACACACACACAAACACACACACACATACAGCACAACACACACACACACACGTAGCACAACACACACATGTACATACAGCACAACACACACACACAAACACACACACACATTCAGCACAACACACACACATACAGCACAACACACACACACACACAAACACACACACACATACAGCACAACACACACACAAACACACACACACACATACAGCACAACACACACACACACACACGTAGCACAACACACACATGTACATACAGCACAACACACACACACAAACACACACAAACACACACACACATTCAGCACAACACACACACACACATACAGAACAACACACACACACACACAAACAGCACAACACACACACAAACACACACACACATACAGCACAACACACACACACAAACACACACACACATTCAGCACAACACACACACACACACACACACACACACAAACAGCACAACACACACACACACACACACACACACAAACACACACACACCTACAGTACAGCACAACACACACACACACACACACACATACAGCACATACACACACAGGGGCGGAACTACGGGGTTTTGGAAAGGTATGCAACTTTGGCATTATACATTAATGTGCAGTCTTACACTGTTGCCTCATGTCTGGAAACTAACTTTTGTTTGATGATACTCCAGTGCCTGACTCAATTTAATTTAATTACATGTGTACGGTAGTGTCAAATCTGACCTATCTGCCAACATAGCTGAAACACCAACACACACACACACACACACACACACACACACACACACACACACACACATACATATAATGCCTCTGGCCATTGCAGTAGTTTGGCCATTGCTCTTAGCATCCAGGGTGTGTGTGTGTGTGTGTGTGTGTGGGGGGGGGGGGGGGGGGGGGCTGTCGTCAGGCAGTCAGGAATGGGGCGTTAGTTGCCTGGAAACTACGAGGGCCTAGAGTGCCAGGTGTACTGTGTGTGTGTGTGTGTGTGTGTGTGTGTGTGTGTGTGTGTGTGTGTGTGTGTGTGTGTGTGTCTGTGTGTGTGTCTTTGTATGTCTCTGTGTGTGTCTGTGTGTATGAAGAAGAAAAGTGTGAACATGCAAGCTGTGATGAGGTCGGAAATTGGTCTCTCCCTTCTGCTTTGGAGGGAGAAAAGTGTTGAGTGGCCATTTTCTGCTATTTTTTACCCTGCGAATTGATTTTTCATATATTTTGCTCTCGCTTGTTCAACCTGTCATCAGCCAACAATTTGTCAGAAGTCTGAGTGGTTTTGTATGCCTGTGCGTCAATGGTATTGCATTTTTCATAGCACTTCTTTTTTGTGTCGCCTTACCATCTATCGGTGTAGGTGTGTGTCTGACTTACCTAACTCATACCTGTTCTGTATGTCTGCATGTGTGCCTGTGTCAATTCTATATATAACTCCTATACATAACATCTCTCTTTCTCTTCTTCTCTCTCTCTCTGTCACACTTCTCTCTCTCTCTTTTCTCTTTTCTCTCTCTCTCTCCCTCTCTCTGCAGGTGGTCTATTCAGTAGGTGGGGAGTGTTGTGGATGTGAGAGCTGGCTTCTCCACTCCTGTCAGACACAGCTGTCCTCCCAGCGGCGCCCGTGTGTGTGTGGGGTCTGCGCCTTGTGCGTGCTCTGTGTGACGGGAGCCTCTTTATACTGGGCCACATCTCAGCGCACCCGCGTCTCGCCCCGACTTTCCGGAGCTTTCCAGGAAGCCGTGGCGTCCCTCGGGGTCGGAGGCGGGACGCGTAGCTGTCCGTCCTCCTTCAACGCCAGCACCCCGTCACGTGCCATGCCCACAGGTAGGCCCTGCACCAACATTTGCCATGCTCACTGCTGTTGAAGGAGAAATCAGTAGCCCTGCTGTGCACCCTGAGGTCACCAAGTACTGTCTGTAGAACCAAACAATGACAAAATTTGATACAACATAGACTGAATAACACACCTGCAGTTACAGTTTTTGCCCATTGCTTAAACACATTTTGCAAAACTTGGCTCGCTGTGCCAAAACTCTACACACAAGCACATAGGACACAACACTTGGAAATAAACCATTCACATCTATGTCAAATTGAAACTCTGCAATCAAAACCTAACAACCCTTTGTCAAAATGTCACTCTGATGACAAAATTGCACACACTTGCATCTTATAAAAACACTGTCACATAAGCAGCAACACACTAGTCTACTTTATATAAAACACTGTTTTTTGTATTTTGAATAGATGTGTTTTGCCAATGATACATCTGTATTTCATTTTTTAACTAAGTGTCTTATGTATGAAATAGTGTGTAGTGTGCAGGAGCAAATGTGTTGCAAAAAGGAGCAAGTGTGTTGCAGAATTGCAACTAAAGTGTAAAGCAGCGCTTTTGTTTAAGGTATGGTTACACTGTGTTTATGGCATGGTAACACAACTTCAAGTTATGTTAATTTGGTTTAAGCATATGTTTATTGCGTTCAAGCAATGGGCAAAAACTGTAACATAAGCTAAATGTGGCATAGGGAAATACAACTGAAGGGTAGTTTCTATGCTCCATTCAGTTAGTGTTAGTTACCAGTTCATTATTCAGTCTATGCTGCATCAAATTTTCTTGCTATTTTTCCTACCAACAGCACTCTGTGACCTCAGACATCAGGGCTATTCGCACCAGATTTTTCCTCTAAGTTCCATTCACACCAAGAACTGTAACGATTACGACAACTGTACCTATAATGACACCAAAGAACAGCATGTTAAATGACACGACTGTCATCACGAGTGCAAACAACTAAGACAAAATGTGATGTCCTGTAAATTCTAATGACTTCTGATTGGCTAATTGATTTTAGTTCATAAAATTACCCTGAAAGTGATCCCAGTAATATCGTTTAGCTTGCTGTTGTCGTTATAGTTGATATGTGAACAGCACTATTCACTAAAGTGAGGACGATTTTTACAAAGGCATCCCTTTTCATTATCACTACAGCCGTGATACACTACAATATGCAGTTAGAACAAACACACGAGGGGAAATTGCATGTTTTTTGAGTGTTAATTCTTCTGAGACGTATTATCGCAAATGGGGTTACCAAATGTTCATAAATGGAAAATTGATGAATTCTTGTAAATGACAGTTGTAAATTTTAGAACAGTACAGTATTATTCTGCAAACGGAAGACAACAGGATCCCTGAAAGGGTTTTACAGTAATGTTGAAGGTTGTATTTCCGTAACCTTGACTGGTCAGAAAACTGAAAAAAGGTGCCTGATCACAGGACAGCCGCAGGCTTGTTACCCAGACATGTAGGCTACAGATAAAAATGTACTGTATACCTTTGCTGTGCGTCACTGTGGGCAAAAGTGGCCTCCTGCTTCAGGAGAAAAGGGCAAAGTTTACAGGTTCCTGTGACTGAAGTGGGAATAACAGAAGCAGCAGTGCAGCGTTGTTTCCTGTGTGGTCTGTGGTGTGTGTGTGTGTGTGATCTCACTCCTTCTGTATCTCAGGGATTGTGTTGTCTTCACAATTCAGCACTACCTCTGGGCTCGAACCCACAAACCTGCAGCACTTCAGAATGGGACAGGAGGGGTGCTCGCAAGTGAGCTAACAGCCAAGCTGCTAGCTCAGTTGCTAGCTAGCCTGTCCCTTTGACATGACAAACGCAGACATCCCAAGTCTCCCAGAAGTTCCGGGAGTCTCCCGCATATCGATAGTGGCTCCCGGCTGCCCGGAATTGGAATAAAATATCCCGGAACCCAGACCAAGGGAGCAAGAGCTTGCACGCGAGACATTAATGTGTATATTATATAGCGTTGTGTGCTGTTCTACGTCGCCTCGGGGGGGTGTAGATGGTGCGTTCCGTGGTGTGCTGTTGTACATCGCCTCGGGGGGGGTGCGCTCCGTGGTGTGCTGTTGTACATCGCCTCGGGGGGGGGAGACATCTCCCGGAACTGAGTTTGTGGAGGTTGGCATGTCTGCAAACGGAACATTTTAATACAGACTGTACAGCCTTACCAGTTGACCACTGTTCTGTTTGTATAGTAACATCTAGCTGGTCATATAACTGAAGTTGATGTGTGACGGTGTGGTGTAGGCTATGGAATCCGCCATCTTGATGAGTTCATCCATGTGTTTCTATGTAGGGGTGTTTGTGTGCTTGAGAATATCTTTGTTTACTGCAGTAAATGAAGTGTAGGGGGCTGTTTTCTTCTACTCGATTTAGGCTTGTGATTGGGATTTTGTGTGTTGATTCAGTTCCTTTTGGATGTTAGTAACTGAAATAGTCTATCTATCGAGCCTTTGAAGATGGCTCAATGGATTTTAGCATCACCTTAACCAAACTGAACCCCTTATCCTAAACTTAACCATACATTGAGGTGAACAGAGTTTTCAAAAGAGTTTTTCACTCTTGCTTACTATGTCCTCCTCTACATATCTGTAGCTTGGTTATTTCCTCTATTGTAGGTCTCTTTGGATAAAACAGTCTGCTTAGTGTAATGAAATGTAATGAATTAACAGATAGTTTATACATTCAGCATCTATATACATTGTGTATAAGAACCATTGTCTACAAGGGGCCATCCAATTAAACTGAGATGTATGTTGTAACAAAAACAAAAAACAAGGACTGTGTGGGTACCTGCACCATGTAGTGTCCCCCCCCGCATCCCTCCTTATATCTTGTTAAGGATAAACACACTAGCTGAGTTTACAACAAGACCAACTCCAGGAGACCTGCACGTGGACTCCTGTTACAAACGCCAGCCCTGCCACGGGTGGAAAATGCAACGTCTTTTATATCTGTGTGTAACTGCTGGGCAAGCAGGTGTGTGTGTGTGTGTGTGTGCGTGCGCGTGCATACAAGCATGTCTAGTTTATGTGTGTGTGCCCACATGCATACAAGCATTTATGTATGTATGTTTGTGTGTGTGCATGTGTGAATTTTAGGTGTGTGTGTGTGGTTTCTACTTGTGATTTTAGGTGTACATGATGTTTCTTTCCACTCATGCCATTAGACTAGTACACATGGAAGATTCCATCTCTAAATAGGGTGGACCATTTCCAAATTGGTCCCGGACCTGTCAGCGCGAATACACACAAAGACAGACTGGAGAGGAGAGAAGAGCAAATGCTAACACAGATGATGGCAGCCACAGAAAGTATGGCAGCCGTTAGCATCTGCTGTGTTTATCACACACAACAGAGGTCAGTTATTCAGAGTAACATTACCTCAGAAACGTGTGTTTCCAGCATTCTTGTAAGAAGCTATTTAAAGGAGTAATTAAAGCCAAAATGGAACTTGTATACTCCATGGAAAACTGTTTTTCAACACTAGACTAAAATGGAGATAGTCAGGCCTATTTTTTTTTCAATGAAAATTCCTCAGATGACGACGTGCTGGTCAGCGAGAGACGTAATTCTTCAGCAGTTGTGTGGTTTCTCTTATGTTCTGTATCATGCACAGCAACGGTGTTGGAGGTTGTTTATTTTTTGCTTTTCCCAGTGTGGATGATCCTACTTCCCAGCAATACCACCCTGCCCTCAAGGACAGAGATGCCATTTTCCCATGAGCCTCTTTCTATTCCCACATGACCTTTGACACGGTCCGTCATCGGCCAATCGTGTTTGCCATTTCCAACCGCAGATGTTTGTCACCTCACGAGCTGTGCAGTGAGGCCATGGATATTTCTCATGCTTTCCTCAGAAAAATAAAACTGTTTCGAAATTCGAAAGCAGGCCAGTTTCCTCAAAATCTGTGACTTGGATGACCAGGACACATGCCTGAGAGATTGCTAAGGTTATTTTGAGGTAAACCAAACATACATTTGATCCATGCATGCATACATTCTCAGGGCTCACCCAAACATATTAAAATATACTTTTGGTTAATGACACATGCAGACTGTGCAGTCAATTGCACCTACTACACAGGCCACATGTTTACATACACATCTTACATGTATACATACATGCATACTTACTAACTGACAAACACACACACATACAAACATACGCACTCACGCACACACACATACACAGACTGTGTTTGAGCAGTGGTCTGTGGCTGTCTAACAAAACGTTCATTGGTATTTGAGTAGAAAGGACTGGATAAATCCTACTTCTTATGAACATATGTATGCACGCATGCATACATACATACATACATACATACATACATACATACATACATACATACATACATACATACATACATACATACATACATACATACATACATACATTTTTAATATTCATGCAAATGTGCATACATGCGTAATTACATACGTACATGCTAACAAACAAACATGTTGACTTAGATGTTACCCAGGTCATGGTGTTGTGCCATATGGCAGTGAGGGAGCATTTAGGCAGCAATCCTTTGCCAGTGTGTGTGTGTGTGTGGTGTGTGTGTGAGTGTGTGTGAAGGCTTGAGCCCATGGGACCAAATGTCTTTTGCAACAGGACACCTGCCTTGCCCAAGAGTGAGAAACACAGACGGCTAGTTAACACACAAAAAAGCATTCCAGCTCTGCCTTGGCAAGGCTTTGCTCATGCAATCTGATCTGAATACTGTGGATGACATGATCCTTGTAGAGACTGCACAAAGATTATGGCTGCAGTAGGAAACCAGGACACGTGTGTGTGTGTGACAGAGAGAAAGATACAGACAGAGGTAAGAGAGAGATAGAGACAAGGGGTAAGACAGAGAGGGAGAGAGAAAGAAAGCGAGAGAGACAGAGAGAAAGACAGACGTGTGAAAGAGAGACAGATACATAGACAGAGTGAGAGAGAGACTCAGAGTGTGGTTGCTGGCATAAGCCCCCTTGATTTCAGTAATTGGCCAAGGCTATGCTGCCTGCATAATGTGCTAATGATGGCAGCAGAGTGTTCAGATCAGAGCCTCCTCTCACCCCACATTGGCCACAAGACTCCCCTGTGTAACTGTGAACTTGTGTAATAACTGGCAGGTCACCAAGGTCGTCACCCATTACATGTCTATGTGCTGCACAAACAAGTCTCCCTCTCTCTCAATTACATTGAAAAGGTGGCCTATCTAAAATGACCTTACAGTCAGGCTAAGTACATGTGTGCCCCATGCATTTTGAGCCTATTGTTAAAGGCAGGTTACATAAGGCAGCCCAGCAGGGCTTAGGCACAGAGGCCAGCAAATGTGTTGTATGTGTTGGGAGCGGTTAACCCCTCGCTCGGTACTCCATGATATGCTTTAAGAGGCAGGGACAAGCCCTGTTCCTAGCCCTCTCTATTGTCATCCCAAAGGAACAAAGTGGTAGAGGTTAATAGGCGGGTCTTTGTCCTCTCTTTGATGATGCTGTTAGGTCAGAAATACGTAAGAGAGGGTGAAACCTCAACACGTGTGACCACGTGTGTGTGTGTGTGTGTGTGTGTGTGTGTGTGTGTGTGTGTGTGTGTGTGTGTGTGTGAGTGTTTACATGTATGTGGCGTGCAGGTGAAAGTGGGTGGGTTGGTGGGTGAGTATATGCCTGTGTATGCATGTGTGTGTGTGTGTTTGTGTGTGCGTGTGTATGTGTGTGTAGGTGTGTGTGTGTGTGTGTGTGTGTGTGAGGGTGTGTGTGTGTGTGTCTGTGTGTGTGTGTGTGGCGTGCAGATGAAAGTGGGTGGGTTGGTGGGTGATTGTGTGCCTGTGTATGCACATGTGTGTGTGCGTGTGTATGTGCGCGCGTGTGTGGGAACAGGGATAGGGTACTGTGGATGGAGGCGGAGACTATGCTGTCTGTTTATGCAGGCAGAGCTTTGGTCAGCTGTGTGCCCAGCTGAGAGCTGCAGAGCTTTTTAAGTGTCGGGCAGACACTCAGTGGCACTCAGTCCCGTCCACACGCTCTGGCTGCTGGATGCAACCTGACCTCACTTAGGCTCTCACTTATGCACAGTATGTTCAACACGCAGCCCAGAGGCCTGTTTGTGTGTGTGTGTGTGTAAGAGAGAGAGAGAGAGAGAGAGACCGAGAGAGAGAGCAAAAGTCTGTGTGTGTGTGTGTGTGTGTGTGAGAGAGAGAGAGAGAGAGAGAGAGAGAGAGAGACCGAGAGAGAGAGCAAAAGTCTGTGTGTGTGTGTGTGTGTGTGTGTGTGTGTAAGAGAGAGAGAGAGAGAGAGAGAGAGACCGAGAGAGAGAGCAAAAGTGTCTGTGTGTGTGTGTGTGTGTGTGTGTGAGAGAGAGCGAGAGAGAGAGACTGAGAGAGAGCAAAAGTCTGTGTGTGTGTCTGTGTGTGTGCGTGTGCGTGTGTGTGTGTGTGTGTGTGTGTGTGTGTGTGTGTGTGTGTGTGTGTGTGTGTGTGTGTGAAAGAGAGAGAGAGAGAAAGAGAGAGAGAGAGAGACTGAGAGAGAGCAAAAGTCTGTGTGTGTGTGTGTGCGTGTGTGTGTGTGTGTGTGTGTGTGTGTGTGTGTGTGTGTGTGTGTGTGTGTGTGTGTGTGTGTGAGAGAGAGAGAGAGAGAAAGAGAGAGAGAGAATCTGTAAGAGATATACAGATTTGTTATGCCTGGAAAAAGAGGCAGAGAGAGGAACGGACACCAACGACTCAGTGAACAGCATGAGAGAGACAGAAAGAGAACGAGAGCATGTATTTTTGAGAAAGAGAGGAGCAGAGAGATAGAAAGAGAGAGGTAGAGCAGGAAAAACAGAGGGTGAGAGTGAGAGACAGACGGTGTGTGTGAAAAAGAAAGCGAGAGAGATAGAAAGAGGGTAAGACAGAAAGATAGTGAGAGGGAGATAGAGGAAAGATAGTGAGAGGGAGAGGGGGAGAGACAGAGAGGTAGACAGATAGGGGGGGGCAGAGGGGAGAGAGAGAGAGAGAGAGGTAGGCAGAGAGGAGAGAAAGAGAGGAGACAGGGATAGGTAGAGAGGGGAGAGAGAGAGGAGGGAGGAGAGAGAGGGGTAGACAGAGAGCAGAGATAGAGAGAAAAAGCAAGGTCTGATTCCCTCAGCTGTGCGCTCTCTCTTAAACGCTTTACCACCGTAGAGAACAGCGCTGCTCGCTGCAGCGCTCCCTCCATTCACTCTCTCTTTTCCCTCCCCTCTCTCTGACCTTCTCTCTCGTTTTTCTCTCTCCCTCCTTCTCTCTTTTTCTCTTCCTCTCTGTCTGTGTCTGTCTCTCTGTCTGCCTGCGTGTGGTAAGGTACAGTACAGTATGGAGCTGTCTCGCAGAATGTACCGGCATCCCCTCAGTAAGTTCAGCTCCACTTCGCTCTTTTTGTGATGCGTGTTTTGTTGTTTCATGGCTTGTGATTTGATTTCACACTTTGTGTTTGTGCCGTACTTTAGTGTGTTGACAAACCCAACAGATTAATCTGTGTGTTTGACGCATGCCTCAATTGCCCTGCTAGTGGCTGAAGTCATTAGTGGTTTGAGTGTTTGTGGCTCTGTTTATATGTGTGTGTGTGTGTGGTTAGTGTGTGTGAGTGTGTGGTGTAAGTAGAAGCTCCTCATCGTAAAGAGTGATGTAACGATGCTGATTAAAAAGTGGTCTTGAGAGGAGTTTCAATTTGAATGCTTGGGTGGTTTCCATGGAGACGGAGGCTGCCCTGTAAAGACAGGTGGAATGGTGTACTATCGGGGGAAGTGGGGAAGACAAAGAATCACGGCAGAGAGAGAAAAGAAAAGAGAGAGAGAGGTCACACTCTCCCTCCATCCTTGCCTATCTCTCTCTCCACTCTGGTGTACACTTCCCTATCTCCAGTGCATGTGTTGGGCTTCTTTGTGTAAATTTTGAAATGTTACATACAGTACTGCCCTACAAAGCCAAAAGACAGTAACTGCATATTTGGAGTTTAGACTAGAAATTGACTTTTTACATTACATTACATTACACTTATCAGATGCTTTTATCCAAAGCGACTTACAAAAGGAGGACATAATAGCTAACAGATGTGTAGAGAACATAGAAGGTACCTATGTAACGAGATGGCTAGTAGAAATTAGTTTTGTTAGGAAGGAAAGCAGTCTCGGAAGAGAAGGGTCTTCACGAGCTTTCTGAAGGTCGATTTATAACACCCCTTTTTGTCTTGTGACTAAACCACTTGCTTCTTGCTTTTAAAAACGTACATAAAAGCATCACCACAATTATATGTACAACATGTTTGACTGGGTGGTATGACAGCGTTAGAGGCATTTTCTCTCAGTTTCTATGTTTCTACTGTAGTTACTGCACTTTGTCTTTGTAGGGCAGAGTAGATAACCAACTGACCTTTTTTTATTAGTCTACAGAGTTTGATGGTTATTCTTAGTCTTGTGTCTTATGTGGCCTGGTTTCATACATGTTTTGTTTTGTTCTCGGTGGCGTTCCTTTCTGCTTGAGACAGGTTGATAGGTAGTGGGTGTTTCTTCTTTTACCTCTGTAGGAAAGCACTGATGTGGCTGACTGACTGTCCTTCTACCAGTTTCTCCCTCTGATATATCTCTCCCTAAACATGTATAGAGTCTGTGTCTAGATACCTAGAGGTCTATTCCTCTGCTTTTATTCATTTCAGTGTTCGCCTGTTGTCCCACCTTTCTGTTCGTCTGTTGTTTTGTATTGCATTGTAAATGTGTATGAGTTTTATTCTGTAGGTCACTGTTCACTTTGAGGGCTTTTTGTAAAGCGAGCTTTTCAGATACAGTAGAAACAGGTTTGACAATCAAACTTTCTGGTGATGAAGCGCTATTTTTTCTTTCTGAGTCCACACTCGTCTGCTCCGCTTCCCTCTCCTTCCCTTTTCAGCTCTTGGGGGTTAATTCTGCAACAAACACCGCAAAGTGCCCATACATAACACAGATGCAATTAAAGACAGGTAATGTGCTTTTGAAGCTGTGTTTGAGAGATGAAGACGCCGTTCAACTGCTCTGTGTGTGTGTGTCGGGTGTGAGTGTGTGTTTGTGCGTGTCTGGTGTGTGTGTGTAAGTGTGTGTGTGTGTGTTTGTGTGTGTGTGTGTGTTAGTGTGTGTGTCCACATTGCACGTGGACGCAGACGATGTCCAGAGGATTGTTAGAGGCAGAGCATGCTAGCTGTTTATGTGCTTGCCGCGGTGGTGGACCTCATGATGGATGCACATAAACAGCAGGACTCGACTCAGAGGCAGACAGTGGCCTGGACAGACCTCCACAACACACACACACATGCACACACACACACACACACACACACACACACACACACACACACACACACACACACACACAACAACCTGCCATGTCCACATGCCACACACACCCACTATACACATAAATTCACTGACACAAATACTCACTCTCACAACCACGACATACACACACAACAGACACACAGCAAACACACACACACACAAACACACACACACACACACACACACACACACACACACACACACACGCACACACACACACACACACCAGAATAAGATATACACACGCACACGCACACACACACACAAACTATGTTTTTGAAGAAGAGCTCTGATCCAAGGTGCACTAAGTGCGTTTCTGCCATTCCTTCACACTGAGCTGTGCATATGGGTGTGCAGCAGAGGCCTGTAATTATGGATGGAAGTCTCCACCGAATAACATCACTCTTCTCCCTTTCTCTTCGTCTTCCCCCCCTGCACGCCCCCGGCTCCCACAGAGCCTCGGCTTCTCCATCACTGCAGTGAAACTCTTCTCAACAGTCTCTCTTCTCTTTCTGTCGCTGTAGTTCCCTTCTGTCTCTTCATCCCTCTTCATCTCTCCATCTCTGCCCTTTTCTTTTCTCTCTCTCTTTTCTCTCCCTTTGTCTGTCTGTCTCTGTCTGTCTCATTGTTTCTCCCTCCAGCGAAAATCCTACTGTTTCAAATGGGCAGACGGGTTTTATTTTTATCTAAGAATCTCTCTGTACTGTCTTTGCAACTTGCCCTCTAGAAAACCACCCATTGTATTGATGTTACTTTTTAAATCATGCATATGTATTTTTTACATGATTATGTACAATGTGTATTTTTTGTCTTTGCTCTCACTGTCCTTTTGATTGGCAGGATTGTACTCTGCTAAAACGCCGATGTTGAAAAAATGACAGTGTGTTTGTTTGTATGTTAGTGATTTTTGTTGCTATCGTTTATGGACAATCCTGCTATTTTCTTTCTCTTTCTCTCTGTCTTTTTCCCTCTCTGTCTTTCTCTCTCTCTCTCTCTCTCTGTCCTCCCAGAGCGTCAGTTGAGTTCCCCCATGGCGGGCTGCAGTGGTGGGGGTGCGGGTGGTGGCAGCAGCGGTGGGGTTTTCCCCCCCGCGAGTGGCGGTAATGCCAATGCCAGTGCCACAGCGGCGGGCAACGGTGCAGTGAGCGGCATCAGCCGAGAGCTGGTGGACCTGCGGCACCTGATCCAGTTCCCCGAGGAGATAGCCGCCGTGCTCACCGAGCAGGAGCTGCAGCTGTACCGCCGCGTGCTGCCGCTCGACTACCTCGCCTTCCTCACGCACGACCTGACGCTGCCCCACGCCGCCCCCCACCATCCGCACCAGCACCAGCATCAGCACCATCACCATCACACCCACCACCAGGGCCACCATCAGGACCACCACCAGGACCAGGGCCAGGAGCACGGGCATATGGCCCCACTCAGAGAAGGACAGATCCAGGGTAGGAGCCAGGCTCAGCAGCATCACACCCACCACCAGGGCCACCAACAGGGTCAGGGCCAGGAGCATGTGGCCCCTCTCAGAGAAGGGCAGATCCAGGGCAGGAGCCAGCCCCAGCAGCAGCCCCAGCAGCATCACCCCCAGCAGCAGCATCCCCATCACCCCCAGCTCAGGGTGTCTCTGTCTGCCCCAGCCATGTCTGTCAGCAGCCAGCAGCCCAGTGCAGTGGAGGACCTCGTGTCACGCTTTAACGAGGTGGGTTCAGTGCGAATATGTGTGTGTGTGTGTGTGTATGTGTTTGTATTGGTGGAATTGGAGTGTGTAGGTGTGTGTACATTTCACCACGTGTGTTTGTTCAACTGGGTATGTTGCACATGTACTCGGTATGTTTCTGTGTGTGTATGTGGGTGTGCGCCTATGCATGTTTGTGTGTGTGTGTGTGTGTGTGTTTGTCTATCTGTGCGTGTAGGTGTGTGTCTGTGTTTGTTCCTGTGTTCATACAAGGCTCCAGTATACTTCGGTTTTTATTGGCTCTCTGTACGACAAACAAACTTTATGTATTTGACCTGGTCTCTGTCAACCTATTAAAGGCCTGACTCAACTTTGAAAAATTCCATCCTTCTCTCTAACATGTCCCACAAGAAATCAGCACCCAGTTTCCTTTCCCTTTACCAGCACGTCACACAGGCTTGCGTGAGATACTCTGTAAAACATCTGTTAAAGTGTAATTTTGAACATACATTACATTACACTTAGCAGATGTTTTTTTTTTTCCAAA
>CM050204.1:12010000-12020000 GCA_027475355.1 Coilia nasus | reverse complement strand
CTCTCTCTCTCTCTCTCTCCCTCTGTCTCTCTCTGTTTCTCTCTTTCTTCCACTCTCTCTATCATTTTCCCTATGATGTAATACTTCCTTTCATTTGAAATGTTTCCATGACAACTCCACTCAGACACCCAAGGTTACTCTGTAAGAAAAGCAGCCTGTATCTGTCTATCTGCCTTTATTTCCATGGATTCCCCTTACAGGAAATTTATCAGACATGGCGAAGTTAACATTGTGAAAATGATAGAAAATCTAAAAAAAGATGGCGCTGGTTAGGGGTGCGATGGATGAGAAGGACATACTTTTGGAAATAACGTCAGTCGGATTCCCTACTCACCTCATGTGTTATGCTAGCCTTCTATTTATTTATTTATTTATTTATTTATTTGTTTGTTTGTTTGCTTGTTTGTTTGTTTATTTATTCTGTATGCTATGAACCCTCGTGTGTCTGAAATAAAAATCTAATTGAATTAAGCCGACTGGTTCTGTTTTAATTTGTGGCCGAAATTTACATGTACTTTTTATTTGCTGTCAATTATTTGTTTTAGTTTGTGACAGACTACACTGGTCAGGACCACTTCCTGCAGAGGGCGGGACCAGATGGCTTGACCAATCAGGAGAAAGAGGCGACGGTCAACAACATCCTGCAGACGATTCGCAGCTGCCACCGCAGCCTGGAGGCGGAGGAGGGGGAGGAGCCATGCAGCAATGGAAACGCCCCCTCCAGGCAAAACTCCCTCCGAGAACGTAGCCGCAATCAGTGAGTTCGCCAATCACTATGAAGTGATTGTCATGTTTATTATTATATATCAATAAGTATACATTAGAACCGGTGTTTTATATACATAGGATGAAGGTCATACATTTTGCCAAACTGAACAGGGGCTGTCCTGCAGTTGAAGGCCTAAATGCTGCCCTACAAAGCCAAAAGGCAGTAACTACATATTTTGTCAAAAATGAGTTTAGACTGGAAAAAATCCCTTTATAACACCTCTTTTGTCTTTTTGTCTTCTGACCAAATCTCATGCTTGTTCCTATTAAAAGAGTTCATGTAAGCATTACCACTTTTATACCTACAACATGTTAGACTGGGCAGTATGACAACTCTGAAGGCATTTTTCTCAGTTTTAATGTTCGTGTAGTCACTGTAAGCCAGAATGGAGAGCTGGGGTATGATAAACTACTGTATACCATTTTCCTCCTCCACTTTGTTCTCTCTGTCTGTGTCTGCAACCCATTTTTATTTGCCCCTTATTCCTTCTAGGTCTTTATATCTCTTTTTTTCTTCCTCTTTTTCTGGTTGTGTCTGTCTCGTTATCTTCCACTTTTCCCCTTTGTTTCCTTACCTCTATTTCTGTCTGCCGTCTTTGTCTGCTTCTTTTGTCAGCTTCTCTTTCTTTCTTTCTTTCTTTCTTTCTTTCTTTCTTTCTTTCTTTCTTTCTTTCTTTCTTTCTTTCTTTCTTTCACTCTTTTTTTCTCTCTCTCCATCCTTCTTATTGTTCCACTCTCTCTCTCCCCATCCCTCCCTCTATCTTTCTCTATCTGTCTTCCCCCCTGACTCTCTCTCTCTCCCTCTCTCTCTCTCTCTCTCCCTCTCTCTCTCTCTCTCCCTCTCTTTGGCTGTCAAGTAGGTTTTTTTTATTGTCGTTTCAGCCACATACACAGTACATAGTGAGACGAGACAGCGTTTCACCGGGAACAATTGGTGGACACATAACTGTTAAAACACAGTATAGACAGGACAGGTACATAATAGTGCCTACATACACTACTTCACCCACTCACACACGCACTCACACATTCGCACACACACACGCTTACACTCTCCTGTACACTTCTGTACATACAGTGCAACACAGTAGTGAACAATACAACACAGTTGTAAACAAAGAACAAACACTCTAGACAGGGCATGGCTTTTAGCAGAGCACTGTGGCTAGTGGTGTGATTTGTAAACAGTAGACTGTTCTACATAAATATAAATAATAGCAGCAAGGCTAGTGGTATGATTTGTAAACAAAAGACTATTCTAAATAAATATAAGTAGTAGCAGCAGAAAAGTGCGGGGGCATAAGGTGCGGTGTGCTGTGACGCGCTGGTTTGCAACCTGAGTTACTAAGAAATTACAGTCCAAAATATTGCACTACAGGTTATTCAGCAGTCTGACTGCCTGCGGGAAGAAGCTCTTCCCCATTCTGGAGGTGCGGGCAGTGATGCTGCGGAGCCTTCTACCAGATGGTAGTAAGGTGAATAGTCCATGGGAGGGATGGGAAGTGTCTCTGATGATGTTCCTGGCTTTTCGCAGACAGTGGGAGCTGTAGATATCTCAGAGGGGGGGCAGAGAGACTCCAGTGATCTTTTCGGCTGTCCTCACAATCCTCACAAAACCGTAAGGCCCTGCAGCGGTGCAGTTGCCGAACCACGCTGTGATGGCGCCGCTGAGGATGCTCTCAATCGTCCCTCTGTAGAAGGTTGTGTCTGTAGGGGCCTGTGGGGTGTACTGTGTCGTGACAGTGCTGGATTCGCTCTCATTTGCTCTGTCTGAGATAAGCCTGATGAGTGACACTTGTGTCACTGCCAGGGTGGCCCACTGTATAGGAGTCATGTAGGAGCTCAGACAGGGGAGGCACAGGCAGCAGCCTTATTTATTCACCCCACACCCCCATCCGCCCCTTATTCCAACAGTATTTATACACCCCACACCCCCATCCACCCCTTATTCCAACAGTATTTTTAGACACTACGCCCCTCATCTACCCCTTATTCCAACAGTATTTTTACATCCCACACCCCCATCCACCCCTTATTCCAACAGTATTTATACACACCACACCCCCATCCACCCCTTATTCCAACAGTATTTATACACACCACACCCCCATCCGCCCCTTATTCCAACAGTATTTTACACACCACACCCCTATCCACCCCTTATTCCAACAGTATTTTTAGACACTACACCCCTATCCACCCCTTATTCCAACAGTATTTATACACACCACACCCCTATCCACCCCTTATTCCAACAGTATTTTTAGACACTACACCCCCATCCACCCCTTATTCCAACAGTATTTATACACACCACACCCCCATCCACCCCTTATTCCAACAGTATTTTTAGACACTACACCCCCACCCCTTATTCCAACAGTATTTTTACACACTACACCCCCATCCACCCTTTATTCCAACAGTATTTTTACATCCCACACCACCCACCCCTTATTCCAACAGTATTTTTAGACACTACGCCCCTCATCCACCCCTTATTCCAACAGTATTTTTAGACACTACGCCCCTCATCCACCCCTTATTCCAACAGTATTTATACACAATACACCCCCATCCACCCCTTATTCCAACAGTATTTATACACCCCACACCCCATCCACCCCTTATTCCAACAGTATTTTACACACCACACCACCACCCCTTATTCCAACAGTATTTTTAGACCCATACCCCATTCACCCCTTATTGCAACAGTATTTATACACCCCACCCCCATCCACCCCTTATTCCAACAGTATTTTTACATCCCACACCACCCACCCCTTATTCCAACAGTATTTTTACACACTATACCCCCATCCACCCCTTTTTCCAACAGTATTTTTAGACACTACACCCCCACCCCTTATTCCAACAGTATTTTTACACACTATACCCCCATCCACCCCTTTTTCCAACAGTATTTATACACCCCACACCCCCATCCACCCCTTATTCCAACAGTATTTTTACATCCCACACCACCCACCCCTTATTCCAACAGTATTTTTAGACACCACACCCCCATCCACCCCTTATTCCAACAGTATTTTTAGACACTACGCCCCTCATCTACCCCTTATTCCAACAGTATTTATACACACCACACCCCCATCCACCCCTTATTCCAACAGTATTTTTACATCCCACACCACCCACCCCTTATTCCAACAGTATTTTTAGACACCACACCCCCATCCACCCCTTATTCCAACAGTATTTTTAGACACTACGCCCCTCATCCACCCCTTATTCCAACAGTGTTTTTCCACCCCCCCATCCATTGCTCCAATATTTTAACACCCTACACCCACCCACCCCCTGTCTGAGATTGTACACACAGTTACAACAGGTTGTGCACATCCCACACCACCAAGTAGCAGAGCAAAACTCAATCCGTAATCCAAAGGAAAAACGTCCGCACGCTTGAAATCCTTTTTCTGTGGTTTGTTTCATGGCACAAAAATGATGTTATGTTAAAAAAATGCACAACAGCATAACAGCTCCACACTTACTTATTTTCTTCCAGCCCCGCTCACCGCATTTTAATCATTTAGCCTCTCATTCCTCTCGGCTATTTGAAAGGCTCCCCATCCACACGTTCGGGTCTCCCAATATAACCTCGGTCTGAGCGCTCAGGTCTCCAAGCCCACACGCAGTTTAGATTAACTTTCCCCTAAAAGGTACACTTGTCCTGATGTTTGTCTTAGGTCGGTTGAATGATTCCGTTTTTTAGCCAGGTGCCACAATGATATTTTTGTCCCTTACTGTGACCTAATTTAGGGAATATGTAAGAATCAGCAGTCAAAATGATTCAAATTAGAAGTTATTGTCATGCTCTCATTTCTGGCATCCTTACCACAGCCAAGCATACTGTATGATCCATACGATAACAATGACATGAATATACAATATAATAGCATATCATATGAATATGAAAATTGTTATTTTATGGGTGTGGTTCACATTTATAATGACCCAGGGTGACCAGATGACCAGGGATGACCAGATCTGGCGCCCAATCACTAGTGATTTATCTTGTTTAAAAGAAGAGGTTTCATCAAATACTGAGTGAGGAAATTCAGCCAAGCATTCTGTTTATTCCAAACAAGGGTGTTTTTCCTGCATGACTCGACACTACACCACAACACTACTCTCTGCAGGTGCAAAACTAATTACCTGTGAAGTGTTGAGGGTTGGGTGACGGGTGTGTGTGTGTGTGTGTGTGTGTGTGTTTGTGTGTGTGTGTGAAGGGATGGGGGGGTGCAGTCTCTTTTTTGGTAAATCAATGGGAGTGCACTGAAGCAGCAGCAACAGCAGGCAGGGAGACATCTAATCAGCGTCACTGGCATCTGAGCCACGGCGTCTGAGCCACGGCGTCTGGCAGGTCTGCAGGACCACACAAAGGCAGCCCAGGTCTGCTGTGGTGAGCCAGGACACAAAATGGAGGGAGGCTAACATCCTGCTCTTGTTGTTTTTGTACCTTTCTGTATTTGTTTTTGGTTGTTTGTGTGTTTGTTTGTTTGTTTGTTTGTTTGGGCAGCTGTGGCCTAATGGTTAGCAAGTTGATCTTGGGATTGGAGAGTCGCAGCTGCCCATAGCAGTACAAAGAATTTGGGTGGGGGAGTAAATAACTAATGCTCTCCTGCATCTTCATCCATGGCTGAAGTGCCCTTGAGCAAGGCATCTAACCCCATATTGCTCCAGGAGCTGTACCCTGTACATAAATAACTATAAGCCACTCTGGATAAGAGCGTCAGCTAAGTGTAATATAATGTAATAATGTTTGTTTTTTATGTGTATGTTTAGAGGTTGCAAGGGAAAGCAAGATCTAGTCCTATGCCTTTTTCAGACAGCTTCATGTTGGGATATTAACCTATATACAACATGGTATGGTGTGGACTGTATACAACATGGTATTATAAAGAATGTGTACAGTGTAATGTTGTCTGGACTGTATTGTGTTATAGGACTGGACTGGACTTGTAGTGCTGTGCTGAAGTGTGTGTGTGGTCACAAATACATGCCACTCGTTGGCGTTGCTTTTTCAGGTCTAGTGAGTCATCCCGGTGTTTTTTGTTCAGTCCCCAGAAAAGTTTTCAATTTTTGTTGTAGTTTGACCTCCTTCTCTTTCCTCACACCACCCACCCTCCTCCACAGCTTACTGTCCTTCAGGGCTCCTTCTGAACCAAAGCGAGTCCAGTAAGTTTATTCACAGAGGCACACACATACATATGCTTGCAACTACACATGCAAACACACACACACACACACACACACACACAAACTCGTAGGCACATGCGCACACATACACACACACTCGTACGCACACACAAACACATACACACACACACACAAACCCGTATGCACACAAACACACACACACATACACACATCTGCACACATACACACAAAAAAACTCACACACACCACACACACACACAGACACACACAGATTTGCACGAACACATGTGCACACACATGCACACACACACACACAGACCCATACGCACACACACACACATCAACACACGCACATACATATACATGTTTGAGGAATGCAATCAATCTGTTTAATTTTGCATGACGTTTGAAAAGAAAAATCTGATTTTTGGCAGTGATGCTGTGCTGTCTTGTGGTGCTTGAAATCAAACTTGTGGTCCATTCTGTCTCAGTCAACACTTAACTCTTATGTGCTGTGGTGTGATGGTTAGACAGTATGTCTAATTATGTCTGTGGGCTCTGTTCAGTCAATGTCCATTATGTACTGTGACAATTTACAAATGAATTGCACAAACACTCACACACACATAAACACACACACACACACACACACACACACACACACACACACACACACACACACACAGTCTAGTGGTCGACCGATATGTTCACTGATTGACATGTATGACGTGTGCATGACATGACTGATTGACATGTATGGTGTGTGCATGTAAGATGTATACAGTAAGCAGGTATAATGCAGTGTAACATGCTGTACAGGTGGATATGTATGTGCATGCTCATGCATTAATCAGGTGTTCCTCCAATATAGTATCTGGTGGGGTTTATGGTGCTACTGATTGGCATGTGAATGGTGTCTTATCGTTACTATATCAGATTTTTGTTATTACATTACATGAGATTACATTATATTTAAGAGACACTGGTAACACTTTCTATGAAGCTTGTAAAGTGTTGTAACCATTGTGAAGCTTTATAACCAGGAATGCACTGTGTCACTTGAAGTTGGAATAGGGCTTATGACATAGCATTTTCATGCCTTAGGAGTAGTCATGAGTATGCATAAATTGTTATGAATACTTTACATACTTTGTGAATGCATTATAAACCTTTATATAATGTTTATAGAGTCTTATGAATACAAGCTTGATAGAAAGTGTTCCCGATACACTTTTATTCAAAAGTGACTTACAAGTAGTTGGACAATCACATTGACTGATCTGTTACGATGAATGGATATAACTATAGACTCATTTCATAATTGCGTACCTGCTGGTGATAACTCATGCTTGGTCTTGGTTGGCCAGGTTTATTGTGGGTGACCTCTCCGACTCAGAGACTGACCTATCAGATCAGTCCAAGGCAGAGCCGGACTTCCAGGCTGTGGAGGAGACCCAGAGGGCGTTTGGCCATGGCACGGAGCTTGTCCCCTGGTACGTGCTCTCCATCCGGGCAGACGTGCACCAGTTCCTGCTGCAAGGGGCCACTGTCATCCACTACGAGCAGGACACCCATCAGACAGCCCGATGCCTGCTGAGGCTGCAGCCTGACAACTGCTTCCTCACCTGGGCAAAGATCCACGGCGGCTGCCCCTCCAATGGTCGCCTCCGGAGCCCAGGTGCAACAGGTGGGTGTGTGTGTATGTGTGTGTGTGTGTTTGTGTGTAGTACTTAAGTTAAAATTTGACTTTGTGTTTGCATGCTGGTGTGTGTGTGTGTGTGTGTGTGTGTGTGTGTGTGTGTGTGTGTGTGTGTGTGTGTGTGTGTGTGTGTGTGTGTGTGTGTGTGTGTGTGTGTGTGTGCTGTACTTAAGTTAAAGTTGTCATTGCGTTGCTTTTTCATTATTTTTGCGGTGGTTTCATATATTATTGAATACCCTGTGAGCTGGTTTTGGTAAAAAAAATACTTTAGTGCTGCTGTTTCAAGCTGTTCTAGTTTGGTGGAGGAGATGAAACAGATGAAACAGGGAGAATGACAGATTCTCGGCTATGCTAGTCACAGGCTACAATCATTCAGTCATAGCACACCAAATAGCAAGGAGACTCCTCCGGTCATCACTAACTATGGCATGGCCTTTTTTTAATTCACACACTTACATCACTTTGTTTGGCCTTTTCATATTCATTTGTTATTCCGTCTATTTTCTTTCATTGACTGAAGGAATGGAGGGAATCGAGGTAGAAAAACATTTTCACGTGCAGCATGCATATGCAACTCGGAGTGACCTGTCATATTTCGAAAAGAGCAAGTACTAAACGGTTTCTCAGGGAATGACACCTTTAAAGTGTGACTTTGTGTTTGCAACTGAATGAAACACAGTTAGCAATCTTTCTCGAGGAACTAAATGAAATGTAGTTGAGCAGTCTTTCTCTCTGTGTCTCCTAAAATGGCAATTCAAATTCAAAAGAGCTTAATTGGGATGGTATTTACGGTGCTTGTTCTGCCAAAGCAGTTATTACATACACAGAACTAACAATTAAGATATAAAAGATAATAGAAAAGAGAAGGTCTTTCCATTCAGCTGGTCGTGTGTGTGTGTGTGTGTGTGTGTGTGTGTGTGTGTGTGTGTGTGTGTGTGTGTGTGTGTGTGTGTGTGTGTGTGTGTGTGTGTGTGTGTGTGTGTGTGTGAAAAAAACACTGGCAAGCTCAATTTCAGCTATCTTTAGTAACATGCAAATACAGAGGCAGACATGTTTGGCTTATTTGAGTGTTGAGTGCTATATTAATAGAAGCACCTGTGAAAGTATGTAAGCCTAATAGATCTGTCACCTTATTCCTGACTCTTTCCAAAGAATTTGGATCTTGTGTTCCTTGCTTGTCTTGCAGATTCAAATGAAAGCAGTTAAATGTATACAATTAGATTAATTGTGTGTGTGTGTGTGTGTGTGTGTGTGTATGTGTGTGTGCGCGAGTCAGGGGTGGAAATGAACTTAACAAAATATGAACCTTTACCAGCCAGTGACAAATAAATGGTAAAATTCAGCAGCAGCTCAACCATAAATCATCATTCTGTGTCTAAAATCTATCAGCCACTTTCATATGTTACCAACATTTGGCTAGTGGTTGGTGCCAATTTCCATCCCTGGTGTGCGTGCAAAAGTGCTGTGGGTCCAAATGTGTGATCGAGTGTCTGTCCATTAAAAGTAGATAAATTACTTTTAGGTGAATTTGGAGACTCAGTCAGCCTAGTGGTTGAAAATCAGGAACAAGGTTTATCCTTAACAATAAGGACCACACACACAGACAGACACAGACGACACTACATGACAGGACGATGACAAAGACATATTTTCTGAAACCTTAAATGTCTTAGTGCTGAAAATGGGTGTAACCAGTGCTGCCCCTTACACTTTCGGTATGTTAATCAACAGACAGGGACAGTTTTTCAAAAGCCCACCAAATGGTTGAGGAAACCAGCTGTTCACACCTCCTATCTCACACAGACACACATACACAGCTTTTATCCAAATAAAATGATTCCAATAATAAACATTATTTAACATTAAAATGTTATTTACAAGATTATTATTATTACTGAAATACCATCACCATAACTCAGCAGTTTTGTCTGTTGTCTTCCCAGGGGGCAGCGGGCAGGACTTCCCCCACGTGCGACCGCAGTGGTGCGGGCAGTCGGTGCTGTGCGGCCTGGCCGACGGCTTCCTGGACCTGGGCGTGGTCAAGGGCGTGTTCCTGGGGCACCCGGGTGCCGACGTGGCGAGCGTGTGTGCGCAGAACAAGCTGCCCGTGGTGCTGAGCGCCCAGGAGTGCGCGCTCACACTCCTCTACGGCACACACACCACCGAGAACCGGCTGCTGCACTTCGTGGGGCCCACACACACCGTACGCAGCCTGCACGACGGCCTCGGACGCCTGGTCAGTGGCCTCCGCAGGATGAGGAGGTTCCCCGACCAGAGGCTGCACTGGCTCCGGAGGCAGTACGTCAGCCTCTACCAGGTACCAGCACATGGGTGTTTGTGTGTGTG
>CM050204.1:11997500-12005000 GCA_027475355.1 Coilia nasus | reverse complement strand
GTGTGTGTGTAAAGCGTCTGCTAAGAGTAATGTAATGTAATGTAATGTGTATGTGTATGTGTGTGTGTGCGTGCGTGTGCGTGTGCGTGTGCGTGTGCGTGCGTGCGTGCGTGCGTGCGTGCGTGCGTGCGTGTGTGTGTGTTTGATGTTGCAGAGGTTTGAGCCGTGTGCCAACATGCGCCAGATGGGCTGGTTGTCATTTGAAGGCTTCGCCAGGTCAGTCAGCTTTATGGCACTAGTAGCATTATGTCAAAGATGACACATCTATATATTTTTCTCATATTATCTGTGTATTTTAATGTATTAGTCTTAAGTTAGACCGTTGCCTTTGTTAACTGAATGATGTGTTAACTGAGTTTTGTCACAAAAGTACATTATGTCAGTACAATACTAGTACATCATATTACATATTGTAACACATGTTGCACTACTGTATCTAATTAGGTAGATACACTGTAACACTGACACCGTTAATTGAAGCGTTACCACAAAAAACTAAAAACCTTTAAAAACCTCTAACACCAGAGGCTGACGATTAGCAGTCCTGTTGCTCCTACTGAACCTTTGGGAGGTGAATCACACACTCACACACACTTACACCTGTGACCTGCTGCTGATCTCTGCAGGTTTTTGATGGACAAGGATAACTTTGCCTCGAAGCTGGAAGAAACCCAGGTGAACGTCCAGGAGCTACAGTATCCCCTGTCCTACTACTACATTGAGTCGTCCCACAACACCTACCTCACCGGACACCAGCTGAAGGGAGAGTCCTCCGTGGAGCTCTACAGCCAGGTACATTACATTTTTTTATGTATGTTACGCTCTTATCCAGAGCAACTTACAGATATTTACAGGGTTTCAGTTACAGTCCCTGGAGCAGTGGGGGGGGGGGGGGGGGGGTTAGATGCCTTGCTCAAAGGCATCTCAACCTTGGGTAGGGCGGGATTCGAACCGTTACACACTTTGTTACACTACCAGAACAGATGTAACAAAGACAGTAAAATAAAGTGTGACCAAAAAAACATTAGCGGAATCTACCTCAGCCAAGTAAAAAAAAAAAAAAAAAAAGATCGGAATGAATTGGTGTACTGAAAGGAGAGATGCATTTTCAATATAAAAGCTGTGTGTGTATGTGTGTGTGTGTGTGTTTGTGTGTGTGTGTGTGTGTGTGTGTGTGTGTGTGTGTGTGTGTGTGTGTGTGTGTGTGTGTGTGTTTTGAACAGGTGCTGCTGCAGGGTTGCAGGAGTGTAGAGCTGGACTGTTGGGATGGAGATGACGGCATGCCTATTATCTACCACGGTCACACACTAACCACCCGCATCCCATTCAAAGTGAGTGAATGCCTCATAAGCCAAACCATCTCGATGAATGTTCCCTATCTCTCAATGGGTTCACTTCCTGTTTACAAGAGGCCTGATGTGTGTGTGATTACAGTAAAGCAATGTAAAAGAGAACACTGTTTGGCTCCCATAGTCTATGGTGGGTGCAAAGTGTTAAGCGTTTTGAAAAAATAAACATATGATTGCGACAAGTGTGAAAATGATTGATAAAAACTGTTTACCGTAACACTTCTGCAGGATGTGGTGGAGGCAGTGAACCGCTCTGCGTTTGTCACCTCCGACCTGCCCGTTATCCTCTCCATAGAGAACCACTGCTCTCTGCCACAGCAGCGCAAGATGGCCGACATATTCAAGGTGAATGCAGACCTCAAACAGATAAACACTCATTTTGTACTTGTCATGGCCGAGCTGAACCACTTGTGGTCTGTCTCTGTATACTGTATACTCTGTATTGTCAATAATACCAGCTTGTCTCGCTGTACAGAAGATATTGATGACATTAACAGCATGTCTCTGTTCACAGAAAGTATTGAAGATATTGCCAGCTGGTGTTGGTGCTGGTGAGGTTATTTCACAGAAATCGTTGTGTGTTTAACTCTGCACTTTCAGACAGTGTTTGGGGACAAACTGGTGACTAAATTTCTGTTTGAGAGTGATTTCTCTGATGACCCTCTGCTCCCGTCACCATGGCAACTACGAGGGAAGATCCTGCTGAAAAACAAAAAGTTGAAAGCCCACCAGGCACCAGTCGATATCCTCAAACAGAAGGCAAGTCTGCACATTTACGATTATGAGATTATGCTGTAGATGATGTTACGTTATAGTGACATTTTCATTACCTTAACCTTAATTCCATGATAATGTAGGCAAAGATTATAAAAGACAAACCACTTGAATTGTCTGTGGTGTAGTTATGTCAATAGTGTCGATAGTGTAGGTGTTGATGTTATGACGACGGTGTCGATGTGATAATGACAGCATTGATCCTATGTCATGGTGTCTCTAATCATGGTGTTGACATTCATGTAAGGGACAAAGGCCACTGAGCAGACCTGTTCTGTGGAAATAATGGCAAGGTGAAGGCAAAGAACTGGAGAAAGCAGAGGAAGTGAATCAGCTAATCAGAACATAGGATTCCATTGCTAAGGAAGATAGGATTCCATTGTTAAGGAAGATAAGTTAGGATGAAGTTTCTCTCCCCTCACCAGGCTCATCAGTTGGCCTCTATGCAAGCCCAGGCCAGCAACGGACCTGTACCAGTCACCTCCCCTGGTGCCATTGAGGAGGAAGAGGAGGAGGAAGATGAGTATGACTACGATTACGAGTCCTTGTCTGATGGTGAGTGTGGTGCTTGAACTGCACATGATTAAAAAGGTCACAATATCAGAAATTATTACACTTATAGTCATCATCTCTCTGAATGTCTAAACCTTTTTCGTTATGTTAATAATGGCTAAAATCGTAGTAATAGCACAGTGATGAATATGGTTATGATGGTTATAAAAGTGTCCAAAGTAATTTAAGAAATTATTATTATTAGAAACATAATTACAGACTAAATACCATTTATGGAAAATCTCCAGTATTGTTTAGGTCTCATGGTTTCACTTATCTTTGGCCCATTGTAACATTGTTATACTGCTACATATTATTCTAACAAATTCTGGGCTTTACCCTAGATTCTTTTGTAGTGTGGCTTAACAAACTCATATTAACGTTAGACTTAGCTGTACTAGGGATTTATGTACAGTGTATATATGTACAGTTATGATACTGTACAGTACTAGGCCACTCACAGTGAAATGTTTTACAAACTGAATAGGCATTGTCAGTGGTTAAATTCCAGCGCTAATTCTTTCCTTTGCTGATAGTTATCCTCTTCTGGGTTCCCTGCCATTTTCACAAGCCCTCCTCTTACCGTCATTCTCAGACTTTTTTTTATCTCCTCTGAGACGCTTGGGATATCTTAGCTCCACTCCCTGTGTACTCTGGCAGGGGTTGGGGGGGGGGGGGGGGGGGGGGGGGGTATTTCCATGATCCTGGCTGGATGTCTATTAGAGAAGTGGGCCTTTCCTCGAAGTCAGGAGAAGTTTGGTGTGAATCAATCTACTGTACAGTCCTGTTGTTCAAGGATAGCGAGTTGAAAAAAGAATGGCAGAATTTGATGCAACATAGATTAATAATACAATATCATGAAATAATAAACTGTTAGCTAACACTAACTAAATGGTGCATAGAATCTAACTTTAGGTTTAATTTCCCAATGCCCCATTCTGTTAGCCTGGGTGTGCCCATACTGCCTGTGACGCTGCATTTGCATTTCGCGAACAAGTCAGTCTGGCCAAGCTGCCTATCTAAACCATTTCTGCTCAGCCCTCGGATAGGGGGCCAATGAAAATCGAGCATTTCAAAAGGCAATGACGCGGTAGTTTAGTGACCAGAAATCTATCTCAGTCACTGTCTACATGGCGAACATGGAGCAACCGTAAGATTTCAATGCAGCTGTAGCTGCTGTCAAAGGGAAGTTCTCTCTGAAAATAGAGGAAAGGGCAGCCCTTGAAACATTTGTTGCGGGAAAGGGCGTTTTCGCAATGCTATCGACCGGCTTCGGTAAAAGTTTAATTTATCAGTTAGCCCCGCTGGTAGCGAAGTCGATGGGGCTTTGCGAGAACGCTGTTGTTGTAGTCATTTCGCCTTTGATCGCACTGATTCGTTTTTCGAATATCAACATCAAATGACCAAAAACATCAGACACTCTCATGTTCACCTCACAAGTCCGACAACGCCATTTCTCTATCACTACAGGCTACTACTACTTTTTGTTTGGATCAAGCAGTTTCTTTCACTGCGTATTCACCTCATCTTAGGACAGAGGGGCGTGATTGATTGAAGCTTCGTCCAGTAGCAAACGGAGGCATTTGAAAGAGGCGGGTTAAGCCCGCCTTCTGAGAAATGGGTTTACAACACAGCTTGGCCAGACCAATGCTCGCAGAGCATTGACAAGTCGCGATAGCCAGGCTACCATTCTGTTAGTGTTAGCTACCAGTCCATTATTCAGTCTAGGTTGCATCAGTTTTTCCCATTCTTTTTCCTACCAACAGGTCCCGTGATCTCAAACAGGGCTATGGATTGATTCACATCAAACCATCAAACGTTTCCTTTAACTCTACCTCTCACCATGCCTTTCTCTCTCTTTGTTTTCTCTCTCCCCCTCCCTCTCTCTTTCTTCTCTCTCTCTCTCTCCTTTCCTCATATGACTGGCTCCATCTCTAGCTGACGTCCTTATTACCTCTCCTGTTCTGTATGGCCAAGAAGGTAAAACGTGCCTGATAAGAAGCCCCATATCCTTACTGTGAACTGTTGGCCAGTCCCGCTGCATGCTTTGTGCTACCTCATCTCATTTCTCTCTCTCTCTCTCTCTCTCTCTCTCTCTCTCTCTCTCTCTTTCTTGTCTATCTATCTATC
This sequence comes from Coilia nasus, assembly GCA_027475355.1. NCBI lineage: Eukaryota > Metazoa > Chordata > Actinopteri > Clupeiformes > Engraulidae > Coilia > Coilia nasus. The sequence goes on along the minus strand of CM050204.1, from coordinate 12,000,195 downwards.
TATCTATCTATCTATCTATCTATCTATCTATCTATCTATCTATCTATCTATCTATCTATCTATCTATCTATCTATCTATCTATCTATCTATCTATCTATCTCTTCTCTTTTCTTTCTTTTTCTTTCCTTCTCCTCTTTTGTTTTCTCTTTCGCTCTTCTTTTACCTTCCACCCTCCTTCTTTCTGTCTTCCTCTCTGCCCCCCCCCCCCCCCCCCCCGTGTGATACCTCATTTCCCTTACTAGCCAGCTCACTGTAATTCACTGTGCTGTGTCCTCCAGCACGCAATATGTGATAATGCTGTGGGCCCACTGCATGAGGTTCAATTCCGTTTTTATGTGCACCTTACTGAGGCACACACTCTCTCACTGACTCACACACAAATGCACACACACACGTATGTGCACACACACACACACGCACGCACACAAACGCACACGCACACACACAGCCTTCCCAGTTTCTGACCTCTGGCTACACTCCAGCCATTTAACAGTCCAGCTGTAGAACAGCTGGTTTGTGTCAGAGTTTGCAGCACAGTGTGTGAATGGTGTGGGTGCATGTGTGTGTGTGCATGTTTTTGTGTGATTTTGTGTGTGTAAGAGCACATGTGTGTACATGTGTGTGTATGTGTGTGCATGAGCACATATGTACGTGTGTGTGTGTATGTGTATGTGTATGTGTACTGTATGTGTGTATGAGTCTGAGGGCATATCCTTACCACCCACTTCCACACACAGACTCATTCCACACCCATCCCACCCAGTCCATGACAAAAACAAACTCATTCCTCAGTCTCAAGGACCACTCAGAGAGGAGCATTATGGGTAACACACCCATGCAACATGGTTGTGATTTCAGTAGTGGAGGGGATGGGGAATCCCCAAGCAGACATATTCTCAGCCATGGGGTAAAGGTTGGGGAGGGAGAGAGAGAGAGGATAGAGAGATATAAAGAGAGAGGATGTTTGTGCGGGTATAAATACCCACATGGATAAACATGGCGGCCCACGTCATCAACCCTGTGTTCTTAGAGGGGTCATGACCCCTGCGGGTGGTAGGGGTTCATCTGAAGGGGCGCAAGGACATCTGGGTTCTCAGGCCCCCCATCTGCCCCCCGCTCTCCCTCCCTCTCTCCGTCCGTCTGTGTGATGGGAGTTTCATTTTCTCTTGGTTTCCTGGACCAGGGACCAGCTCAGTGCCAGACAAGATGTGCTGTGACCTCCAGTACACACAGTTTGGCCCCCCATTCACCACAGACTTGGTCTCCAATCTCATATATATACATTATGTATGTATTATATATTTCAGATCTACCATGAACTCGGCCTCCAGTATCATATCTACACGTGTATTTGAGACTCACTATAAACCCAGTCTCCAATCTCATATGCTCTATTGTCACACATGTACAATATAGTCATATCAGTCAGCAATGACATATGTATGTTTGTATGTATGTATGTATGTATGTATGTATGTATGTATGTATGTATGTTTGTATGTTTGTATGTATGTATGTATGTATGTATGTATGTTTGTATGTATGTATGTATGTGTGTGTGTGTGTGTGTATGTATGTATGTATGTATGTATGTATGTATGTATGTGTGTGTGTGTGTGTGTGTGTGTGTGTGTGTGTGTGTGTGTGTGTGTTTGTATGTATGTATGTATGTATGTATGTATGTATGTATGTATGTTTGTATGTATGTATGTTTGTATGTATGTATGTATGTATGTATGTATGTATGTATGTATGTATGTATGTATGTATGCATGTATCTATGCACAGTATAATAGTATATGGCAACATTTTCAGTACCACTAGAGACTGTGTTCATAATGATTATTACATTACATTTAGCTGACACTCTTACCCAGAGTAACTTACAGTGAATTGGGTACTGGGACTGTCCTCCTGAAGCAGTGTCAGGCTAGATGCCTTGCTGAAGGGCACTTCAGCCATGGATGAGGGTGCAGGAGAGTGCTGGCTATTCACTCTGCCACCTACACCCACAGGAATTTAACCTGCAACCCTCTGATCCAAAAACCAAATCCTTAGCCATTAGGCCACAGCTGCCCCAATAGTAACAAATAACAGAAGTCAAATAAATCAGGGTAAAAGGAAACAAATGAATACCAATTGATATTACATATCAGTAGAGCTTTGGGCTTTTACCTCCCTATGCCCCTTTAGACACACTAAGACATGGAGATAAACTTGAGATGAACTGTAAACACTGACTATGGTGGGGATGCATGCGGTTATGGTACATATGGCTGGCTCACACACTGACTGTTGAAAGATTGGTGTTGTTCAGAGCTTCTGTGCTGTGGAAAATATGTGTGTGGTGTATGTGTGCTTTGAGGTATTGAGAATGCTGCATGGTCTCTGTGCAGGTTTGTGATGGCAGTGCGATATGATGAGTGATGATGTGGTTGAATGCATTCTAATATGTGTGTTGTGTGTGTGTGTGTGTGTGTGTGTGTGTGTGCGCGCGCGTGCGCGTGCATGCCTGCGTGCATACCTGCGTGCATGCGTGTGTATGTGTGTGTGTGTGTCTGTATGTGTGTGTGTGTGTGTGTGTGCGTCTGTATGTGTGTATGTGTGTGTGTGTGTGTGTGTGTGTCTGTTTGTCCATGTGTGTGCGTGTCTGTTTATCTAGACAACATCCTTGAGGACCGTCCGGAAGGGAAG
>CM050204.1:11960000-11992500 GCA_027475355.1 Coilia nasus | reverse complement strand
CATAGTAAAACAGTAGTGTACATTAGACAGGTTTATTCAGTACAGTAAACTGAGTGTACATGTACATTAGACAGGTTTATTCCGGAGCACAAGGGGATGTTTGAACTGCTCTTCATTCACCTGCTTTACATCAGCTCTGCTGTTTGTAGTTATCATGCAACACAGAGCACAGTGACTTTTAAACACACACACACGCACACGCACACACACACACACACACACACACACACACACACACACACACACACACACACACACACACACACACACACACACACAGGTTTCCTACAGGCTCTGTCTGAACTCATATTGTTTAATCAGACCTTGTTGGCATGACTATAAAAACACAGACAATGGTACGCTTAAGAACAGGCAGGTTTGTTGCTATGGCAATAAACACAAATTCTACTGCCCTCACAACTGTTTTATCTTCTCTTTCTCCTTCTCCATTCCTGCCTCTGTGATGTTTCTGTTTTAGATCATCTCTGGGCAGAACGTGTGTCCTGGGAACACTTCGGCGAGTCCGTGCGTGGAGGTGGATGTTCTGGGAATGCAGGCGGACGCAGCCCACTTCCGCACCAAGGCGGCGCACCGGAACGCCCTGAACCCCATGTGGGGCCAGAGCTTCCAGTTCCCCGTGGTCATGGAGGACCTGGCCTTTCTGCGCTTCAGCGTGGTCGAGCACAGCAGCTCGCAGGTCACCGCCCAGAGGATCCTGCCCATTAAAGCACTCAGGCCAGGTGAGGTCAGACACAGTAACTTACTTAGGCCAGGTGAGTTCAAACATTGAGTGCCTCAGTCACACCCAGGTGAGGTAAGACATACGCTGCATCCGAATACCTCAGAATACAGAATACCTCAGACAGAGACAGAGTGACCTCACTCTGAATAAAACTCCTCAGATAGGACAGGTAAGATCAACTGCTGTGGTCTAGTGGTTAGGGAGTTGGTCTTTGGATTGGTGAGTCACAGGTTCGAATCCCACCCTACCCAAGGCTGAAATGCTCTTGATTAATGCATCTAACCCCACACTACTTCAAGGAATCCCATTCCAGGGACTGCAACTGAAACCCTGTAAATAACTGTAAGTCAGTCTGGATAAGAGTGTCAGCTAAGTGTAATGTAAATTAAAAGCTCAATAGATTGCCCTACCCAGGACGGGTAGGGTTAAATACTGGGTCAAAATTCCTCAGACAGTACAGTTAATATTACAGTACATAGAATCCTTTTTAGATGAGATCAGGTCCATAGTAATCCATCAGGTATATTGTTAAGTCCTTCAGATATACTGCAAAGCCTTTCAGTGAGACCCACGTGATAAGACTGAAACCTTCACTGTGGTGAAGTACAGCATGTTACAGGTGCTGAAATGAGGAGGGAGAATTTTCTACATGTTCCCAGCTGTGTAAAGCTAGATTTATACTCAGTCATGTTCTGACATGGAGGGTTTTCCTGTTTTAACTGTGGTGGCACTATGACACCTCTGATAAGGAGAAGACTGGTGCATCAGTGACATCATATTGTCGGCAGACAGGACAGATGCAACGAGTATACTGAAGCCTTAAAGGTGTACTTCCATCGTGTTTGTATTAATTTTGCAGTGGTCTCTAGTATTAATGAATGCCCTGTGAGCCAGTTTTGGTGAAAAAACTGCTTTAGTGCTTCTGTTTCAGGCTGTTCTAGTTTGGTGGAGGAAATGGAGCAGCGAGAATGACAGGTTCTTGGCTATGCTCGTCACAGGATAGAATCATTCGAAGCCCATTCGGTCATAGCGAACCAAATAGAAGATCTAAACGTTCTACACAAACACACATACTTACTTATACTTCGCTTAGTGAGTGTGTGCTGCAATAAAACTTCTCCAGTAATCTGTGGCATAGCTTTTTCTAATTTACAATCCTATGTCACTTTGTTGGCCTTTTTCTTATTCACTCATTTTCCCGCCTGCTTTCTTTCACTAACTAATGGAGGCAATCAGGTTAGAAGAACATTTTCACGTGCAGCATGCATATGCAACTCAGGGTGACCTGTCGTATTTCAAGAGAGCAAGTACTAAACAGTTTCTCGTGGAAGTACTCCTTTAAGGCTTATACGTTGAAAGTAATGCTCAGTTCTCCATGTTTGTATTTGACCAAATAGGGAAAACACACTCACTGACAATATACCACATTTTATAAAATAGTGACTTCCTTAAAGCCACATTCATCTCTCACATGCACAGCCACTTTGGGAGGCATGATGTTTTTGTGTGTGTTTGAGAGTGACATGCACTTACAGACAGCTGTGAAAAGAAGTGTGTGACAGTCCAGCTCCATAACAGCAGATTCTCTGCATGTTTCTCCTCTGCTCTCTCTCTCTCTCTCTAGCGCTCTCTCTCTCTCTCTCTCTCTCTCTGTCTCTCTCTCTCTCTCTCCCCTCAGTGTCTCCCCCCGATCGTCTAAATACAGCCAGTCTCATTCGGCCTGATGGGACTATGGGGGGAAATAGCAAAATGTTTTGCCCAATCAGTGCCCCACCACACACACACACACACACACACACACACACACACACACACACACACACACACACACACACACACACACACAAATACATACACATACCCCATGTCATGCCCATGTACAGCCCTCATAGCACCATGAGAGACATTCGCACAAACATTGTAAATTTCGTCAGCTCATCACAGTGCTTGTTTTTCCTTCTGCGACCGAGGACGTTGATGAAATCCAAACGGGGCACACATACTTGGCCATAATTGTGAGGTATGTCTGGGGCAGGCCCTCGGTGACCGTGCGACACAGTGCACAGTGCTACTCTAAAGCTGTGTCACTCAATGTCATGGAGCCCAGCCAGCAATCCTGTCACTTCTTTGTCACTTTTGCCACAAAGTTGGCCTGTACATGTCGGCTACTGTCTGATTATAAGATCAGCTTATCAGCTTGATGCAGTAGGGAATTATTTTTTGGCATAACTGTTAAATATGCCTGGGACAGGTCCTCAGTGACCGTGCGTCATGGCGGAGTATGCTGTCCTTAGTAGCATGCTAACAGGTCCAATCCGATTCAATGACCTATGCTAAGCTAATAGCTGAAGTGCTACTGTCAGATTTGGAGATTCTACTGCCAGATCCGGAGATAGGCTGAATGGACTGAAAAAGGGTAAAACTCAACTGTTTAGCTGTAAGGGACCCTGGGAACCTGGTGTCGTGTTGCCCAGCCTTTCCTACTGTTGGACCCTTTCAGTTCTGTACAATCACCACACAGTTGACCCATGAAGCTCGACTACATGTAATAAATGAAGCCAGACTTTTCAACTTCTAAATACAGGCTACAATGAAGTGATGCTATAGAGAACTTTATTACACACACACTGTGTTGAATTTTCTGGATGCAACAATTTGTTGACATAAGTGTGTGTGTGTGTGCATGCGTGTGTGCGTGTGTGTCTGTATGTGTGTGTGTGTTTAGGTTACAGACACCTTCAGCTGAGGAACCAGCACAATGAGCCTCTGGAGATCTCGAGTCTCTTCATCTTCAGCCGCAGGGCTGACGAGAACACTACTGGAAACACCTTACCAGCAGCCTGGGTGAATAAACACACAAACACACACACAAACACACACACACACACTCTCTCTCTCTCTCTCTCTCTCTCTCTCTCTCTTCCTTTCTCTCTGCTACACCCCAAACACACATATTCTGCTCTGTGGATAAAGTGTACAAAGTATTTACTCAAAGCGTACTGTACGTACCGTAATACTGTAATGCATTAATTACACCAAAACTATGAACATCACCAGAACACAAAAACTCATTCGTTAATGTGTGTCTGTTTACAATGAAAATAATAACATAATAACTCTCTGCAGCAGGGTGTACACATTCAGCATAACCACCTTCATGGATGTTAAACAATACACTTCTTCTCTGACTGACAAGACATAAAACAAAATGGCTCACGCAAGACCCTCTGTGACCTGCCGGAGCCTAAGTTGTCACCTCATAAATCCATGTCCCATCAGGCCACTAGACCTGCCTTATAACGAGCGGCAACCACCGTGCTAGCATAAGCAGGCGTGTGAGCTCAGCCGCTATATATATATATGTATATACACACACTTACACGCATGGCTGGCGTGTCTCCTGTGTGTCCTCCCGTGTTAATGCCTGTCCTTTTCACTCTGGTGTAACCTCATACACGACAAGAGCGTCCATCTGCAGTTTTGTTTTCTGCTGTAGCCTCGCGGTGGAATGTGTGTTGGGGGGGGGGGGGGGGGGACTGCTTGACTGACTGATTATTCTGTATGTAGCCAATTGCACTACCTCCTGGTATTTTTAACTTATTTTTAACCTTTTAACTTTTTAACTTTTATATTTATTGATTTATTTTCTTATTTAGGACAAATGGGTATCACCTTTTTAGAATATTTTCTTTTGCACTTTTTTTATATCCTTTTCCTTTAACTCTGGTCTTGTATGTCTTGTATGTCTTGCATGTATGTCAACTACTCATGTTGTTTGTGGAATATATGTTGCTGTTACTACTGCGACACATGAATTTCCCCACTGTGGGATAATAAAGGGCATACTTACTTACTTACTTACTTACTTACTTACTTACTTACTTACTTACTTACTTACTTACTTACTTACTTACTTACTTACTTACTTACTTACTTACTTACTTACTTACTTACTTACTTACTTACTTACTGACTGACTGACTGACTGACTGACTGACTGACTGACTGACTTACTTACTTACTTACTTACTTACTTACTTACTTACTTACTTACTTACTTACTTACTTACTTACTTACTTACTGACTTACTTACTTACTTACTTACTTACTTACTTACTTACTTACTTACTTACTTACTTACTTACTTACTGACTTACTGACTTACTTACTTACTTACTTACTTACTTACTCATGCTGTGTCCCTGTGCAGTCCATCTTTGGTGTAGCCTCACACTGTACATGTCTGAAAACTTCAGCCAGAAAGACTCAAATATGAGGAGTTCGAATGAAACGTTTAATAAAGATAGAAATTAACAGTTGAACATTAAGCAGGAAGTAGATACTCTTTGGCGTAGGGCGTTGGGTCATCGGCCCAGGTCTTGCACTGATAGATCCGGCAGACCCTGCCATAGCCAATTAGCAGGAACTGGAGATACCCCCAGGCAAGTAGACAGGGACCAAACTGATGGTGGTGGGGAGGGAGGAGGACATGTCGATACGATACACACCTGAAGCAGCGAACAAGGTGAATTAGTCAAGTCATTATAAAGCAGGTGGCGGCCGCTGATTGGTCAGAGACAGAGTGCTTCCGTAACATTAGAGTCTTTCTGGCAGAATTGGAGCAGGCTTACATTTCAGACATAGTCTTGGGAGGATAGTCCTTACTAGTGCCTACTCAGAGTAGTGTCCTCTTTATGCGCCTCACTAAAAACTGTGAAAATGTCAGTTGTAACTTTTAGAAAGCCTTCTGGCCAACATATGCAGCCTAACACCGTATTCATCCGCTCCGACGCCACTGGCCTGCAAAAATGTTGTGTTGTGGTGACCTTGCCAAACTGTAAAGCAGTTTGAGCTACATCTTGTATGTATGAATTGTGCTATACAAGTAAAGATTATTATTATTATTATTATTATTATTAACACTACTGCATAGAGGATGCTCAGACACTCTGTAGCGAGGGGCGAGAGCAGTCACCCCATCCCGCCTCGAACCCAGGTCTCCAGGCGAGCCAAACATTCATTCTGACTGCAATGCCAAAGTGACACTCCGCAGTCCGGAATGGCTTTCAAAAGCACATGCTCAACCATAGTGATGTCACTTCATCACACACACATACACACATGCATACACACACACACGCACACACAAGCTGGTGCAGTTTCTGTGTGGTGGTAACCTCAGGCTTGTGCTGTGTGCAGTTGTTCAATACTGAGGAGAGGCGAGCTGCTGTGCAGTACAAGGTGACCATCCATGGAGTCCCAGGCCCTGAGCCCTTCACTGTGGTGTGTGTGGGTGAGAGAACCACGGCTGCACAGCTCATAAACAAGGTAAGTGCAAGGTAACAGCAGTAGAGTGCCTAAGTCATGCCCCTTCAGGTAGACCCCATGGAACCTAAGTTCGGAAAAATAATGAATGGGAGTCAATGGAGAGAGATAAAAGTTATTTTCTGGTCTGGTTTTCTGGTTCTGTGATGATTGGGAATTTAAATGATGACTTTTCACACCGAGAAAGCACAGTTTTTTCCACAGGCTGCAGAAGTTACGGTAGGTTTTGTGTGAAACCGCGTAGTGGACTACAAATCCTAGCCTCACGTAATATATGTAGAAAATAACTTTTATCTCTCCATTGGCTTCCATTCATTATTTTTCCATTCATTATTATTATATTTCATTATTCATGATTTCACACTGGATATGTCCACTAATTTCAGTATGGCGATAAACTTGTTTTTATATTACATTTAGCAGACGCTTTTATCCAAGGTGACTTACAAAAGGAGGACATAAAGAAGCTAACAGAAATGTAGAGGATCACAGAGTAAAGAAAGGTATGACAAAGTTAGAGCAGCCTAGGGTTCACACCAGGAGATAAATGTGCCTTGAGTGAGTTTCCTGGAGCAGGGGCACTTCAGACTCCAGAGCAGGTTGCGCACTGCTCCACGTCAGTGGCAACCTGCTCTGGAGCTGCAGAAACAGTTGAAAGGAAAGGAAATTCAGCAGAAAGCAGCCCGGCTACTGCTTGGAATCTGAAAGCGCCTTGACTCCTGCCCCTAACTGCTCATCCGGTTTCACCAGGACTCTTCTCTCTCTTTCTCTCTCTCTCTCTCTCTCTCTCTCTCTCTCTCTCTCTCTCTCTCGCTGTGTGTGCTCCTTCTCAGCTCCTGCCATCCTGCTCCTCCTCTCCCTCGGACGTATTCCTGCTGGAGGAGAAGCAGCCGCTGGCTCGGGAGCGCGGGGAGCGGGGGGAGGCGCGGGGGAAGGCCCCCCTGCAGAGGGTGCTGGGGCCAGAGGAGGAGGTGCTGAAGGTCCTCAACAGCTGGAACCCCGAGGAGGGATACCTTGCACGACTGTGCCTCAAGACCAAGGAGGAGGTGTGTGTGTGTGGGTGTGTGTGTGTGTGTGGGGGGGGGGGGGGGGGGGGGGTGAGAGTGAGAGAGAGAGAGAGACAGACAGACTGAGAGACAGACAGACTGAGAGACAGACAGACAGACAGACAGACAAAGAGTCAGAGAGACAGAAAGGGAGAGAGAGACAGACAGAGAGAAAGAGAGAGAGATATGAACACAATGAAAGTTTAAATAAAATCTTTCTTTGTTATCTTTTATGTTTAGGCTGTACTGCATGTGATTATGATTAACATGCATGCTCAGTTATAAACCAAGCTGTCTACTGACATGAACTAAAATTCATACTCTCTTACACAAACTCTCATTTGAAGTGTTACAGGAGTGATTTCAGATTGCTCTGTGCCTGTGCTTTTTACTGAGTATGTTGGTCTCGTTCTCTTTTCCTGGAGCTCCACCTACTGGTGTATAAATGTACTGCAGATCTTTTTTGAGAGCCTTGGCAGACATCCACAATAAATAGACATAGGACATACAGGTAAACATACACTGTACACTTTCAACAAGAAGGAAAGTTCAAGGTAGCTCTTCTTGGTAGCTGGTGTAGGTGAAAAAAATGTGCAATATGTAAGGTGCAATAAGTGAAGGTGCAACTGGTAAAGTGCAAGTGTGAAAGCAGCATGGACATCAGTGTGTGTAAGATTGTTTTTTGGATGTCAGTAACATGTTCATGGAATGTTCATGGAATCCTCTTCATTGTGTTGATTAGCCTGATGGCTTGTGGACAGTGTCAAGAGCAGACACACACACACACACACACACACACACACACACACACACACACACACACACACACACATAGCACCTAACTCTCAAGTAAATTTACTTGTCAGAAAAGTCCTTGCAGTTCACCGGACATGGTCCTCCTTGTGCATCCCTCACTGTAGAATCTGACTGAGACGAGTGCTGCCACAGAGAGGGCAGAGGAGCTAACAAGCGGTGCTGTGGACGAAGACTCTTTCCTGGTCCACGTCCACGATGTCTCCCCAGAGCAGCCCCGCACCGTCATCAAAGCCACGCGCCACAGCACGGCTCAGGACATCATCTACCAGGTAGCAAAGTGACAAGCAGACGGACAAATATATACAGTATTTGCCTTTTTTGCATAGATTTTTTTTGTTTTCTCCTTCTGTTTCATATGTTCTTTTATATAATATAATAGAATAGAATAGAATAGAATAGAATAGAATAGAATAGAATAGAATAGAATATATACCACAGCTTTGTTCAATTTTCCATTGTGATGCCTTTTTTAGAATGTTCTATATACGTACACCTGTGAAGTAGTCCCTGCTTTCCGACCGCATCACGCTTATGTATCAATGCTCCAAGTTCGTGACGCAATAAGTCCGTCTCATGTCATGGCTGCATTACCACCTCGAACGTGCATTAACTTTCTTCTATACGAATATCTGATATCCCTTACATATTTACTTGTGTGACATCCGTCTATCCCCGCTTTTAGACTCTGAGTAAGGCCAAGCACTGCAGTGGCCTGCTGTGTGGACCGGACGCCAGTAGCTACGTCCTGCTGGAGGAGGTTTCCAAGGAGACGCCGGGGTGGAGGGCCCCACCCAAGTCGGTGCAGCGGGTGCTGTGTGATCACGAGTGTGTGTTTCAGGCTCAGAGCCGCTGGAAAGGGGCGGGCAAGTTCATCCTCAAGCTAAAGGAACAGGTGCAGGTAGGTGTGTGTGTGTGTGTGTGTGTGTGTGTGTGTGTGTGTGTGTGTGTGTGTGTGTGTGTGTGTGTGTGTGTGTGTGTGTGTGTGTGTGTGTGTGTGTGTGTGTGTGTGTGTGTGTGTGTGTTTTTAAAGAGGGCAAGTTTAAATTATGAGTTTGTGTGTGTGTGTCTGACCAGGTGTGTGTAAGCTCACTCTCTGGCTGCAAGAATGAACACAAATAGGTTAATGTGTGCATGTGCATGCAGAGGTAGATTGTCAGAAAACTAAAAGTAGAAAAGTCCAATTAAAATGTGTTTTGGCAGGATAGATGATAAATTCCACCCCCTCTCTTTGTGTGTGTGTGGGTGCATTTGTGCCTGTGCACATTTGTATGTTTGTGTGTGTGTGTGTGTGTGTACATGTGCTGTTGTGTGGTGCGTGTGGGTGTGTGTGTGCGGGTGCGTGTACATGTGCCTGTGTGTGGTGTGTGATCATGTGCAAATGTGCGTGTGTGTGTGTGTGTGTGTGTGTGTGTACATGTGCTTGTGTGTGTGTGTGTGTGTGTGTGTGTGTGTGTGTGTGTGTATGTGTAAAATATGTGTTCATGTGTAAATGTGTGTGTGTGTGTGTAATATGTGTTCATGTGTAAATGTGTGTGTGTGTGTGTGTAATATGTGTTCATGTGTAAATGTGTGTGTGTGTGTGTGTGTGTGTGTGTGTGTGTGTGTGTGAATGTGTGTGTGTGTGTAATATGTGTTCATGTGTAAATGTGTGTGTGTGTGTGTGAATGTGTGTGTGTGTGTAATATGTGTTCATGTGTAAATGTGTGTGTGTGTGTGTGTGTGTGAATGTGTGTGTGTGTGTAATATGTGTTCATGTGTAAATGTGTGTGTGTAATATGTGTTCATGTGTAAATGTGTGTGTGTGTGTGTAATATGTGTTCATGTGTAAATGTGTGTGTGTGTGTGTGTGAATATGTGTGTAATATGTGTTCATGTGTAAATGTGTGTGTGTATGTGTGTGTGTTTGCAGACGGTGCGTGATGAGCGGGGGCGGCGGGGCCTGTCTCTGGCGGGGGAGCTGAAGCGTCTGACGGGGCGGAGCAGGGGCGTGTGGATGGGGGTGCAGGCGGGGCTGGAGCTGGGCCACAGTAAGGAGGAGCGCGCCGCATGCTGCCTCCACCTCACTGAGACCTGCGAGTGAGGGGCCGTGTGTGTGTGTGTGTGTGTGTGTGTGTCTGTGCATGTGTGTGTGTGTGTTTTTCTGGGGTGACACACAGCCAACGCCACTCTCACAGGTACGGTAACTAACCATATCTCTCTCTTTCTCCATCACACACACAAACACACACACACAAATTATACAACCACACATTCGATAACACAATATTGGCATTATGACTGAGTACGGCATTGTCAGTGTAATGCACAGACTCAGACAGACAGACAGACACACACACACACACACACACACACACACACACACACACACACACACACACACACACACACACACTCACACACACAAACTACACACAGAGGTTATACCCACACAATAATATCACACATGCACATGTGTCCATGATCATTTTTTATCTTATCTGTCATATGACTTTATCAGTCTGTGTTATCATGAGTACACAGAGGTCACTTCATTGATCTTTGCATAATTATTGTCATTTGCTCTAGTATAGAATGACAGCCAGGAAGAGTGATCAATAACAGAAATTGGATTTGGATTTACGTCGTGTATATCTGCTTGCTTGACTGTCCCTTGTGTCAGTGCAAGTTTTAGCATTATATATCACATTCCACTGCTTCCTGGTTAACTAAGCATATACCTCCTGTTTTATCAGTACCACTTACTGTCCTTATCTGAGCTCAAACACGAACACACTCCGCACACTGATTTTTACACATACTGTACAGGCCAAAAGTTTGGACACATCTTCTTATTCAATGCGTTTTCATGACTAGAATATAAGACATGTTTTAAATTATTTCACACTTTTTTGTTAAGTACATAATTACCTCCGCCAAGGAGGTTATGTTTTTGCTGCCATTGGTTTGTTTGTTTGTCTATCTGTTTGTTTGTTTGTTAATAGCATAACCCGAAGTTCTGGACGAATTTCAACAAAATTTTCAGGATAAATCATAAGCTAACTAAGAACTGATTAGTTTCTGGTGGTGATCCAGATCACCACCTGGATCCAGGATTTTTTTAAAGGATTCTTCACCATTGCGAGATAGGGACAATTTGGACATTTTTGCTCATGACTCTATAAATAATGCTCAGAATTCTCGTTTACCCATCAAACTAAAAGTCTTCAGGTGGGGATGGTATAAGGTGGAGATTTCAGCTGGCTTGGCAAAGGTCTGCGGTCTCTGAGTGCTTTTCTAGCTCCATATGTGTTCATTCACAGTTTTGATGCTTTCAGTGAGAATCTACAATGTAAATAGTCATGAAAATAAAGAAAACACATTGAATGAGAAGGTGTGTCCAAACGTTTGGCCTGTACTGTATACATACAGAAAGGCTGCATCTGTGCACTCAGGATATTTGCCTTAACTTAACTCAATTACTCTGTGTTGCTCGCATTTTTGTTTTGTCTGCTCATTCAACTAAGATTATCTGATATTAATGATGGTTTTGCAGTTGAGAAATATACTGTAAATACTAATGTATTTTAGGTTTTACTAAGTGAGTGGTAACATTCATACACTCGAGGACGATATTATTAGCCCCCCTTCTGAAATTAGACATCTCTCTTGATTTCTCGGTGAGAATGACAGTTATTAACAAGTTTATGTTATTCTGGAAACAAGTATACTATGGAGATAATGTTTAACAAGTTGAATTTTGAATTTGGTATTGTTATAAGCAGTGTAAACAAAAAAGGCAAAAAATGACAAGGACAAAATTATTAGCCCCCTGATCATTAATCGTCAGTACGGTGCCCTTTATGACCCAAATCTGACAAAAGGCTCTTTGATTAGTTGTTAACTAGGTTGGCACGTGTCCTCCTAGGGATTTTGGCTCATTTCTCCATTGCAAATTGTTTTAGCTGGTCCAAATTGCATGGATGTTGAGCATGGGCATTCATTTTCAACACTCATCAAATATCTAAAGGATTGAGATCTGAACCACTCCAGGATCATGGTTTTAGTATCCTTGAAAAACATTTGGACTAATTTGGATGTACACTTTGGGTTATTATCTTATTGGAAGACCTAGCAAAGATCTTAGCTTAATCTATGACCATATTTCTGCATGGTCTCCTTCCATATTCTATCACAGTCTTCTTTTTTCATGGTGCCGTACACCCAAACAAGGCTTCCGGTGCCTGAGGCTGCCACAGAATGATGCTACCATCACCATGTTTAACTGTGAAAACCGTGGTTTACCAAGGTTTAAGGCCTATCCCTTTCTTCACCTAACAGAAGCAGAATTCATGCGTCCAATCAGGTCCAATTAAATCTCATCAGACCAAAGCACAGACTTCCAAAACTCATTTTTGACTTTCAAATGTTCACAGGCAAACCTCAATCGGACTCTGATATGCAGCACCCTTAGTAAAGGGGCACTACTGTGATGATGGCGCCGAAGCCCAATGTGATCACAAGCCCTCACAACTGTCTTTCTTGAAAAGAAAACTCTAGATGAGGCCAGGTCAACAGCAATCATCTAGGCAGGTGTCCAGGGCTTCTTTGGTCTAATGAGACTAAGCACAGTTCCCACAGTTACACATGGTGGTGGGAATATTAAGGTGTTCGGCTGTTTTGCAGCCTCAGATACAGGGAGCATGGGTCTGGGTTTGGATTCCTGGGTCTTCCAGCAACATAATAACCCAAAGCATACATCTAAATTAGTTCAGAAGGTCTTCAAGGATACTAAAACCATGATACTGAAATGGCCCGCTCGGAGTCCAGTCCACAATCCCATTGAGAGTCTGTGGCAAATGTCTGTGTTCAGCATCCATGCAATTTGGACGAGCTAGAACAATTTGCAATGGAGAAATGGGCCAAAATCCTTAGGAAGACATGTGCAAATCTATTTAACAACTAATCAAAGAGCTTTTTGTCAGTTTTGATTCAGAAAGGGTACCGCATTGACTATTAATGATCAGGGGGCTAATAATTTTGTCCTTGTCATTTTTTGCCTTTTTTGTTTAAACTGCTTATAACAATACCAAATTCCAAATTCAACTTGTTGAACATTATCTAGTATACTTGTTTCCAGAATAACATAAACTTGTCAATAACTGTCATTCTCACCGAGAAATCAAGAGAGATGTCTAATTTCAGGAGGGGGGCTAATAATATCGTCCTCAAGTGTATATTCATCATGATTTATATATTTGTCTACATGTCTGTTTGACAAGTGCTTGGTTGGCTGTCAGTTTTAGTCTTTGGGTCTTTGAATCTTTGCATTGTTTTTTAATATTTTGAACTGCCTGTTGGAATTATTGTGAAGTGAATAAGATATTTTGACTTGTACTCACATCCGTAGACATCAGAGTGCATTAGTGTGGTGTGTAGTGTGTGTACAGCATGTGTAGAATGAGGTGTTTCTCAGGCATGTAGTCTACTCTTCACCTGCCTGCCTGTTGTGCTCATGTGTGCTTTCCCTCCCTCCCTCCCTCCCTCCCTCTCTTTTTCCATTGCTCGGTTTTTCCTTCCCTCTCTGTCTCTCTTTTCCCCTTCTTCCTTTCTCTCTTCCTCTCTTGCTTCTTCCCTCTTTCCCTTCCTCCCTCTTTCTGTCTTCCTCTCTCATCCTCCCTCCCTCCATCCCTTTCTCTTTCCCTCTCCCTCTCTTTCTCCCTCCCTCTCTCTCCTCCTTCCCCTCATACAGGAGGTCTGTCTGAGGGCCTGAAGCTGTGGTTGGCTGGGAACAGGCCGGGGGCGGGGAGAGAGACGCTTGGCCACTCCCACTCCCTCCCCTCCCAGCCTCCTCATCTCTTGTGGAACTGGAAGATCCACAAATGAAACAGAACCTCTGACACACACACACACACACACACACACACACACACACACACACACACACACACACACACACACACAAACACTCAAACATGCAGTGATACAAACTCACGCCGTTGCAAGCTCCTCTTGTGCCAGGCCGCGGATGGGTTTTTACAAGCACAGACATGGACGAGGAAAAAATGGCAGCCAGATACAGGTAGCCACAGCCCCAAAACACACACACACACACAAACACACACACAGATATGCACTCTTGTGTTACGGACCGCAAGGACACAAGACTGTTTTGAGGTGTGTGTTATGTCCACTGCTCTGCCTGGAGGAGAAGAGGTCCCTGCTCCACCATCACCAACCAGAGCTGGACCCGCCACACGTGTTCTCCCCTCCCCTGAGAGACTGCTGTTATCTCTCCTCTGTGTGAGACTGCATTGCACACATGCTGTTGTTCTTTACTGTCCTATACGGACTCCTCGCCGAGCTGAATCAGTTTTTTAAAACCATCTGCTCAATATGCCAGTCAGTGCTGAGTTTTATTCAGTATTTTTGATTGTAAGTGGATTGGTTATTTTCTTAGGTAAGGCTTTGCTATAGTGTAAATGTTGATTCATTGTTAACAGTAGTGCTTTGAGTGTCTGTTGTGCAGTGTGTGTGTGTGTGTGTGTGTGTGTGTGTGTGTGTGTGTGTGTGTGTGTGTGTGTGTGTGTGTGTGTGTGCGTGTGCGTGTGTATTTTGCTTGTGTAGTCCTGTCAACAGGACCCTTGCACCACATGATGCTGGTCATGTAAAATGATTATACACAAAGGTTTTCTTGTTATATGTGATAGAGGTTGTATTCATGTGAGGTTGAGGTTGTATATTTTTGACTGTACATATATTTTGTAAGTTTGCTTCATTTTTTAAAAGATAATTTATTTGTAGAAAACAGCCAACCTTAATGTGGTACTGTGTTTGTACTTTAAAGTAAGCTTTGGCTGTCGATATCAATTATAGCATAACTGGTCCATACAGCTTAAGAAAATGAACCATTTTACATGTTGCAGTTGTCTGAAAGGACTATCAAAATATCTCTGCATCTGTGGCTATCATTCAGTTTGACATGTCACTTCAAAAAAACAAACAAAAGAAAACATGAATTTGTGCAAGTTAAAAATGAATGCTACTGATGTTGAGCCATTTATGAATATAAAATGCCTTCATTTGACAGACGTCATCAGTGTATTAACGAGCCAATCTGTAAACAGGCTTGTATATGTAGCATTTTTGGGGTGCCACCCAGCACAGTATTAGCACACACAATTGACATGTAAACAGTAAGCAGATCATTTTAGTCTGGTACGCACATTTTGATATTATAATGGTATTAAGAGTTACAACATTGTTAAATAATAATTCAGATGTCAGTAAACAAGAGATTGTGACATTGTTTGAATGTGAGATTCACTGACGTAACAATGCTAAATCCAATACACTTATGACTTGATGGCTGGACATCCCTTTAACTCTTTGCTATTATTTCAAAACCTTTGGCTTGAAGGAGTGGTGTTCTTGGCTGTATTCGCACAAGCAGTCTCGAGTGAGGTCAGGGCTGCCTGTGTGTGTTTCCTAACAAAAGGCTCAATGGTCTGCAGAAGTCTGCCTTCACATGTCATCAAATGACTCAGGCCATGTGTTGTTGTTGTTGCTGCTGCTGCTGCTGAAGAAGTAAACAAGCGCTTAGGGGGTGTTCACATTGGCAGTTTTTTAATTGCAGAAAACACTTGACCAGAGCGTTTTTTTTTTTTTTTTTAAGATAAAAAGCCGGCAGTGAACCGGCCAGTGAAAAACTGCCAGTGAACACTCCTTAGAAAAAGTTGATCACATGAAGTTCATCATATGTTCAACTTCTGGACTTTTTTTTTTTTTTTTTTTTTAACCAATGTTGTAGATATTGCTAATGCCAATACGAATAATTGATTAATGGAATTAATAATATTGATTATGATAAATTGCAGAGAGTTTGTTTGTGCAGGCTTTAGGAAAATGGAACGGAGTTATTTTTGACCACCCTAATATATACATATACTACAATCGGGTGTCTAACTATTTGGGTATGGGTAACTATTTCAAATAAAATGGCAATTTACATTTTTTTTGCCCTACAGATATTAAATAGAAGGAACAATAATTTTCTTACTATTTATATTGGAAAATATAAAACATATTTAATAATATATTTAAATTGTTACGCATATAAGCTTTTATTTCCATTAGGAGGAGTGTAAACAAACTTTTATGTTTGAGTATTCTGTTTACAAAAGTACAAAAAAAGAACACGCGTGCAACAGTTCCTTCTATTATTCAGATATATTTACACATTTAGACAAGTAGCCTAAGAATTCATTTCACAATATTTTTTTTTTATATATATATATATATATACATACATACATACATTACCATTAGAATGTAAGAAAACTGTACAATAGTGAGTTTTGAAATAAAAAAGGAATTGAAATAGAAAAAAAAACTGGCTAAATGATTTAGGTTTAAATTACAACACACACACACACACACACACAGAATTATACAGCTTTAAATAAAAGGTTTGACAGAAATTAGGGTAAACACTCACATACATACCGGGCATGAATGCAGCATTACTTAAAAAGAAAAAAGAAAGAAAAAAAAAAAACATCCTGGTTTGGAAATAACTGGAGACAACTGACCAGGTGCATATTAAAGGCACCCACTACTTACAGCGACACCCCATCATGCCCTGTAAGTAAGCACAGGTGTGCCATGAGGTTTTGCTGACAGACTGACACTGCTACAGCCAGGGGTGGTATACTACAAAAGTTGGTTAAGTAATAAACCTGCGTTAGTTAACCAAGAGACCAAGGTTGCAAATCTGTTAGTAGAAGAGCCCAGGGATCCATTCTCTTACCTACAAGAATGACAACGAGCTCTTCTTTTAACAGGTGTACGACTACCTCTGGGTTAAAATAAACCAGGTTTGTCCCCCCTGGTCAGCACCCTCTCTAGGTCCACAACACTGCACTATTGCACACATCCGTAATCTCTGCAAACTCAAAACATTAACGCCCAAACTTTGGAGTGTCTCAGGATAGGCGGCCAAAAGTGGCAGCCTTTCTGAAGTTGCTGTTGCTAATGAACAACTAAATAAACACATTTTCTCTTTCTCTCGGTCTCTCTCACTCTCTCACTCACACACACTCACACACACACACACACACACACACACTTTCTCATTCACACATGCATACACAGAAGAGCATACACGGAGCAAATGTCTTGTACACAGGTACAAAAACTAAAGTGTGCAGCGGAGCCTCGTCTAATAACAAGCCCAGACTTGCCTTATGGAGCACAGACATTGGCACTAGGCGTTTCGTGGGCTGGTGTGTGTGTGTGAGAGAGAGAGTGAGCGAGTGTGTGTTCATGTGTGTAAGTGTGTGTGTGTTTGTGTGTGGAGAGAGAGAGTGTGTGTTTTTGTGTGTGTGTGTGTGTGTGTGTGTGTGTGTGTGTGTGTGTGTGTGTGTTTTTTATCATGCAGCCACGCTGCATGTGTGTAATGATTAGAGTGGCACATGTTGTGTTGTACAGAGTCACACTGGAGGCCTCCGCCTCTCAGCTTTAGAAGGAAGGTAGAGGCATGTGTTGCATCGCACCGCTGTCCTCTACATGCCAGTCCAGCCTCCAGGGGCATAAGGCTGGTAGGAAGGCTGGTGGCCTCCAGACCCCAAGCAACACACCCTGGATCTCTTACCAGACCCCAAGCTACACGCCCTGGATCTCCAACTAGACCCCAGACTACATGCCCTGGATCTCATCCACTAGACCCCAAGCAACACGCCCCGGATGCCTCACCAGACCTCAGGCAGCATGGCCTGGGTCCCTCACCAGACCCTAAGCAACACTGCCTGAATCTCTCATCAGACCCAGGCAGCATGACCTGGATCTTCCATTAGACCCCAACCAGCATGCTGTGGATATCTTACCAGACCCAAAGCAACATGCCCTGGATCTCTCATCAGATCCAATCAGCATGCCCTGGATCTTTTTCTATTAAAGCCCAAGCAATATGCCCTGGATCTCTTACCAGACCCCAAGCTACATGCCCTGGATCTCCAACTAGACCCCAGACTACATGCCCTGGATCTCTTCCACTAGACCCCAAGCAACACGCCCCGGATGCCTCACCAGACCTCAGGCAGCATGCCCTGGATCCCTCACCAGACCCAAAGCAACACTGCCTGAATCTCTCATCAGACCCAAGCAGCATGACCTGGATCTTCCATTAGACCCCAAGCAACATGCCCTGGATCTCTTACCAGACCCCAAGCAACATGCCCTGGATCTCTTACCAGACCCCAAGCAACATGCCCTGGATCTCTTACCAGACCCCAAGCAACATGCCCTGGATCTCCGACCAGCCTCTGAAGCAGATCAGCACACTTACGCTCACATACAGACATACTCTTTTTTTGTTTTACACACACACACACACACACACACAGGAACACAAACAGAAAGACATACATCAAATCTGAAATCTTCCGAACTACTGAAGAAGAAGAAGAAGAAGAAGAGGAAGTAGCCAGAGGGGTGTCAGGCTCCACAGGCTCAGCTCCTCCTGTTCCCTCAGGCAGGAAAGATGACGTGTGTCGCTCACACACACACACACACACACACACACAAACACGTATCTTCAGTCTTTAGCTTCTGAGAGCCGGGCTGTTGTTCCTGTCCGCCTCTCTGCTCCCGTCTTTCATCATGGCGGCAAACACCTGCACGGAACGCCAAAATAAAAGTTTCAGACAATCATTTGCTGCTTTACCAAAAAAAAATCCATGAGGCTCTTAAGTTAAATGGCAACCACACCCTTGAGACCACTTTAAAATACACGTAGCGAATGCGCAGGTGGAGTTGCAGTGACCTGCCACACGGGGGCAGTACACGTGCTGGTAAAACTGAACCAGAGAGGGTGTTGAGGAACAAATAAACAGCACCTCTCTCTCTTTATGTTTTCAGACCTCTCCTGAGAAAAAGATCAGACTGTTGCCATGGTTATCCTACATTTTCTGCGTTAAAAAAAAAAAACCTTGGTCAACACTAGCTAAAAAAATAAGGGTGGATGGGTGGAGGGGTTTGGGTTATTTCAGTGTGTAAGAGGATGGGGATGGTCACAACTGCTCTGATGGTACAATGAAAAAAAGTATGCACATATTGCAGTTTGTGTGTGTGTGTGTGTCTGTTTGTGTGTGTCTGTGTACGAGTGTTTACAACAACACACAAGGTTTCACCTGTAGTTGGGCTGAATCATATGCGCTGATGTCAGGTCTGGGAGTGTGTGTGTGTGTGTGTGTGTGTGTGTGTGTGTCATATCATATCTCACCTGGTTCCACCTGCGGTTGCTGCTGAGCATATGTGTGTTGGCGATGCAGTTGAAGAGTGTGTGTGCGGGCGTGTTGTCGGGCAAGCGCGAGAGGAACTGGGCGCTGTGGATGAAGTCCATCTGCAGCAGGACATCCTGGTAGAGGCGCAGGATGCCCAGACCCGTGCGGAACAGCGCCTCCTCCCCGTCCCGGCAGAACACGTCCCACACTCGGCATGCCACGTCCAGCGGCAGAGACTTGCTGTACAGCGTGAAGATCCTACACACACACACACACACAAGGGGAAATACACACACACACACACACACACACACACACACACACACACACACACACACACACACGTGTTAAGACAACACATGCATGAACATCCTTCCTGCATAACTGCACAGGAAGGAAGGACATAAACGTACATGTATACATACACATGGAAACAGAAACGCACACAAACATGCACACATTACATTTTACATTACATTACATTACACTTAGCTGACGCTCTTATCCAGAGCGACTCACAGATATTTACAGGGTTTCAGTTACAGTCCCTGGAGCAATGTGGGGTTAGATGCCTTGCTCAAGGGCATCTCAACCATGGGTAGGGCGGGATTCGAACCAGCAACCTTCCGATTGCAAGTCCAACTCCCTAACCACTAGGCCACAGCTGCACATGCACATGCACATACACAAATATATGCACTCACACACACAAAAACACACACTGAAACCCACGCACACACACACAGACAGATCCAACCAAGACATATAAACGCACACAAGAACAGGAAAAACACACACATACACACTCACACACACATACCGAACCCACACATAAGCATAGATGCATAGGCACACCCACACACACACAAATATATGCACTCACACACAAATACACACACCGAAACCTACACACACACAGATCCAACCAAAGACATGAGAACACACACGAACAACAAGACACACACACACACATACCAAACCCGCACACAGTCATAAGCTAAGTTGCATAGGCACCTACATGAGTGCCCACACATGCACACACACAAATACACAAACACACTCCAAGTTCAGCAGAAGGCCAGCTGGCGCACGTGTCAGAGAGAACAAATGAAATGTCAACAAATCCTGGAAAAGTCTAAGCACTTGTAGGCGGAGCTTTAAGCTTTACACTCTCAGGGCTCATTCACACTAACCTGACTGTGTAAATAATAACTTTTACTTGTAAAGCACAATTCATACATACAAAATGCAGCTCAAAGTGCTTTACAGTTTGGCAAGGTCACCACAAGACAACATTTCTTGTGCAGTCCAGTGGCGCCGGAGCGGATGAATACAGTAGCAAAATGACTCTTGCATGAACACGGGTAGACAGTCCTTGTAGGCCCCAGTCAACAGTCTTTGTAACCGTGTAAAGCACGTAACCGTGTACATTATGTTTGTATGTGTGACAGAATATGCTCAGATCACACATGCGGTGTGAATAGTCTAATTTGTTAATGTGCATTCTAAACGAATACGGACAGAAAACGGGCACGCGCTGTATACGCAGAGTGTTCGGTGTGAATGAGCCCTCAGTGTTAAAGAGAGGTCTGCGAAGAATAACAGGAGCACGCCACTCCTAAGATTAAGACGTTTGTTCAGGTGCGAGTGAAAAAACAATCATGGGTTGAACAAAAAAAAAAAAAAAGCACTCTTTCACTTTTTGATGAACTGATTTATTGGACCAAGTCTACTTATTGTTATCCTCATAAGACACGGTTTCGATGTGTGGAGGTGCGGCTTCCACAGACAAAAGACTCAAGTGATTAAGAACAACAAGCACGCTCTTCTCCTAAGATTAACATATTTGTTCGGGTACGAGTCCAAAAACAAAAATAATGTGCTAAACTAAAAAAAAACATTCTCTTTGTCTGCCTCACAATAGACTTTTGCTTCAGAACTTACCCTCACACCCTTTCACAGACACACACAAACACAAGTAATCTCTTTCTCTCTCACACACACACTCATACAAACATAAGCAATGACCCTATCTCTCCCTCTCTGTCACACACACACACACTCACACATTTACGCAATCTATCTCTGTCTTACACACACCCAAACATACAAAAAACACTCATACAAACATAAGCAATCCCCCTCTGTCGCTACCTCTCTCTCTCTCACACACACACACACACACACACACACACACTTATGCAAGTATACACAAGGTCTGTTTCTCTCTCACACACACACTCATACAAACATAAGCAGTGACCCTATCTCTCCCTCTCTGTCACACACACACACACACTCACACATTTACGCAATCTATCTCTGTCTTACACACACCCAAACATACAAAAAACACTCATACAAACATAAGCAATCCCTCTCTGTCGCTCCCTCTCTCTCTCTCTCACACACACACACACACACACGAACACACACACACACACACGAACACACACACACGAACACACACACACACACACATAATCTATCGCTCTCACACACACACAGTCATATAAATATACACAACCTCTCTCTCTCGCTCTCTTTTTCTCTCTGTCTCGCCTTCACACTCACACAAACAGACGCACGCACGCACACACGCACGCACGCACGCACGCACGCACGCACGCACGCACGCACGCACGCACAGTCTTCCTCTCTTCTTACCAGTCTATCAGGTAGAAGTCTGGCGTCAGGCTGTTGGTCTGGAAGTGCTGGAAGAGGCGAGGCAGATTCTCCTCAAAGAAAACCTCAAACGCCGCAAAGTACTTCAGCATCTGCAGCCAAACACACAGAGGGCACACTCAACAACAACACCACCGCTCAAATCATCTTTTTGGACTGACCTTGTACATCTGAATACATCATTTTTATGTATGTGAGTTATGGTTTGTGTGTGCATTATATTGTATGTTTATGTCTTTTATAAATCAACCTTGAGTCTGTTAAAGCTTTGGCACATGGTCCAAAAGCTTTGGGGCAGTGGTGGCCTAGCGGCTAAGGCATCGGACCTGTGACCGCAAGGATCGCAGGTTCGAATCCCAAGTCGCCAGTAGTGCCACTGAGGTACCCTGAGCATGGTACCGTCCCCACTCACTGCTCCCCGGGCGCCGTTGTCATGGCTGCCCCCTGCTCACATGTGTGATGGGTTAAATGCAGAGGTTGAATTTCGTTGTGTGCACTGTGTGCTGAGCTGTGCCGTGTGATCACAATGACAGAAATGGGAGACTTTCACATAGTAGCATTTCATGTGATATAATTGACAACTTTGGCAAATAATTCGAGTTTCATGTGTTATACACAATAACTGGCACATGAGAGTACTAGTTTGCGCTGTGGCTGTATATTGATTTCTTTTTGAGGGTCTTACATTATGTGATTAGTGTGTGTGTGTGTGTGTGTGTAGATTAGTTTCTTACTAAGGGGTGAGTGCATGAAGCTGGAGTATATTGGTAATGTGTGTGTGTGTCTGTGTGGAAAGATGGGTTTCTTTCTGAGAGGTATATGGGGGTGTTAGAGTGTGTCATTAGTGAGCGTTTTCTGTGTGTGAAGGTGTGTGCGTGTGTGCGTGCGTGGAGAGATTTCTTGCTGAAAGGTGCATGGGAGACTCAGAATGTGTGCTCTGTAAGTGATTTCTAAGTGTGCGTAAAGGTGTGTGTCTGTGTGTGTGTGTGTGTGTGTGTGTGTACTTGCCAAGTCGTGGTCCACTCTAAAGAAGGCCATTTGACAAGGCTTGTTGAGCAGGTTGGCGAAGGCAATAAAGGCATCAGCCTCCTCCATGTTCAGAATCAGCACTGCAGCAATGAAGGACATGCCTTGGACCTACACACACACACACACACACACACACACACACACACACACACACACACACACTTAACGTCACATATTTTCTTAAGTAAACATGATTATTTTCATATAAAAGCACCACAGGTATAATCTGCCCGCTGTGGTAGCAAAGCCAACCTGCGATGCTGTGCTAAGCCCACTCAACTCAACTCCACTCGACAATGACAGCACAAAGCTTTACGCACATGATGCATGTAAAGTCACCACAGAGCAAATATGAACACACAGAGGGACTCATTACACAGCCTTCTCATGGCCTACATATACCTATGTGCGTGGATAACAGTCAAAACAAGCAGAGAGAGAGAGAGAGAGAGAGAGAGAGAGAGAGAGAGAGAGGGACAGAGATAGAGAGAGAACGAGACAGAGAGAGGGAGAAAGAAATAGAGAGAAAGACAGAGAGAGAGGAGAGAGAGCGAGGCAGAGACAGATAGGCAGAGAAAGAGACAAGGAGAGGCAGAAACCTAGAGAGAAAGAGAGAGAAAGAGAGAGGGGGGTGGCAGAGGTAGAGAGAGAAAGAGACAGAAAGAGGGAGAAAGAAATAGAAAGACAGAGAGAGAGGAGAGAGAGCGAGGCAGAGACAGATAGACAGAGAAAAAGACAGAGAGAGAGGCAAAGACCAAGATAGAGAGAAAGAGAGAGAGAGAGAGAGAGGCAGAGACAGGGTCAGAGATAAAGAGAAAGAAAGAGAGAAAGAGAGAAAGAGATAGAAAAAGAGAGAGACAGACAGAGAGACAGATACAGAGAATAGATGTTGTAAGCCTTACGTAGCCAACGTCTGGTCTGTAGCATGTGTATGCTCCCAGTACACTGTGCAGCAGGTCATGGTAAGGCCCACCCTAAAGAGGACCACACAGGAGGAAGAGTCAAGAGCAGGCCAAACACACACACACACACACACACACACACACACACACACACACACACACACATATATTATACACAAACACACACACAGACATTCATACACACAAATACATTTATACAAACACACACACACACACACACACACACACAATCATACAGGTACACATAAAAACAAAAACACACACACACATACATACACACAAGCACACACACTCGCAGACTTACTTTCTGGAATATGTAAAGGGAGGGAAATGTTCTGGAGATATCCAGCTTGATGAGGTCCAGACTTGACTCCCTGTCTGCCAGCGATACTCCGCAGTCTGGGGAAAATGAGTTAGAAGAGGAGAAACAGCTCAATACATTTTCATCTGCTGGTGGGAGTATGTCGAGACGGGTGGGAGTGAATGGAAGAGGCAGACAAGACAGGGAATTTAACTCCGCTGTTGATCAAACACAGCTGGCTACCTCAAGCAGAGTGAATCAACCGTGGATGTGTAACAGGTCAAGCATGAATAATAATAATAATAATAATAATAATAATAATAATAATAATAATAATAATAATAATAATAATAATAATAATGACAATAATAATAATAATGACAATAATAACAACAACAACAACAACAACAATAATAATAATAATAATAAATAGCATCAAATGTGTTTTAATGGGTGTAAACCAAAAACAAAACAAAATAAGTACTTTTAAACAATAATAATGTTTAAGGTGGACACCATCATGAATATTGGTGAGATTAGCCTGAATATCAGCCACTTTATTACTATGCTGTGCAAAAGCAAGCAGGGTTGACAGCTTCAGCCTTTTCAGTTTCCTTAGTTACACAACATTATGCAAGCTGGCTTAGCAGTCAAAATGACAAGTTAAAAAATGATGGTGAACTTTATCTTTGAGAGGGTCAGCTTTGGGGATTATAAGAACTTTGAGGGATATTTTCATGCAGTGGTGAGTATTCAAAATATACAAACACTATTTCTCATTGTTAAATAGTCAACAGAATATGTTTTTTTCTCAAAAATATATTTTACATAAACATTTGGGTAGGTCTACTCTCCACTATTAGATTTATAAGCAGGTAAAAGAAGATACTGGGGTGGCCTGAAATTGGTGCCTAATTCTCAGCATCTCCCCCAGATTTTCATTGTAGCAGCAGTGCTGTCAGTTGAGAGATGTTGTTAAGACAGTTGTTAACCAAACTGTGGTTTGGAGGGGGGCAGGGGTGGGGGTCTGAGGTTAACCCCAATAAATGGTGACGTCTTGCAATGTCTGAGTTAAGAAACGGACAGATGCTTACACAGTGTGCAAATGAAAGCCATTCCTTAGATCGTGATCTTACTGCTTTGTGAGCTGCCATTACCGCTGCAGAATGCACATCAGGCAAATACTGATTCTGAAGTATCTTTTAGCAGTAGTCCAGTCGTCTTCCAATATCTTACATGTGTTTCCCACACATCTGTCCACTGTGTCACTTTCCATAGTTTCAGTCCAGACCCTCCACAACTTAACTGTGTTTCAAGGAACACTCTCTAAGAGTTAAGCAATTGTGTTTTACTTCTTTTTTAATCCATTTAGCCAATCTCCAGATCTGACAGCAGCACATTAGCTATTATCTTAGCATAAATCATTTAATTGGATAAGACCTAATCCAATTCAGTGATTTATGCTAAGCTAATAGCTAAAGTGCTACTGCCAGATTCGGAGATCCTACTGCCAGATCCAGAGATCAGCTGAATGGATTCAAAAATGGTAAACCTCAAAATGTTTAACTCTAAGGGAGTTGGAAAATAATACTTCCCAAAAAAAAGTGGACTGTTCCTTTAAGAACAGAATTCCCAGGTCAGCTAATGAACAATCAATCAAGTTTTGGGTTTAACTGCCTCAACTACTCATACCAAGCAGCAGAGACGCATCCACTTCACAAAGGCACGTCTAATGACCGCAAAGAGCGCAGGCTATTTTGGGCTCGTTTCCAGCCGTGACATTCTGTCTCTTAAGCCCACCCTGGTGATTACGCCGGCGGTTACCGTGGAAACGTACCTTCCACCTCATTTTCGGAGCTTGTCTCACTGAAGCTTCTCCACTTCTCTTTGGCTCTCGATAAGAAGATCTCGTAAAGCTCTGAACACAAACATACACACAAACATACACACACACACACACACACACACACACACACACACACACACACACACACAGGCTGAGTTCATGAGAAGTCATAGCCTGTACATGTAACTGGAACCTGAGCTAACAGATGATCATGCACTCGTGGTCTTAACTACTAGGAAAGTCAATAAATAAGTAACGTGTGTTGTAGGTTACGTTTTCACAAAATAATCCCCACTACAAAACATGCAGCCCCAACTTGAGTTTCTTAGAGGTCCTGACACTCAATACTCATCTGCACTGCATGTGCAACACATGTGACCATCTGTAAATATGTCCACATCTGAGACTTATAAAGCTGTTGCCATGGCCACCTGGGGTGATGTTGAGCTCGTTGCCGATAGCGAGGCTCCAGACTTTGCCCCGGACGCTCGGAGGTAGACCCTGCCACCACAGCTCCCTCACACGCCGTGTGTTCCTCCTACACACACACACAAACACACACACACAGACCACAGACATAAACACACACACAAATCAGACACACGCACACACACAGATCACAGACATAAACACACACACACACAAATCAACAGACACATACAAACAAACAAGTGTACATACACACACACACACACACAAACCAGATCCAACCATAAAGCCAAACAGATGTACACATGGCAACACAAACATTCACACAAACACGAAGACGCAACAAAAACAGGTCACACACAAACAAACGCGAACAGACAGACATCCAGACATAAAACAAGCAGTTGTAAGTCACTGGGGATAAACAGTGTACCCTAAAAAATGCATTGGTCAGACTGGGTGGCAGTGGGGGGGGGGGACGACTCACATTCCCTCCCAATTGGGCAGGATCTCGGTGTTCCAGATGACCATGGCGTTGGCGATGCTCTCCTCCTGTCTGAAGCGCTCCTTCATCTGCCTCTTCTTCCTCTGCGCCTCCTTCATCTCTGACGGAGGGATAGATGGAGGGATAGATGGAGGGAGTGGAGTGAGCGGAGGTATAGAAATGCAGCAGACACTTATTACGGTAAGTTAACCAATTAAAAAGTTGTCATTCTTCGTTACTGATGAAACTACAGCATACACACACAATAATGTACTAAACGCACAGATAATACAAATGACCTACAAACTAAAAACAAGGCAACAATTAGTGGTTCATGAACCCCAAACCATTATGCCAAAGCAGGTTTAGTAGTTGTATGTGTGTGTGTGTGTGTGTGTGTGTGTGTGTGTGTGTGTGTGTGTGTGTGTGTGTGTGTGTGTGTGTGTGTGTGTGTGTGTGTGTGTACCTCTCCTCTTGGCTCCAGCCACCATCTCGTCATACTCCTGCCTGTGTCTCTGGGCCTCCTCTACAGACTTGGCAGGCAGGTTCCTGAGGAGACATCAAGTCAACACATCTCACAAAGGGTCACTCCATAAGAGGCCTGTTGCATCCCTCACAGGAATACTGAATTTAGTTCAACAGCAGTCGTCACCATGACAATGAATGGGCCTATCAGAAGAAATGCAAGTAATCATCATATCAGCTAGTAATCATAAAATGGTCATGATACATCACCAAAGATTAAGGAAACATGTTAAGTTAAGATACTGATTTCACTGACAATGGTACCACCCGAGCATTTGCAGGCCGCAAATTTTGTGTATTTTTTTATTCTGTGTTTTTTCCACTTGGCTCTAGAGGGAAGACCATTTTAAATTTGATTACAGTACCAATTTTACAAGTAGCACCTTTAATAAGGTAGCCCTGCGAACCTTTAGTAATTTCCTTGCCGTTTTCATGAGCTCCCACTACAGGTTTGGGGTACATATTTTACAATAGTGTGCAGTGCCTGTTACCCAACCACCCATCATGACAACGGTCATTATCAAGGACTCCTTTGGAACACATTAGTATTCACACAACCGTGGATGGAATGTGTGCAAATGCATGCCAGACAGACTACCTCAACAAGCTGTTTGAGCAAACAGCTAACAATGTGCCTTGATGGTTGAACTAAACTTTAATTGCCCCAAAGAGAACACACTAAAAATATTAGGAACACATTAAGACATTAAAGCAACTCTGAGCAGTTTTTTCCAACCTAATGTTTACTAAATCATTTCAGTGCTTCATCAACTTGTAACAGGCTGAAAGGCACTTCGGAATTCACTTTGCTGCCCCACATGGGCTAAGATCACACTGAGTAAGTTTGGAGGAGCGGACCATCTCTCTGTAGTTCTCTATGAGAGACAATTTCGCTTCCAATCTGTAGGGTGGCCAAAAACTACTTGCTTTAAAAGGACAGAGTAATCTCAAATAACTGAATGCTACTTGGCACAAAAGATGTGATGGTTTGTCTACTTTTTGTTTGTGGCATCCTCTAATAGGCTCCAGAGGGGAGGAGGGAATAGTCAAAAGAAAGGTGGGTGGTCACGATTATTTGGGCCAAAACTGAAATCACGATTATTCAAACGATTATTTTGTTTTCCTCAGTAACATGCTTCATTTATTGAAAATGTATTCAAAAACATTTCGAAAAACATTCTTGTACCTTCGGATTTTCCCTAATACCTTTCTTCGTAAACATTAGTAAGTCTCCTTTGATGTCTAATGTACAAACAGTAGACATGTCTAATGTATACATCTAATGTACAGTACAAACAGTAGAAAATAATTAGGACAAAAACATTGTTGCCCTCGATTTTATTTGTTTTGAGATGGTTTGGCCCTGAAATCAGATAACTTTACATGAGAAGCACTCTGTACCTTGATATTGACATTGTTGTAAACCGGAGAGGGCACAGCAAACAGCAAAACATATTTGCTTCGATCGGAAATCTGACATGTTATTGCTTTGTAAGAAATGTTTATCTGAAATTATGCTAAAAATGACGTCACAAACCATGCAATGGCTAGTGTTCTGTCGCACAGGAGAAAATTTACCGTACTGTTTCGATAACAAACCGTAGCCATAGTCATGCCCGTTTACTTTTCTATTCATGTTGGGGAAACATTTACATCAGCATTTCTCGAAAAATAAGCTTAGAAATTTGTATTTGTTTGTAAGCAGAATCGCAATCTTTATGGATTTTACTATTAGATGCAAGTGAATTGATAAAGATGGCTAAGCTAAGCTACACGCTATATAGCTTGGTATGTACATGCTAACTAGCTAGCTCCCTTCACATCCTGGCTTGCAAGACTGCCTGGAACCAGAGTTAGTTGACAAAGAATAAAGTCCCCACGTAAAATATTAGCGCCCCACTCCAGTAAGTGATTGCAGCTATAACGGGTAGAAAAATACTTATTAAGAAAATTATCGTACGCTGTCTGATTTGTGATTGAGCATCTACCACTCAATTTATCGTATTCGGGTTCGTTAGCCGACGTGACCATATGTCACCACACGCTTGCGTAGTTGCCTGGTGACCAATAAAAAATTTCAGAATCTTGCTTCAACGGCTCCCATTGAAAACAACGCCATGCCACGGTCCATTCTCAAGGCCAGGTGTAAACAAGGTCATAGACACAGTACACCACCTACCTAAACCACTACTATGTCCAAACATTGGTGTGTAAAGGGAAAACAATCTCTCTGTTCAATCTTATCCTCTCTCTCTTTGCTTCTTTCTCTCTCTCTCTCTCTCGCTCTACCTCCATCTCTCTACCTCTCTCTCTCTATCTCTATCTCTTTATCTATCTCCTTCCCCTGGGGCCCAGCCCACCAGAGTCCTATTCTGCAGAGTAAAATCAGCAGGCACAAGCCAGAGCTCTCAGCGAGTAGCAAATGTTGACTTTGAAATAACAGGGAAGTGTGTATGCAAGTGTGTATAATGCAAGTGTGTGTATGCAAGTATGTGTGCATATGTGTGTGTGTGCTCAAGAGTGTAAGCGTGTGTGTGTGTGTGTGCTCAAATGTGTGTGTGAAGTGTATGTGTGTGTGTGAAGTGTATGTGTGTGTGTGTGTGTGTGTGTGTGTGCGGATTCTCAGAGCAGCTCTGGCCAGCACCGTTATGAGACACATTCCTGCACACATCCTGCTGAGGGCAGCCAACGCATCTGAGTGTGGATGGAGAGCCATTTACCCAAACACTACAGTGCGTGACACTAGTTTCATAAGCACTGCTACAACAACACTTTTCAATGGACCACAGGTGTCAAGCCTGGCTTCAGAAAGTAAACACTCTGCTACATATTTGATCAAATCGTTTTCTGAACAAGCTGATCCTAACAAGCACACCAATCATCAGACAGGTAGAGCAGCAATTTAGTGATATCCCCGTGTTAAGCAAGAAAAAAATACATGGCGGATTTTTTACTTTACGTTCTACTTTACATTACGAGTTTTTACTTTATGTTAGGTTACTGCAGTAGGCAATCTGCTACTTCCAATTAGAAAAACCATCAAAATGTAACTTTCTACTAATAACTGTGCATCATACAACATAAATGGGCAAAGTGTTGTAACGCAAATTTGTCCCAATGATGCTGCAAAATCTCAATTTACATGGTTAATGCAACACTAAGTAGTTTTTTACACCTTGAAAATCATGTTTCCAAAATCGTTTCAGTGGTTCATCAACTTGTAACAGGGTGAAAGTCACGCCTGAATCTGCTTTGCTGCCTTCCAAGAGTTATAACCGCACTAAGTAAGTTTGGAGGAGCGGGCCATCACTCTGCAGTTCTCTCCATGAGAGACAATTCCGCTTCCAACCTGTAGGGCAACCGAAGATGAAAACTACTTAGTGTTGCTTTAGGTGATCATGGGAGGTGTAATTTTGTGGAGAGTGGACTTACGCTGGCCTGTCCTCCAGAATCAGGGCTGTGGTGGACGTAGGCTCAAACTCCAGGTTCTTCCGTCTGGTTGGCTGGTTCTGGGGGAGGGGCCCTGCTGTTTGCCCCGCCTTCGTCTCATACTCCTTGGAGGAAAAAAACGCCAGATGAAGGGAAACAAAGAGGAAATCGAGGGAGGAAAAAAAAAAAAAAGAAAAGAGTCAAACAGCTGACACACAAGCTCTCCATATCCACGTCTACACTTCCACTAGACAATGCAAGTATCTGTGTGTGTGAGTGTGTGTGTGTGTGTGTGTGTGTGTGTGGGTGTGTGTGTGTGTGTGTGTGTGCCAGAGACAGGAAAAAAGAGCTTAGACCTCTAGGGAGTAGACAGCATGACGACGGAAGATACAGGGTGCAAGACAAATCCTCAGGCAAAGTTAACAAGTGCGCGCGTGTGTGTGTGTGTATATGTGTGTGTGTATATGTGTGTGTGTATATGTGTGTGTGTGTGTGTATATGTGTGCGTATGTGTGTGTGTGTGTCAATGACAATGACTATGCCAGGGTGCATGTGACAGAGAAAAAGTTAATGAAGGGGGAGGTAAGATAAGCTATGAAAAAGGGTAACAGGAACAGGGATAGACAAAGAGAGAAAGAGAGAGAGAGAGAGACAGACAGACAGAGAGAGAGAGAAAGTCAGTCAGGAAGAAAGAGGAAAAGAGGGAGAGACAGACAGGCAAAGAGTGTGAGACAGATACAGAGAGAGAGAAGAACATTTCTCTCTTGCTCGGCCAAATAGGCAACAGCTGACTAGCGTGACTCCCATCAGGCAGACAGACCCAGAGAGCACAGGAGAGGAATGAGTGGAGAAATGGAGGCAAGGCTGTGCTGAGTGAGTGAGTGAGTGAGTGATGATCTCAGTCCCGTTAGTAATCATTGCGTGGTGCAGACAGAGCTCATGCTCCTATCAGACAAACATCACCATAAAGGCGTTACATTTTTTGTTGTAGTTTTCACAGGCACTGCTAGCAACACTAAGTAGTTTTCGTCTTCGGTCGCCCTACAGGTTGGAAGCGGAATTGTCCCTCATACAGAACTACAGAGAGACGGTCAGCTCCTCCAGACCTCCTTAGTGCGGCTATAGCCCACGGAGGACGGCAAAGCAAATTTATAAGTGCCTTTCACCCTGTTACAAAGTTGATGAGTCACTAAAACGATTTTGGAAACATTATTTTAAGGTTGAAAAAACTACTTAGTGTTGCTTTAAAGACTCTGCACACAAGCTTCCACAAAGTGCTGTGCAAGGCGCTTTTGACTTTCGATTGGTTTAGATGCCGTCGTTTTTGGTACACCCTCCCACACACGCCAGTGGCAAACTCTGCTGCTGCCAGCATGTTAATCACGATCTGTGTCTATTTTTGTCAGGGCCACTTCATGAAACCAACTGTTTATCAATACAGCCATAGATGAAATCCCTATAGTGCTTGCTGTGCAGCCAGTGTGCGGGCACAAACGAAGTTGTGGAATTCGAAATGTGCGCTGCAATCGGTGGCTTAACTGGCTTTTGTAAGGATGGGGGAGACCTGCTTTACTCACAGTGGTCAATATGTCACTCTACTGTATTGCTATAAATACTGTAGCAGAGGGTGGCTGTATTGCAGAGGTGAAGGGCGAAGCTGA
>CM050204.1:11937500-11955000 GCA_027475355.1 Coilia nasus | reverse complement strand
CCTGTTCAGCGTAGGATTTCCTAGTTCCGTTTCCAAAAGCCAGGGAACCACTGTAAAGTCTTGGGGGACATTCGGACTGCAACGCTTTTTCCGCCTCCAAAACGTGAGAAGCATCGCTAGCATTCGGAAATTCAAGCTCTTAGCAAGTGCTTGCTGGAGATGTTAAAGTTTGTTAATGTTGCCAAGTTGCATACAGGCTTTCATTTTTCACCGTTGATATTTTAAACTCAGCTGTCGGAGAGTCACTGTAGCTATGCAACAATAGCCTGGTAAACCCACCCCTCGTACTTCATTTCGTTTTGTACAGAGGGTCTGGACCGGAATCTCTTGAGGGCAATTTAGTCGGCCCAAGCAAGACCGATCCAATCAGTGAACAGAGGGTGTGTTCGTTAGCGGTGACATTGATCTTGTGTGCTACATTTAAATTGTAGTGCGTAGGTAGGCTAATTGCATATGTGACGACCAGGCGTTAGCGATTGGGTAAAGGCAGAGGCTTGTTTTAAACTTCAGCAGAGTCTACACCTTTCAGGAAGAAATCGTTTCTGACGGTGTCTGGTCCAGACCCTCTGTACAAAATGAAATGAAGTAGGAGGGGCTAGTTTACCAGGCTACTGCAACGACCCATTGTAGAAAAAAAGCACGTTCCAAAAGTCAAGCAGATTTTAACTTTGAACGCCTCATGTATTTAAGAAGCCTCGCTGTTTTTTTAAGAGAGGTGCAGGTAGTAAAAAGGCAGTGAGGCACGTTGCAATGGTCAACTGCTTGTCAGCCACGTCGTTCCATAGGATTTTGTTTGTTTGTTTCCTTCAGTTTATTGCCACGTTCCATAGAAAAACAATTGAACTGAAGCGCCTGGCAGAGAAAAAATCGTTACAGTCTAAACGTCCCCTTAGAGTTCATCTGAACGGCAGGAGAGGAGCGTTACATATGCCTACTACATCAGAGCACAGAGAGACCTGTTAGAGAGAGAAAGGTTCCAGGAAGGGACTCCGAAACCAAGCTGCCCTATGGTCTTTATAAGGACTTGCCAGAGTGAGGATTTTAAACATATGTGACGTTTTAGTGTTTTCTATGCTTTGACAACATTGTACTTCAACAGCCATGCTAATATAACAGCCTTTGAATTTGAATTTGAAGGAGACAGAAAGAAAGAGTGAAAGTGAAAGGCTTTTTTTAATAGGTCTACCAGTATGTACTGATATACTGTATGCCATGTATGTATGTAGGTCTACACATACAAACTATTTCAAACGCCCCTCAATCTGACTTGCATGCTTTGCCAATTATGAATGTCCTGTGAATATGAATGTGCTATTTGTCATGCCAATGAAGCATTTTTTATTTATTTTTTTAATTCAAATTATTATCGACAGACAGACAGACAGACAGACAGACAGATAGATAGGAAGTGAGGGAAAGGAGAGACAGCAAAAGAAAGAGAGAAAGAAAGAGTATGTGAGAAAGAGACAGAGAAAGAGAGACAGAGAGACAAAAACAGACAGACACAGATAGAAAGAAGGGCTGGGAGTATCTGGGCCTTCATAACTCACCTGCTGGCTGCTTCTGGGATCTTTGGAGGGGTTGTCCCTCAGTGGGATTTTCCCAAACAGCTTCCAGCCTGAAGTGCTCGAAGCAGCCGGCTTTGGATCCTTAGGCTTTCTGGAGAAGAGGCCTCTGGATGAAGGGAATTTAAAAGACAAAAAGAGGAGGGCGTGAGGAGACACACACACACACACACACACACTGCTCTTTAAATTACCATGTGTGTATGTGTGTGTTCAGGCATAGATGTGCCTGTATACTACATCAGTACTAGGCTCATATGCCTGTATGCCACACATGCACGTGCGCACACACACACACACACACACACACATACACATACATACACACACATACACACACACACACACACAATACCCTGTCCTTGAAGGAGAAATATTTGCTTGACCATCTGCTTCACAGGATGATCTGTCCATCCTGCGACCAGGGTGACATTAGGCCTCGTCTTGTTTATTCTTCCCTCGCTGTCCAAGAAGCCAAACATCGTCTCTGGCCACCTTCATCCCTCTATGTCTTTCTCTCCAATTATCTCTCTCTCTCACTCATTCATTCTCTCTCCCTCTAAAACACACATCTCTCTTTCTCACTCACTCGCACACACCTCTCTCTCTCTCTCTCTCTCTCTCTCTCTCTCTCACACACACACACCTCTCTCTCTCTCTCTCTCTCTCTCTCTCTCACACACACCTCTCTCTCTCTGACTCCAATTTCAACCGCTGTCTCTTCTCCCCTTGCCACTGCAGGGAGGTTTCCATAGAGACGGTGCGGTCCAGTGATTAAGCACACGGGCCGGGCAGCACTGGAGTCTTGTCTGGAGGCGTGTTTGCACAAAGCCCAGGTGCAGCGCATGGCTGAGCTGAGCTGGCCTGGCTCTCTCCTCTCCTCTCCTGTCGCGGCCTTACGCCAGACCGTATCTCCCATCACTTGTATCAAGGACTATGGCCTACAGCCTGGAAAATGCCCGTCACCAAACCTGGCCGCCAGATTTCTGGCAGTGATGTTGTAACAAAGTTATGAGGTTTGGGGAGAGGAGGGGGGGCAATTCCCTGTCAATTTTATTATCTAAAACAGTGATGGGTTGCGCACATCCAAAAGTAATCTCACAGGTGCTACACAACAGTAACAACCAATAAAGACCCTGTGGTGGAAACATTGCCTTGTTTTTTGTTGATTTAATTAATGCAACACTAAGTAGTTTCCGTCTTCAGTCGCCCTACAGGTTGGAAGCGGAATTGTCTATAATTTGAACTACAGAGAGAAGTAAGTTAGTGCTGAAAAGCTAACTTAGTGCAGTTATAGCCCATGGAGGGCAGCAAAGTGAAGTCAGAAGCTCCTTTCACCCAGTTACAAGTTGTTGAACCACTGAAACGATTTTGGAAACATTGTAAAGTTGAAAAAATGACTTGGTGTTGCTTTAACAGCATATAGTGTGTGCATACCTCCTCTGTCCTTTCACTTAAAAAAAAACACAAATGACACGCATACACGCCCTATCACTTATTCTTAATGTGTCGAACAACCAAAGAAATCTCTGTGAGAGCGTCAGGGAAGCAACTGTGGGTAGATCAGAGGCAATATCAAAGCATTCACTCGTTTACTATGTACCTACTGTAGTGTACTAGGTAGTGAATCAGTTTAACTGACACACTAGTGCACTACCTCGTGAACGAGTGGAAGCGGAGTTTAGACAGCGGCCAACTCTCCCCAGAGGGTCTGACTGCCATCAGAAGGTTACTCAGGAGGAGGAAAGGGAAAAAATGTAAACACGCACACACACACACACGCGCACACACACTGAGCCTGAACAATGCTGAGAACAATACACACCTCCTTGTGTTTCTTCCCCTCACATATTAGCACTTGCCATGAGATGGAACCACTATGTGCAGCTGAAACGTGACCTCACGCTTTGAAAGCGCTCAGCTAAAGAGAGGAGTTTCCAGTCAATTTATCACCTTATGTAAACATGTCAAAATATTACAAGGGCTGTGTGGAGAGTCTGAACCAGCAGAGGAAACAAGAAAAGAAAACCAATCAGTCCTAAATGGAAACAACTTTATACCAACTGTTTTAAGGCAAAAACTGTTTGAAAAAGGGTATTATTCAGCTTCTCATTAAAGCCTTTCAAGGACTCTTCAAAGAACATATTTTATGACAGAGTAGGAGTATGAAATGGAGATTTTGATGAAGAGGGAATGTTTCTTTCAAACCAGGGTCAAGTGGCTGCTTACAAGTCCGCTCTCACCAATTCAATGACTATACTTACTATGACTGAAGAGTCTAAAATGCTGGAGGCAAGAGTGAGTTTATGTGCATATTTTGTGAATACGAGTGCAGAACCTGTTGATGCAGCCATTTTGTGTGACAGGTGGACTGGCTACAGTGCCCTGCGTGACACTCAGACAAAAGGCAACTGAAGCTTGTTTCAGTGATATGTATATATTTGGCATTTGTTATCCTAACAACATGGAACTACACTCACCCATGCCATTAGCAAGACACCTGCCATATTTGAGCTCAGTGGAATGAATGGTTTGACAGTTGTGCGTGGAACAGACAAAGTGGTACACAGTCCTGTATAAAAGTTTCTCTTTCAGGCAAAGCATTTTGTTATGGGCCTGCTGTGTGGCTCCTTCTCTGTCTCTCTGTTCTAGGGGTGGAGCTGTGGCACAGGTGGGGCTGACCACTTGATTCATGGAGGTACTATATTAACTGGAGGAAGTGATGACATCCTGCCACCCATTCATTTCAATGAGGAATGTGGAAATAATTCAATAACTCATTTCTGCCCCCATTTTACCTAGCCAATTAAGTGCCACTTTATTGACTGATGTGAGGTAGAGCAGAAAGCTATATCGAGGAAGGACATTGGATGTTCAAAAATGGACAGTGATGTAGCTCAGGTACGTCCTCCTGCATGAGCTGAGAGCGGAGCACCAACCAATCAGCATGGGAGAAACGGGGGCAGATGTGAAGCATTTTCTGGAAAAGAGCTACGAGGAAGTGCCTTGCTAATCGGCTGAAGCTAACCAGCCAAATCCTGGCCCCCTGACTTGATTAGCCTACCTGTGCTTTACAAGGAGTCACCTGGCACATGTTCAGGGTTCCCTCTCTCCACTTGGCAGCACGAGTCATTTGTTTGGCTTTTGGTTTCTTCATCACTGATCCACACCACATTATTATTGTTTTCACCACTTGCACTGAATCTTTTCTCTATTATGTACTTTAATAAATATTTATATTGTTAAAACCGTATCCTCGCCTGGTGTCCCTTTTATGTGGCTGGCCAAAAACAAGCCTTAGTCCGTATCAATTTCCTTACAGAACATCTCTAGGTCTAACTAAAGAGGAAGAAGCCCAACCAGCGCCCCCCATCCCCACCCCTATCCCCATCCCCACCCCTATCCCCACCGTCACGTAGCAGGAAGACAGTGGGCCCAAAGAGTCCCATCGCCTCCTTTCATTACAAAGGACACAGAGGCATCTTTATGGCCCACACAGGGCTGCTATAGAGAGAGGTGTGAAAGGACAGCAATCTTCTGGGCGCAGAGGGAGGGAAGGAGGGAAGGGAAGGCGGTGATGGCCGAAGTGTGTGCTGGGCGAAGGGAAGTGTGTGCCAGGCGGCAGCGGCGGTGACACACAGGGCGGGTGTGACAACGCGGAAGGGAACAAATCCTCTAGTCGACATCACAGGTGCTGCCGCCGACGCTGCCCTCCATGAATAAAACATCGGACTCGGAATGGCAGCTGTTCAGCCCTGCTTTCATTCGCACCGAAATCAACACCAGTAGGCACACACACACACACACATGCAGGCAGGGACACACACACAGGCAGGCGCACACACACACAAGCAGGGGCGCACACACACACACACACACACATGCACAAGCAGGAACACACACATACAGGCAGGCACACACACACGTAGGCAGGCACACACACACGTAGGCACGCACACACGCAGGCACACACACTCACTGACACACATGCACACACACACACACACATACAAGCAGGTACACACATACACACACAGCCAGTCACACAAACATGCAGACACTCACACACACACATACACACACGCACGCACACACAGGAACACACACACAGACTACAACATACATATAAACATGCAACCCCCACCCGCACACACACACCTGCACCACATCAGAGGCCCAATGCAAAGTGACAGGCTACATCTGCAGCGACCATCTCCCTCTAATTAACAGACCGAATGGCCACTTTAATCAATCGACCTTTCCATTCATTAGCCAAAGAGCCTGCTGTGGGGAAGTGTCCAGCACACACACACACCCACATACACACACACACCCACATACACACACACACACACACACAGGCCCCAGCTCTTTTAAAACAGGCTGCCACAAACCTCATGAAACAACAGCCATCAATACAATTGCTGCTACCCCCCAAACACACATCCACAGACACACACACACACACACATATAAGCACAGCATAAAAACCAACCCCCTTGCTGATGATGGGAGTATGGGTCAGGCAAAGTAGGGCTCAGTACAGTTCTATCGTCAGGCTTTAAGAACCCTCACTGACGCCACTGTGTGTGAGAGGAGTCTGAACATTTTCCTCTATTCGGACTAAATTCAAAGTTGAGCATTTACACACAAAACAAATGAGTTGCAAAACAAATGTTGACCACTGTGACAAATAACACCTTCTTGTAAACAAACATAGCCATATTTTGCTTTCGAATTGACATGGCCAACAGTTGAGTCATGCAAGAGCCTAGGTGTAGGCTACAACTTCTTCCTATGATCCAGTGGTCCCTTCCTGACATCGAAGTCTCTTGTAGTGTCCAGACGAAAAGAGCATAGAAAGGGGCATGCAAGGCAAGATTAGACAATGCCCAGGTTAGACAGCGACATGTATCGGCTTTGAGACTGAATGCAATATTCTGCCTGATGCTTGACATAAAATTACTGTGGTTTTGCGCAACATAAAAGTGCCAGCCCAGCACTGATTGTACTTAGTGCTGCAAGCACTAAGTTATTAACAGCAGGAACCTTTCCGTGGTTCTACACAAGACAATGCAGAGACTGCGAGTGAGTGTTCCTTTAAAAAGCAATGATCCTACTGAGTGTTGCAAGCATCTATAAACAGGACCTTTACAAGCACCTAATAACAAGAGCTTTAGGTGATGCTGCACAACAAATAGGCCTAGTGCTCCTTAAAAGCACTGAGGGGGAATTGGGGGTTGGGGGGGGGGGGGGGGGGGGGGCGCCAAAGACTGAGTGAGAAGAAGGATCAGAGAGATGCATCAGGCTATGAAGTCCGACTCATAAAAGGGGACATTAAAATTCCTCTGTTGCTTTTTTTCCAGGGGGCAGAGAGGGAAAAAAACCAAGAGAAAAACAGAGAGAGAATGGTAAATGGCAAAGCAAATGAGAGATGCAGGAGAGAGAGAGAATGACAGAGAGAAAGAAAGAAAAGGAAAAAAAGAGAGACTGGAAAAGAGAGAGTGAGAGACAGAAAGAGAGAAAGAAAGAGAGAGAGACAGAGAAAGACAAATAGAGAGAGTGAGAGAAAGACAAGAGAGAGAGAGAGAGAGAGATAGAGAGAGAGAGAGAAAGAGAAAGAGAGAAAGATAGAGAGAGAGAAAGAGAAAGAGAGAGAGAGAGAAAGAGAAAGAGAGAGAGAAGAGAGAGAGAGAGAGAGAGAGAGAGAGAGAGAGAGAGAGAGGGAGAGAGAGAGAGAGAGAGAGAGAGAGAGAGAGAGAGAAAAAAAACACAAGAGCTTGAATCTGCAAGACTGTTTAAGTGAGGAACGATCTGTAAAACCCATTCCGTGCAAAGAGGACCTGTGTTTCAGGTGTGTGTGTTCCAAATACGGCCATCTCTGGAGAGGCCCGCATACCAAGCACCAACCATCACAGAGCCATGAACAGAGGGAGAAGAGTGCTGAGGCGGGGCCCTGGCCCTAAGACCTTCAATACGTTTTTTGCACTGGACATAGCCATGTTATCACAGTGCAGTGAGCTATTGTGTACAATCAACAACCCACCATTTCACCAAACCACCGAACCAATCAGCTCTTAAATGGCACCATTTGAGCTTTACTACACTAAACACTGTGTTTTTACTTATTTGTATTATATACAAGCCTACTGTACTTTTTGTTGTGTTCATATTATTATGTCTTATGTCGTCATGTCCTCCTGTCTTGTTTATAAGATGTTTAATGTTCACTGTGGGCCTAGGGAGCATTGCAATTTCAAATTCTGTGTGTGCAACCTGTACATATGGTTTTTTGACAATAAAGCTGACTTTGACTTTGACTCTGCATGGAAACAAGTAGCCTACATACCAACTTCTTTAAGAGCAAAAGTTGTAGCAGTAATATGGTACCTCTCCAGGTGTGAAAGATGCAAAGATTTGGTGTCACCGAATAGACAACATCTGTGGTTGTTCTTTCAGATCTTGTTTGTCTAAATAAAAAACAGTTTGAAGACTACCTCAGCAGCACCTGGGGACCAGCTGTGTTGGACACAGCGCATTTCCAGCCAACGCAGTCAATGTCCGGAGAGACGATATCCTCCTGAAATTGCACACCCACCGCAGGTCGTGTAACATACTCTCAGGTGTCCGTGGCCTCATTTCCCCGTATCTGAGATTGTTGTTGTTTTTTTAACCATTTCCTAGCCAACGGAAGGCAATGAAACAACTGTAGCGAGTTACAACTCAAATGGACACCACACCTTGTTTTAATGGTGGCGTGGGTCTAGTTCAAAAGTACTTTTGGTGGCATTGGAAAGCTTGTTTGAAGCAGAAAGTTACTGTCGTTCTCTTTCCATAGACTACAGGTACTGTGCTAAGGTGGGGCTGGATTCCCTTACGACACCCGATTATGAAATCTACCACCAAAAGGCTTTTAGTTGTGAGTGTTCATAGCATGGGATTGCTGTTGCTACTGCACCTTGAATGTTACTGATATTTAAAAATACTGTTTTATACATCAAGACATTTTTTGTGGTGAAAACTAGCAAGCTAACTAAGAGGATGCTAAAAACAACAACCTACAGTTAGAAAGAGCTTCCTAGCGTGCTGCTAAGTGGTGATAGCAATACTGCTAGCCATGATTCTCATGAGTCCCAAGGGCCAGGAGGGATGACAGCAGTTGGTCTGACATAACATATCGTAACAACATTCCTCTAATTTGAAGATAATGTTGAAAGTGAATGTTCATAATAAATGTATCTCATAACGTGGCATTGTTTCAGAGAGTAACTTTAAGTGAGGCATTCCTTCAGCACATCCAATGATGTTAGAATTGGTCCTTTATGTAGTCTACAGGTGAAAGCCAAGCAAATGTCCTCCTATTCTTCCTGCTGGTTCGTATTCGTCAATCGACCTGTGCAGACTTTCATCATGGCGGCGACGAGAAACTACAGCAAGGTACTGCTTGGAACTGTTTTATTAATAAATGTTGTGTACACTTACAAAGTTCTCAGTGCCTCGTTTTT
The DNA here is from genome assembly GCA_027475355.1 of Coilia nasus. NCBI lineage: Eukaryota > Metazoa > Chordata > Actinopteri > Clupeiformes > Engraulidae > Coilia > Coilia nasus. The sequence goes on along the minus strand of CM050204.1, from coordinate 11,945,930 downwards.
AATGTCAGGGCCTTTGTTGTACTACCGATGGAGTGTGGAGTTTCTTCAAGCTGTTTTAATGGTTTAAAAATAGCGTAGCCGTCATGCTTCGTCTAAGGGCACCTACCACTTCCATTGTTAGCCTTCTGGGACAAACGATAAAAAATAGTTAAACTCTGAATGCAACAGGCTAAATCAATTTTGCTCCTCCGTACACATACCAACTCGGTATGATGTTTTAACATGCCAATTTTCATTTTACACCGAAGTTCTCCTTTAACTCAGATTAAGTAGTAGGCCTACACCTCTTAACAGAAGAATCTCACAGCTTCATTCTTGCATACTCCATATGTCTCTCACATTAGAAGGTTAACCATTTCCTCTAGTCTAAGTTAACATAACCCAAGAGGGTTGCTAAACCTGCTTTCTGGAACACCCCCCAGTATGATCTGACAAGGGAAAAGAGACTTCTGAGAGGAATCATCTGATAACACTGACCTTAACCCAGTACATCACATACAAAAGCAATTATCTTTCCCCTGTGACCAAGATTATTCTACATCTTGAACACCAGTGGTTTCACACACACACACACACACACACACACACAAGATCCTATCCCACATTCTATGATCTTGTCCAACTGACTATGGACGACTGAGAGCTGGTTTAGGGCTGCTGAGCAGCAGGTGTGTGCCAAAGCTATTCCAGCCCCTCAGGTATCATACACGTGTCAGGTGTTAGTCACATGGTAAAACATTATCTCTTAAAGGTAAAGTTTAACTCACAGGTGAATCTCATGTACAATCCACAAAAACCAAACACAGCAATTAAAGAATAACGACAACAATGCACTTTTCGAACAGCCCTTTGGCTACTAGACTTAAATAAAATAATTACCTGGTAAAAAAATCAGCAATGCCCTGCTTCTTGCCCAAGCCCCGTTGCTCACTGCTCGTCTCCAGTTCAACAGCATGTCCATCCGGCCAATTTTCAGGGGCGCTCTGTCTGCGGGTAACGTCAAACGTGTCCCTATAGACCTCATCGGGATCCATACTTTCATCACCACCGATATAACCCTGTCCGTCGGCGGGACTGAGTGGAGTAGCGTCACAGCTGAGGGACACCGCATAGCTGGGGGTAGTCCTAAGCGACTGCGGCCTGCAAGGCATACATGCTTCACTCGAATCCTCTCTCAAACTAGATTCCGTTTCGGTGTTTTCACTGCTGGTGTGTTCGGGAGACGGCGTTGTAGACAACTTTGAGCAAAGTTCGGCCAGGGCGTCTTCAGATTCCAAAGCACCTCCAGTTGTCCCTGTCAGCCTGGGAGCCGGAGAAGCCTCCCCGCTGGCGTGGACTGATTCTCCACTGGAGCATTCATGAGATAGGGGCGAACTATGGATGTTTTCAAGTTGATGGGTCAATTCGCTTCCACCGGAAAGGCCTCCTGGGGGTACGAGTGTGAGACTCGATATTTTACAGTGCAGTGAGCTATTGTTTACAATCAACAACCCACCATTTGACAATTTTGATTCTCGGTCAGGGGCATGAAGTTCATTAATCAAAAGTCCTTCTGAAGCGTGTGTTTCCTGGGCACTGTGGCCAGTGCATGTCATATCCTCAGGAAAACTAATCGAACTGCCACAGTCAGCTTCGCCATTAGACAGTTTCATGTCTGCAGCTGACAATGTGCAAGTGCGGTTTTGCTGATGCTCACCGGTGCATGACAATACCGTAGAGGCAGCAGTAGACTTTGGCCTCGCTTCTGAATTTAAATGACCCTTGTCCAGCTTATCCGCGTTGGAATCCCCGGTCTCCCCCACACACTCCTCGGGCTTGACAGTGTCTGAAACCCGAGTGGGAAGAAACATTCCGTTCCCTTCCTGCGGTCTGTCTATGCTTACAGCTGCAGTCTGGTCGGATGGGGTCCCCCCACGACCCCCTCTTTCAGCCTCGGATCCCGCCGTTGTTTCAACAAATGACTCAGGAAATCCGTTCAGTGTGCCATCTCTGTGCTGTTTTAAAATGACACAGCTGGCGTTTATTTGCCCGGGGAGACAATCGGGGATCAAGTCGAGCATAATAGTGTTCTCCACCGGTGAGCCGACCTGCAATGACAATAGAGCATCACATGAGTTTACATTCTTACCATCACGTGAAACATAATCATAACCATTCCCTGGTGGAGCTACCTTATCCGCTGGGTATGCCTTTTTGCTGCCGTCATTCAACAGGCGAGATTTTACTTCTGTTATTTTACAATCGGTAGCCATAGGCACGTGATTGTTCTGATTGCCGTCTTCATTTTCGTTTAGATCAACAGACAGCGCCAGCACAAACTCTCCATTCTCCGCCGGGTCCATTTCATTCACGGTCCGCGTTCAGACTGGCACATAAAATCCTGCTGCGGAGCCTCTCGGCGGCTGAGCAATTTTCTCTCGCTGTAAGATGAACAAGATCTCATCTTACGGAGACTCAACTATGCCGCGAGATAATGCTTTGCCATGTAAGAAATCCATCTCACAGCGAGATTAAACCAATCCCGAATGCTGCTATCATTGTTTGTTATAAATAACGAATCGGGCGATTTTGGCCAGCTTCATCAAGGGCTTCACTTCTTCCATAAATAGAGGCCATTTTGAATCTGAGCGTGACGTCATGTCTTTCCCAAGTCGTCGCTCACCGCAAAACTGGGATTTCTTGGAATTGAAGCGACATCTACAGCTCGGAAGAAGTAATTACATCCGAGCATTAGCTTTAACAGGCTTTTCATGAGAGTCTTTCATGACTGCTTACACACGGATTTCAAAATTTGGCTCACTGTTTCACAACTTTACAAACAAGTCACAAAACGCTTGGAGAGAAACATCTCACTTCTGTGTCAAAATTAAACTCCACATCCAAAACGTAAAACTTCTTTTTTTTTTTACAGTTTTTCTCAGTTGCGTTGGTGCTTTTCTCAGATCAGAATGAAAATTCTCATAACTATGAGTTCAACCTCTACAACATTTAGTCATTTGTGCACATCATAGTAGCAATTTCTCCTTCCTCTGAACAAATTGCAAATGCTTTTGGACATATATCAGTTGCTTTCATACAATACAATATTTTATAACATTTGCTTATGTCATGTCAGTCAAAATGAACTATACTTATGGATGCTGAATAGTCGTTCTGAATAAAACTAATAGTCTTCATTTCATTACTTGAGTCATTACATACAAAATTGTTGAACTAGTTATCAAATTCTGTCAAGCAAATTTTATACCTTTCTTTTTCATTTTTGTGCTGGAAATGTCTCCTAAATTGAACAATTGCTCTCAGGTAAACTTCAGCGTTCACTCACAAGGAGGTGTGTGAGGTATTAGTTGTAACTAGTGACAAGCCACGTGTGCACAGTCAGGGATGAATCCCATGAACCCCCACTTGACAAGCATATATGAACTGAGCAGGACACAGTGTGCACCATTTCTGCAATTGTGTGACACAGAAATGGAAGGTTAGCGTTGTGGAAGAGGGGTGAAGATGAGGGGAGGAATGGGAAGGGGATAAAACAGGGGAAGAGGGAGAAGAGGCCAAATACATAGGCAGATTCCTAATGAAATTAAGACTACAGTTGTCCAATAGAGGAGTTTTTTCTCTGCCTGGAGGTGGAAGGTTTATAACCAGCGTCCACATGCGCAAATGGCCCTGCTAGCAGCCATGGATGCAGCATGTGACGATATCACAGCAGAGTCATGCAGAGGGTGGATTCACCACTCCAGGAGATACTTTCCTCGCTGCATTGCAAGGGATGATATCCGTTGTGATGCAGATGAAAATATGTGACCAGACAGACAAGAACGTCTGGATGTGCCAGAATGATTTACCTACGTATGTTCAGTTACAATATGTCACTACATTTGTACAATATGTAGGCTACTGTTATATTTGTGCACAGCTCTACCAAAAGGGTGTTTCTTGTTTTTGTTCTAAATAAGTGACTATCGTGTATTTTTCCTTTGTACAATGCTGTAGAATTGCAAAGAGCATATACAGTAAAAATGTGAAATGTATGTATTCGGTGTCTCGTACCCACTTACTCCCCCAACTACAGCAATGTGTAACTTTACTGTAGTTTTCAAATCTCTGTACAAGTAGTATATAGTGCTGTCGAGCATTTTCAGGTATAGTGTCACTGAGGTCTGACCTTTTTTTTTGCATTGGAATACACTGAGAGAATAAACTGTCATAATGAAAACCTGACAAAGCCATTTGACTATCTTGTTCATAAACGATAGTGTCAAGGCTTCTCATTTTGATGACACTGGCAGTTTCACTGGCATGAGTACTTGCTTTTGAGGAAAGGACTATCCATTTTGATCAAGTGACATGCTGTATACTGTATTGACTGGAGTGATTGTCAAAATAAGGAAATTCAGTCAGTAATAAGAAAAAACATCACCATATGTAACATCACCATATGTAGCCAACTTCCCTTTGAGTTCATTCCTTACTGATTCGGTTGCTATAGCGACCGACAATGCTACTTTGTTTATTTTAGAAGTACGTTCTCTACGGCTTAACTTTGAGCTGCCGACTTAATTCTTGTAAGTAGTGACCGTTATTAATGTCTGCCTTTTTATATACAGTACTGTGCAAAAGTCTTAGGCAGGTGTGAAAAAATGCTGTCAACAAGGAATGCATTCAAAAATGGAAGTGTTAATCATTTATGTTCATCAATTAACAAAATGCAGTGACTGAACAAAAGAGAAACCTAAATCAAATCAATATTTGGTGACAACCCTTTGCCTTTAAAAAAGCATAAATTCTTCTAGGTCTATTGCATAGAGTTTTTGAAGGAACTTGGCTGGTAGCTTGCGCCAAACATCTTGAAGAACTACCACAGATCTTCAGTGGATGTATGCTTCCTGACATATATTACAATTTGGTGTAATTGGTTGATCATACACCTGACTATAATCCTGCAAAATCCCTGACTTTGTGTGTACCCCTGTGTGTGAACTGATGCTGGTTTAAAGGCACCTGCCTAAATCTTTGGACAGTACTGTATCTTTTTAGCCATCTACATGTTTAATGTTAAAACACCCATACGACTGAAAGGACTTAAGGCATAAGATGGGCATAAGTTGTTTTTTGACAAGTGTTAGGCAGGTGCACACAAAGTGTACACACACAGGGGTACACACAATGTCAGGGATTTTTCTCTTTTGTTCAGTCACTGCATTTTGTTAATTGATGAACATAAATGATTAACACTTACATTTTTGAAGGCATTCCTGTTGACAGCATTTTTTCACACCTGCCTAAGACTTTTGCACAGTACTGTAACTATTATTATTATTGTTATTATTATTGTTGTTGTTGTTGTTGTTGTTGTTGTTGTTTGGTAAGTTTATCTATTGTGACAGTATGAATTACAAGCTTCTGCATCCTGTTTGTATTGCCACAGGGCTTCTTCATCGTTGTCATTAAAACACATAAACTGGCATCGAGGAGTGTATTTCTTCATGAAGAACCAAATAATTAAGTCGGCAGTTCAAAGTTAAACCAGAGAGTGTTGAGGGAGGTTACATGAATGAGAAGTTTCAATGCATTTATCCAAGGCATGATATTTCGAGTCTAAGCAATAGGCTCTTAGTAATATAAGGGCCTAAATGGTCAGCCTGTTCAATTTACAGATAGGCCTATACTCGCTAGGGGGCGTTAGTTGGCTAACAAAAGCCACGTTCAAAAGTTGTTCCACATCGCAATCTGTCAAGCTGCTCAAACCTATACCTGCAGACTATTTATCATGGTTAGGCATAACCTAGTAAAATGTAAAATTTGAACGTAACCAGACAATGACACACACACACGTACACTAAAAGAAACAGTGTCTTTATAATTGAGGGAAGGCTACTCTGCACAAGCCTTGCATTAGCCTAAATTGTCAGACAACATAAAAAACCTCATAATCAACTCTTTGGTTGATAAACTTGGTAAGCGGAACTTAGCCTATAGACTAGACCTACATTTATTGTTGAATTATGAAGTGTTATCATTTCCTTGGCAAATCAGTGTAGATTTTTCTTGGTCTATTTTAATTACCATATTGTGCAGTATCACACTTAAATGTTAATGTTTAATCATAATTAAAGATATATTGTATAGATATATTATGTAGAAACATTATGTAGTGTACATTCCTGCCCCTGGGTAATCATAGGTTGTACCCTGCTGGAGACGACCAGTCGTGCATGGTCAGGCGAAGCACCACAGAACAGTTGGGTGAATTCAAATGTTCGGTAGATGGAAACCAATCGCATGCGTCTGCTGTCTCTCTCAAATCCAACCATTCACTGATATCGAAATGATGGAGTTGGCAAAAATCAAGAGAAAGACAGCTGTCAAGCCATATTCTTCAAAAAATGACCTGAACCAAGTGTCAACCTGTCGACGACGTGATGGAAAACTAATTTTGATTGTTTATGTAGGCTATAATATGGCTTAACTGTTTTGGTAATGGACTTACAACTGTCCTGGACATCAAAAGTAATATCATTTGTTCACTTTAACACAAGATGTTGGCGGAATAATGCTGTTCACAGAAGACGATATGGAGAACTTTACAAACGAAACGCAAGTTCGAGCGAATGGCACAGAGGATGTGAGCGAACGACGCAACAGTATCAGAGTGCTGGTTGGTTTCGTTCTTTTTCTCCTCATAGTATCAACGCTGCTTGGAAACATGCTTGTGTGCGCAGCAGTTATAAAATTTAGACACCTTCGCTCCAAAGTTACCAACTTTTTTGTCATTTCTCTGGCGGTGTCGGATCTATTTGTAGCAGTTCTGGTCATGCCCTGGGAGGCAATCTCGGCGGTGGCAGGTTCGTGGCTGTTTGGGCGTTTCTGTGGCATTTGGATAGCTTTTGACATAATGTGCTCCACTGCATCTATCCTCAATCTGTGCATCATAAGTCTGGATAGATACTGGGCTATAGCCAGTCCGTTCAGGTACGAACGTAAGATGACACACAGAATGGCATTCATGATGATTGGGTTGGCATGGACCCTGTCTATCCTCATCTCTTTCATACCTGTTCAACTCAACTGGCACATGGCGGAGGAGGACGCAGAGGACGCACACAACATTACCCAGACCAATAACTGTAAGGCTAACCTAAACAGAACGTATGCAATCTCATCATCACTAATAAGCTTTTATATTCCAGTTATCATCATGATTGCCACTTACACAAGGATTTTTCGTATTGCGCAAACCCAGATCAGACGTATATCCTCCTTGGAGAGAGCAGCCGAGCAAGCGCAAAACAACCTGCATACCAACGACTGCTCCACTGAAAACTCACTGAAAACAACTTTCAAGAAAGAGACCAAAGTGTTAAAAACACTATCAATTATCATGGGCGTGTTTGTTTTTTGTTGGCTTCCGTTCTTTGTTCTAAACTGCATGGTACCATTCTGTCAATGCGTCAGCGATACAACATTCACTATATTTGTGTGGTTCGGCTGGGCGAATTCGTCCTTAAATCCTGTCATATACGCATTTAATGCAGATTTCAGGAAAGCATTCTCCTCTATTCTGGGCTGTAACAAACTTTGTCCAAGTAACACGGTGGAAGCGGTGAATTTTAGTAATGAACTTGTCTCTTATCACCACGACACCACGCTCCAGAAGGACGCACAGCCACTGGTGATGCCACTTCCACACGAAGTGGTCAGTTCCAGAGAGGACACTGGCCTGCCGTTTGACAAGGTGTCGGTGGCTTCCAATGTGTCTGGAGACCACAAACATATGCTGTTGCCCGCCATGGGACACTTTGAGTGTGATGGAGAGATCTCTTTGGACACAATCACACCATTCACCTCAACTGCGCTGGAATGTGATGGATTGCCAGGTCAAATCAACGAGTAGACAGTGGGTTAAATAGAAACTCGACCAGATCATATACATTTTAATTTATTAACTGTGTAAATGTATATGTATATATGATTATTCAGAAATCTGTGTTTTCACTTGTGAATTTTAGTACCATATAGCATGGTATGAGATATAATTTCCTATTTTCCTAGAAGTGTAAGTGTTTAAAAATGTATTTGAGCAAATAGAATGTATAAAGTCTGGTATGTTTTGTCCTTGGACTATCAAGTAAGACATCCCTGTGCACTGTTGAAACATCTCGACATATACAGTACATTAAGATTGTTGGAGTGCTCTTGAAAAATTCCCCAAAGAAAGCTATGTGGAAAGCTGTTTGTTGGAAAACTTGGAAATTGTTCAGTCCACGTTTTTAGTCCAAAATGAGTCCATGTTACAGCGCTTGCCTGTTTTTGGTCATTTGTCTTCTAAGAGCCTCTCTTCACCACGTCTGTCACAAGTGAAAGCTGTGTGCTGTTTCTTTTAAAAGGGATTCATTTAATACAAATAAAAAGCCATATCTCAAACAC
>CM050204.1:11915000-11932500 GCA_027475355.1 Coilia nasus | reverse complement strand
ACTCTCCTGCATCCTCATCCATCACTGAAGTGCCCTTGAGCAAAGCATCTAACTCCATGTTGCTCTACGGAGACTGTGCCTGTACCTAGTTCGCTGTAACTCATTTTGGATAAGAGCATCAGCTAAATATGATGTAATGCCATCCACTCCTTTCTCTCTGCTAAGGTAAACACAATTGCACTCTTTATATTTAGCATGTTATGCTCTAATTAGCCTTTTAGCAAAGTGCAGGACCAGTGAACACTCTCCTTAGCCAAGTTCGTCGTTAGTGTACCGGGACAGACAATCAAGTGCTGTCCTTAGTGAGTCAGTCTTCAGTGTAAAGGATGAAACTTAACCTTCCTCCCGATCAGTGTAGCTCTCCAAGGAATGAAATTTCAACCCCACCTGCTCCCATGCCTGAGTTCATTATTTAATAAAAGGACTCAGTCTATATGCTGAGGCACCAACCAAGGGTGGAGGTGTGCATATGGACCATGGGGACCTGTCACAACCAATATTTTTGGAAGACAAAATAGTCCCTACCAATATTTAGCATTTTATTTTTATATAACAAAAATATGAATTTACTGAACTGAATTTAATGAACTCAGTAGTATAATTTTACTAGTCATGTTTTGTTTTTTTCAATGTGTCAGCATTCTGTATTCCAGAGTTAGAGCGACAGGGTTATCCATGTTGCAATTTCATTCCCTGAAACAGAGGGTCTACAGGCTCACACTCTTACATGGATGTATACAAAGTGAATCTTGTGCTGGCAATTAGAAGAAACGATGAAGAAAGCAGAGGCCCATGTGTTGCGCTGACAACGCTGACAAAGTTATCTGTGGTGACCTGTAACTATATGTCCTCAGAAAAGGGTAAAACTAAACAGTGATATTCTCTGGCACTCAAACAGATTTTGTCTGATTTTCTGATTTGTTGATAGCCTAGACAATGCTACAAAGATTGGCATTGGTACTGGTGTTGCCCTCCCTACCAAAGCTGACATCAAATCTACGTAGGCCCTTGGCACTAACAAATGATCATTCAGAGCAGAGTGGTGCTCATGTTATTCAGACAGAGGCTGAATCCAAAATGTTCACTTATTATCTCCGGCAAGGAGGCTATCTTTTTGCCGGCGTTGGTTTGTTTATTTGTCTGTCCGTTTGTTTGTTTGCTTGTTTGTTTGTTAATAGCATAACTCAGGAAGTTCTGGACGAATTTCAACGAGACTTTCAGGATAGATCAGAAGTTGGCTAACTTAGAACTGATTAGTTTTTGGTGGTGATCCGGATCACCATTAGCCTGGTAAACCCGCCCCTCGTACTTCATTTCATTTTGTACAGAGGGTCTGGACCGGAATCTCTTGAGGGTCATGTAGTCGGCCCCAGCAAGACCGATCCAATCAGTGAACAGAGGGTGTGTTCTTTAGCCATGACGTTGACCTTATGTGCTACATTTGAATTGTAGTGCATAGGTAGCCTAATTGCATACATGACGACCAGGCGTTAGCGATTGGGTAAAGGCAGAGGCACTTGTTTTAAACTTCAGCAGAGTTCACACCTCCAGGAAGAATTCGTTTCTGATGGTGTCTGGTCCAGACCCTCTGTACAAAATGAAATGTAATGTAAAAGTACGAGGGGCTGGTTTACCAGGCTAGATCACCATCTGGATCCAGGATTTTTTTTAAAGAATTCTTCACCATTGCGAGATAGGGCCAGTTTGGACATTTTTGCTCATAACTCCACACATAATGCTCAGAATGCTCGTTTACCCATCAAACAAAAAGTCTTCAGGTGGGGATGGTATATGGTGGAGATTTCAGCTGCCTTGGCGGAGGTCTGTGCTCTCTGAGTGCTTTTCTAGTTTACTATAACAGAACAATATAGCTCAGACCCTATGTAGTGAACTATACAATATTGACCTTATTCTGGAACCGACCATGGGCGGCGTGACACGCTTCCGTATTGTAACGCTATTTCCGGGTACTATGCGCCCTAATGCAACCTTCTACTGTCTATGGATGCAACTCAGCTGATGTTACTTGAAATCTAACGATCTAAAATACCGGTCCATACATCTAGTATCGGAGTAAGCTATGCAATTAGACTACTGCTCCATGCTTCTAAATGTAATATTTCTGAACATGAATGACGTGAATGAGTAAACAACACCCAGCCACAGACATCACTGAAGATGAGAGCAATTACAAATGAAACAGGTGATTAATCAATAGATGTTCATAGTCCATTCAACAGTACACACAGACAGTTTACTATGGAATAAAGAGTAAGGAATAAGAAGAATAGTTGTAAGACATCAGCAGTAAATGAGGTCTGACTTACTGTACCAGGCCTCTACTTTGTTTAAGAAACATTCCTATCAAACCAAGTAAATGTGAGTCATCAGGAGATGTAGAGAGCTGGCACTGCTGTTTCCCAGAAGACATTTTTATTTGTACTGCATGTGTGTGTGTGTGTGTGTGTGTGTGTGTGTGTGTGTGTGTGTGTGTGTGTGTGTGTGTGTGTGTGCATGTGTGTGTGTGTGTGTGTGCATGTGTGTGTGTGTGCATGCTTATGTGCATATGCAGTATATATATATATATATATATATATATATATATATATATATATATATATATATATATATATATATATATATATATATATATATATATAGAGAGAGAGAGAGAGAGAGAGAGAGAGGTATATATATATCGAGAGAGAGAGAGAGCAGAGAGAGAGAGGTATATATCGAGAGAGAGAGATGTATATATATATCGAGAGACAGAGAGCAGAGAGAGAGAGAGAGAGAGAGAGAGAGAGCAGAGAGAGAGAGAGAGAGAGAGAGAGAGAGAGAGGTTCATGTTTTGTGTACTAGTGTGCCTGCAAAGGTACTACAGGCATACTGAGTAAAATAAGCCAACTGTTTGGCAGCCCGCACATACGCCCACGCACAATGTGCACAAACTTTACACAGACTTTGTGCCCATTCGCACTGCTTAATCTGCGGCACAATGAGATATGACACACAAAAACGTAATGCTCCAGTTGCCTAGGCAATCGACACATGTCGCTGTGCAGAGAAGGGGGCAATTTGATTCACATACAGGTTTCATCATCACAGGCAACTTCAAGAAGGGAGCTAGAGGCATGTTTGGCATCAGGAAGACAACTCAAGATGTATTTGGCAAAAAATATGAGTAATGGAAATTAAAGGCTATATCACATAAAACAGTTTGACTGACTGATTGATGAATGTCTGTTTTATACTGCATCCACTGGTAGGTTAAACAGTCTACAAATGCAGGATTCATTGCACTCGTTTTTGTTTGTATTATTTTTTATTAATTTATTTAATTTGTAATTAAAAATAAAAATAAAATAAAATAATTAATTTGTAATGGGTATTGTATTGTATTGTATTTCCCTATAAGGAAAAGAAGATCCCGAACATCTAAACTCAGACCTCTCCTTGGTATGCAGCTATTTATTTAAATCCTGGGAGTGCACTAACCGTTTTGCATATAAATTGTCAAAATGTTCTTGAGCACAGCATGTTATCTGTGGCAGGGGCACACACAGAAATGTTGAGCTCTATGAAAGAATACTATTTTGGGCTTTGTTCGTATTAATAATAATAAAAATCAAATGGCCCCCCTGCCAATGCTGGGCCTTCGAATCATACTAACAACCACCCCCCCCAAACAGCTATACCCCTAAGCTATCAGCCAGACCAGGTCCACAGACCGAGCTGGAAATCAGTGTAACCCGCTTTAAAACATATTCCTCCAGACATTGCTGCCAGAGTACATTGCCAGAGGACCCCTCCCCCCGATGCCTGTTTCTCGTTCTTTTGGAGTACACTAATCGGTGGCCAGGGAGGCACTGATGACACTCGAGTGAGCCCCTTGACAACTGGCGGTCTTGGGCGCTGACAGTACCCAGCTAATCTGCGGCGGCTCTCCAGCAATCAGTGAGAGATAGTGTCTCTGTTTGCAGTGATTGTAGAGCTCAGCGGCGGCGCTTGGCACTGACCCCACCGCTCATCAGTGACAAGAGGGGAATCAAGTCGTGTGGCGGTGGTGTTGGGTGACAACGCAACGAGGGAAACTGGACATGTTTCGACACCTCTCAATGTAAATAACCCTGAGAGCTAGGCGCCTCGGGCTTCAGTATCCATGACGACCCTCATGCAGTAGACCCTTCATTTGATTTCTAACCACCAGAAAGAAAATCACACCCCCTGCCAGCCTAGCTGTCAGCACCTTCACCCCCACAGCATAGGCGAGTGCGTTAGATCTCTGCCTCATTTGGGCTTTCCGGCCATGTTTTTCTGCTTAATGATTCTTCCTGTCATGGCTTATTGTGAATTCAGTTCAATAAAGTTTCATATCTACAGGTGAGGTAATGCTAAGGTTATTTTACATGATTTCGTCTGATGGAGGAGTGACGAGGAGAGAGCAGAAATAGGTATAAACCTGCTCTTTCCCTTTTAAACAAAAAAAGATTTTCACATCTGAGGGGAGATGGAAGAATGTGTATGTATCCAGATGTGCTGTGGTTGATGGTGCATTTCTGGTTGTTGTTTACACAGAGATCTGCTGTTTGGCCATCTTGTTTAGTTTTTCAATTCTGGAAACATATAGGCCTATGAAAACTTATGAATATTGTAATGAACAAAAATGGAAAAATGAATAAGCATCTTTACTTAGAAAACAGACATGAATTGATGTGTCAGGGTTGAGTGTGTGTGTGTGTGTGTGTGTGTGTGTGTGTGTGTGTCTGAGGGCTGTATTGTTGTGCATTTAACCACAATTAGCACAAAGAAGCAACATATGCAACATATCAGATCAGAAGTGACACTGTGACAATTCTGGTGAGATTTTAGCATGGACAAGTAGGAACTGAAGTATCATCCATCATGGCATTACTGCCAGACAGTAAGTACACATTTTGTCAAAATTGAGTTTAGACTGTGAATGGACTTTATAACACCTATTTTGTCTTGTGACTAAATCTCTTGCTTCTTCCTATTCAGAAAGTATATAAAATCATCACCAATATTATGCCTGCAACATGTTTGACTGGGCAGTGTGAAAACTTTGAAGGCAATTTTCTCAGTTTCAATGTTCGTGTACAGTAGTTACTGCACTTTGCCTTTGTATGGCAGATTGGATTCAGCTGTAAGGCCAGTTCTCTTGTAAGATACAAAGCACTTAGTCCTGACCATAGCCCCTGAGTCAATGGGAAACAGGAAAAAAAAGAAATGTTAGACACAAAGCATTCAAAAAGGCTAGAAGGCTATTTGAATTTGGCATCCTTCTCTGCAGTTGGACATTTATAAAAGTTAGTCAGTCATTGAACTGTCATTCAACAACCTTCTGAGGACACGTTTTTCAATGTAAACACCTTCAGAGCATTCACACAGTACTCAGACACATTTGATTTTTTTCCGTGCTTTGTTGCGAATCAATGTTATGCCGACACCTCTACTGCTATTCAGAGCTGTACACTGTTAGACTTAACTGTAAATCACACGGTATACTTACCACAAAATGTCCAGTAGAATACCATAGGATCAGAGTGTGGTATTGCTACTGTATTTTGCATAGCATTGTGGGATTTGTAATGACAATTCGTGCAAATGTGGTAGTTTACTGGTAATAATTTTGAATATATGGTTATATACTCTTTCAAGAAAAAACAGTACCGCTACTGTAATGACGTGCACTTTTTGTAACGGTTTTATTTGTTGAATATTTTGAGGTTTTCATTTTTTTATGTTAAATGTTTAACTTGTTGCATTTCCAGGACTGAATGTTTAGCATGTTCTGAATTAAAATAATATGTATGCATTACAAAAATGATTAAAAATGAATGCACTGCAAAACATTGCTAATATAACACTGGACTATGTATTATCCATTGTAAGAAGTTGGGATGTCACATCACATTAAGAGGGTATAGCTTTAATAAATGTAGAGCATCCTAATTCGTCAGACGTGGTACCATGCACTAAGACATGTCCAATCTTCTTGTTAAAGACTAAATGTTGGCTCTCTTCAAATATTTATTGAATGATCTATTTACACTCGGATTGATGTAATGTTTACTGTCCTACAGTGAATAAATATTTTGTTGTAAAACTAAGTGGAAGTAGGCCCTGGCTGTGTTATTGGGGGGGGGGGGGGGGGGGGGGGGGCATATAATTACAATATGTCTTGCCATAATAACATTGCGGTAAAAGAAGGCTACTGTAAAGGGTTAGGTACGGTAACACACCATAAGATGAAGTCTTAGTAGGGGGATACTGTATGAATACATTGCGGTATGGGCACCATACTGTAATGGATACTTACAGTTAAATTACTGTAACTGCAGTTACAGTAAGTCTCTGGCAACAGTGTTGCCAATAAGTTACCACTAAAATACAGCGATATGTCTAACAGTGTACAATGAAAGAATTCATTGTAATTCTTGAATTCAAAGAAAGGGATTTAATTTTTTTTGTAAATCTATTAAAAATGATGGTACATGTCTTACCCAAACAATGTGAAATTAATCTCTGCTTTCATTTTCTATCTAGACACTGGCCAAGACAAGTGTTAGGTTGGTTATACAAATGGTTCAAAGGATATCCAACCCCCAACACACACCCAGACACACACACACACACCAGACACACACCCAGACACACACACACACACACACACACACACACACACACACACACACACACACACACACACACACACACACACACACACACACACACACACACACACACACACTTTCTTTATCTTGTGCCAGCCAGTGTTGGAAG
Organism: Coilia nasus; assembly: GCA_027475355.1. Classification (NCBI taxonomy): domain Eukaryota; kingdom Metazoa; phylum Chordata; class Actinopteri; order Clupeiformes; family Engraulidae; genus Coilia; species Coilia nasus. The sequence goes on along the minus strand of CM050204.1, from coordinate 11,925,693 downwards.
CCAGTAGGATCTCTTCATGGAAGTTTTTGGTTGCTTTTTTCCAAGACAAAGGGAGGTTTACACACACACACATACACACACACACACACACACACACACACACATACACATAAAATATAGCTCTGAAAGCACCTCATGCTTTAACACTATTCATTTTGTGGAGGTGACATGTACAACTTGCTTTTAGACAGTTATCATAAGGTACTGAAGTATACTGCAGGTCTCGCTATGCCACTGAATACAATTTGGGTTACATCAAACAAAAAGCAGTAAGCCTACACTGTTTGCTAGATAGGCAATCCACTTTAATGATGAACTGATGTCAGCTCATCATTTACTGCAAGTGGGTTGTCTTTCTAGCAGATAGATATGATAGTGACATAAGCATTATATCCCTTTTCTATGACACTTGATTTCTGCATTATGCCTTTCATTTTTTTCATCAATGTTGAGAGGCTTCATGCCCTACAGCTGTCCATGTGTGTTTGTCATGGGCAAGTGGATTTTAATGGGCTGTCTCAGCATTATTGGCTTTCATCATGGTCACTCTAAGAGGAATCGGATAATAAAGTGATGAAAACTTGTGTTATGATACATCATTACGGATTGTTCACTTCACTTCCCACTGGTACACAGTTCTATATTTCATTTTGCATCCTGCTTATGAGGTTTTGTAGTATATTTGGTGGTGCAGCTCTCAAGAAACTTCTAAAAAAAATGTGTTGATAATTTGATTCCGCAGATAGCAGCAAAATTGTAATGTTTTTTTGTTATTATTATTACAGTACCGCTATAGAGTGGGGTTCACTTGACATGGTACCATAAGTTGTGTTGACATCCCATGTAACAATTCTGAGGCAGTCATACCCTCTTCAGTCTGCCAGCTTTTAAGGGGGCAGCGCCCCCTATGGACCAAATGTCACACAATCTGTGTGGTGCCTAAGAATGTTTATTCTGTACGTTAAGGTTCCTTATATTTAGCCAATTTAAACAAATTTAGCCCAGTAAGACCAAAACTTTCTATTATCAGCTATTCTATTATTGGGGCTACATCCCTATCACGTTTCAGGTTCTGTGGTGTCTGTAAGTGTCCCCAGAAGCATTGATGAAAAGAAAACAAAAGGAGGCAGGGATGAAAAAAAACTCAGAGAAATATTTGTGCAACAAAAGATAATCCAACAATTTTGCATTAGTCTATTATACAATGTAAAAGTGAAGGGGTCTGAACACTTATTGAATACACCCAGAATGCTAAAAATCTTTCAGCAGTTTTCACCTCAACCTTTGTGTCGTGTATACAGTCCACAGTGAGCACGAAGACCTTCAATGACAACTAACTCTAAAGCCTCCACTGTTAGCTTACCTTTTGACAGTTGTGCCCCTGAAGAAGGTTCTTGATCCCATTTACTCCAGGGGGTCTGTCCCTGTGGTAAGATCTTGCTTAGCCACTCTGGCTTTTAATAATAATTTTTAATAATATTTTCTTCATCTACTAGAATTCATGGTTGTTATACATGCATGAATGTCTGTATGTTTTGTATTACTACCAGGCCTGGAATTTCATAATTTTAGGGGCAAGGCCACTTTACCATTTGTGTTGTCAATTTTGTGGAAGGGCATCAAGGCCACTGTGAGCTTCTGCCAGATATTTTTCAAGGGCACGAGGCCAAATTGGCCCTCGTGAAATTCCTGCCCTGATTACTACACAAGGACAAATTGTGCAACACATTTTGTTAGAAAAGGCTGTCATTTTTTCAATAGGCCACATTCTGTCTTCAGGGAAACTGAGAATTTCACTTTTTTTTGGTCTTTAGCACTTATGTGGGAATTATAAAAGCAAATGCACTGCGGACAGAAACTAGGACATCTTGTTTGACCACATTCTTTAAATATTTTGTTTGTTTGTTTTTTTCTTCATAGCTGTAACAGTCTTTCATAACCTGGCATTCAAAAGCCCCTTAGTGTTATACCAAAGCCAGCAACCTTTGAGAATGTAGGCACAAGGCCATCTTCACCATTCTTTAACTTTTTTTTTCTTTTTTTTACCCCAAATCAAATCCTGCGGTCTGGAGGGACACCAGCAGCTATTTTTCTGTGACACACACATTCGAAAGGGTGAGAATGATTTCCACTAAAGCAATATTTACCTTACAGTGTGTCTTTAAAAGGCTTGAAATACAAAACAGATGTCATGGGCAGATGTCATGCAATCTCAAAAAGTTGTGATGTGACTTAAGACTAATAAATCAGTCTATTAACACCTAAAATTGTGAAATACTGAAAAGAAACTTCCCTGACTGACTGATTGATGAATGTCTCTTTTATACTGCATCCACTGGTAGGTCAAACAGTCTACAAATGCAGGATTCATTGCACTGTTTTTTTTTATTAATTTTTAATGTATTTATTTAATTTGTAATTAAAAATAAAAATAAAATAAAATAATTAATTTGTAATGTGTATTGTATTGTATTTCCCTATAAGGAAAAGAAGATCCCAGACACCTAAACTCAGACCTCTCCTTGGTATGCAGCTATTTATTTAAATCCTGGGAGTGCACTAACCGTTTTGCATATAAATTGTCAAAAATGTTCTTGAGCACAGCGTGTTATCTATGGCAGGGGCACAGACAGAAATGTTGAGCTCTATGAAAGAATACTATTTTGGGCTTTGTTATTATTAATAATAATAAAAATCAAAAGCCCCCCCTGCCAATGCTGGGCATTTGAATCATACTAACAACCAACCCCCCCCATAAATCAGTCTATTAACACCTTAAATTGTGAAATACTGAAAAGAAACTTCCCTGAACCAACACCTTTAAGCCAGTCAACTTGAATACAGATAAATGACAAAAGTGGATTCACTTGTTAATGGCTGTATGTTAAATTCTCTGGTATTCTGGTTAAAAGACTATAAGCAAAATAATTTCTTAGGTGTTTAGACTTATAGAGTCTTGAGAGAAAAATCCATAATTCTCAATGAATACATTAACTGAGCCATAGACAATTCAATCCAATTAAGGACATGCTTGAGGCAAGCATAGCCACAAAGTGTATAAGTCATTTAGCTGTTACTGTACAATAACGCCAATCCTTTGCCAAACAGTGGACTCTCCTTAGCTAAAAAATAAAAGAGCCTTGTTTTAGGGTCGTGCCCGGCTTTGCTGTGCTGGAGGACTGCCTGTGCTCCCTCCAGTGTTTGTCTGCATTTTTACGTGTTGCTGTCTGTCTGTCTGTCTGTCTGTCTGTCTGACATGCTAGTGGAGCTGTAACCTGGCCATGCTGGTTAATTGATGGACAAATTTGGGGGCCTTTAAGAAGGGGCCTTTCTGTCTGCTTTTTGTAGGCTGGCTACAACTTTGCTCTTTTTTCTTTTTCTTACACCACATTCCACTAGGCTGATATGCACTACACATTTTATTTACCCCTACATTTACCAACATGTTTTTTTTTTCATGTAATCAGTTATTTTTAAAACCTCAAAATCAGTGTGACCCTTCTTTCATGTCACTTTCACTTTGTGGTTCTGTCAGTACATAAAGATGAAGTAGATAGCTTTAGGATTTTTTTTAGGATTTGCAGTCATTACAAGACAGGCAGTCTGAAAACATGGGCTACCATAAGTACAGGTTTCTGTAGAGTGTTACATTAATGAGTGGTTTGGATGTCAATAAGACATACATGACCTCTGTGGTTTTGGGATTGGTTTACAAAGAAATCAATCTACCACCAGAAAACTGCATCTAGACTGGCAACAACACAGTGGAAGAAAATCATATAAATCTGTAGGACTTAGAACCTTTTACATAAAGTATGCTCTTATAGTTTATGTCAGTCAGAAACTCATGTAAAAAATGTCAATACCCATCAAAAATTCAACAAACCTTTACAACAATGTAAAAACGTTTAATTTAGTATGCCACCAAGGGAAAATGGATGCAGTTCACCATCTTGGTAGAATACATTGGTTTTGTCCATCATTGTCCACCAAGTGTCCATTCCATCTGCTATCCAAGAGGGCGTTGTCTCAGGCACTAGAGATGGAATTCTTCACCTCCTGTCACTTCTTGTCGGAACAGTGCACCGATGCAAACACAAGCACGCTTTCACAACTGTCTGCAAATAGCCTAAATGCAGTCTTTTAGATGGAGTACATCATCACATCCCTTGAGAGCTGTTCACTAAGCTCTCAGATTCCACTTCAATGGAGACGACATGGTGCCCAGGTATCATGGCAAGCCCTAGAACTCTTGGCTCTCCTTGTGAGAACGAGTCTGCGAAGAGAAGAGAAAACGCACCTTGAGTAAATCATCAACATTTTACAATGACAGACGCCCGCAACAGCCACTTCGACCGCTGCCTACCTGTAGATTTGAGGAACTCCTGGGCAGAGCCGAGGATGACGTTACAATCCCGATCGGTGCACAAGAATAGCCCCACGAGCGTTCTGCCGTCTGTCATTCGGATCCGCATATTCTTGTTCAAAAGACTCTCCAGCTTCTGCCTCGCCAAACAGTATGCAGACTCCTCAGACTAGCAGAGAGAGAGAGAGAGAGAGAGAGAGAGAGAGAGAGAGAGAGAGAGAGAGAGAGAGAGAGAGAGAGACACTCAGACAGACAGAGATAAAAAGATCTATGATGATGCCATTCCCACTGTTATGTTACTCAAATGACTTCAATAACATCCACTGAAAGACATATTCGCTAAATATGGAAGAGGTGAGATTACTTTTATACCAGTGACCAGGCTTGCAGTATGCTACAACGTCGTTGCTGTGCTGTCATGTACAACGGAAACTGTTCCCCGTTCGTAGTTCTCATCTATTTAGTATTTGTAATGTCATTTTAAATCAATATACGCATATCGCAAGACAGGGTTTCCTCATTGCCTTGGAAATGTCAATCACCAAAAAAACTAAAAGAAGCTACAGCTGTTTTTGTGCTGTGCTAGCTAACGTCGACTAGATTCAATGTCGCTAAACTTCAAATACACAAAAAGTTAACATTAATCTTGCCTCGGATTGCATGTCTGCCCCGTTTTCTTCATTTTCTGTTGCCATCTTTAATACAATACGTCTTCGATATTTACAATTACACCAGTGTTTCAATTCTTGTTTGACACACCGAGCTGCTTCTTTCTATGTTTCTTCTTCGTCTTAGGTAAACCTTATTTTCAGATTTCAGACGAGGTGCCTTACCGCCATCTACTGGACTGAGGTGTGATTTTATTTAGATTTTATATCATTCAGTATTTAAACAATCCTTCTAGCAAGTTGTATTCCTTCAGTAATGTTATTACTGCTTTAATTATGGCTGAGGTAGACCCAATAGGCTACTCAATGTCATTGAGTTCTTTGGTGTTCCCCTGAGCTTTTCCTTCTCTTCCGAATATTGCTTGCATGATATAAGTACATGGCTAACATTTTCTAGCACTCTGTGTACACAAACCGCTTGCCTATTTACGCCCAAAATACATGCAAGCGAAATGTACCGCTTTCTCTCCGCTTGCTCCGCTTTGAGTGGGCGTGTACCGAACGTCAGTTGAAGAGATATGAAGTTTAAAAGGCTAAAGAATTCTGAATGGTAATGATTTTTTTGCTTCTGGTATGTCAATATAATGTTAACCACGGCACTGTTTCAAATTTTATGTACGTCCATTTTTAAATGTTTATCTCTCCACTTGCCGCCTTCCAACTGAAAAGTCATTTGAAACGATGGCATTGGTTACCGCTTGGCAAACGCCGCTCCTCATTTGCATAAAGTTCAGCAGAGCTCAACTTTTTCGCCCGCCTCGCCCGCCTCGCTGATCTACGTCACCAACTGCCGCCTCCCAACTGAAAAGAATGGAACGTTCCGCTTCGCCCGCTTGCATGTATTTTGAGCGTTAGCCTCTGTTTAGGCGTGTGTGTCATATTCTTAGCCTTGTAATATATGTTTCTTCCCGTCTTTTAAAAACACACTGTTCCCCTTTCTGAATCTCGTACAGGTGTCTTCATTTTTCTTCTTATTCAATTGTTCTTACCAGAGATTAGTTTTGTTGTCTTTGATATTACTTTGATTTATGACTTACTCAGTGAAACCTGAATCTTAATCTGTTCTATCTTCAAAACTTACTTTGCAAACTTTTTCATTGCCCTCAATACCTGTATGCACTGGTGACCCATAAAAATACTATTCAACACCAAATAAAACCGCAAAAAAAAAAAAAAAAAAAGGATTTCTTCAGTCAGGTGTCCTCTATTAGACTATAAAAACATTCATTGTTTTTTAAGTGTCACTGTAAGGAATTGTCCCACCCACCTTAGCAACGCCAGATCAAGCAAATCATCACTATTTTGGAATGTACACTGGAGCTCCTGTTCTGCCAATTATCCTTTAGATGCATCAGTATATATTTGCACTGTGTCACTATTATTTCTCTGTTTGTCTAGAACTCCAGCCAGTTGTACAAGTAAATGTGTACTTGCACCGCTTAAAGTTATGGTGGAAATAACAGTGCACACCGGCCCTCCAGGTTTTAGGCAAATACAGTCTTAATTTCTCGATCTAAAATTATTCATCAATTATTCATCAAGGCAGCGTGAACAATCTGTTTCTTGAGGTGTACCCTAAAACATATTAAATATTCAAGCTAAAATATTTCTATTACGTGTTATTAAAATGACCTAAACTAGAGTCCTGCAACAAACTAGTAAAATTTACTTTACAATTTAAAATTTACAGAGAAATCGAATTTGGCCTAAATTTCAGACTATTTTGGGGTGGAACCAAACCCTTTCTGCAAAGGAGTTAAATTCAGTTGTGTAGATTGTGTAGAACACTGTTATCTTTTTATCATGAGTGGGCCACTTTCCCTAAAAAAGAAATAGCGCCACCCCCAGGTTCATGCATAAACAGACTGAGATCGGCCGGGCGAAAAGTCCATTGCACATTTGTATTGTGCTGTTACTGCTACTGTACACCCTGTTGTGAGTAGTATCTACAAATGTGTCAGGAAGCATGTTATTGTGAAGGATGAATCAAACCTTGTGTGCAAACCATTTTATATTGTTACCAGATGTATTTGACAGCTTAATGGGACTGCCTAAAAAGATTTGGTGATTGGGGGCTCTAAAGTCATGGTGTCTGATAGAGCCGTTATGAAACCAGTTATGAAACCAGTCACTGATGTACAAAATGTGTTTTAAATCAAGTGAAGGGTTTTTTCCCCCAGCTATCAGCAGCATACAGGGCCATTTTTGTATATAAATATGTCAACTATGCTCGATTGCTGTGAAAGCATGTAAAAATAGGTCCTTTCAAAGCCAGTCCTTTCAATGAAGGATTAATTGTAAAAAGGCAAATGCCACTTTAATTACATCAGGTATGTCACCCCTGACTGTTTCTTTTTACTTTATTCCACTAATTAAAGTGTTCTGGGATTTGTGGAGAATGTTGCCATTTAAGTTTGTAATTCTCCCTTCCTTTCTAGAGTAATGGCACATTTTGCACATCTGACATTTTCACACACCTCAGAATCAGAGAACAATATACTATACCCAGTGGAAAAGGTGGCCTACCCAACAAGACATCCAGAAACTGGTCGCAGGGCTTGGATATCTCTTCCTCTCTATATATTACTGTTATCATAAAGCATGGTCTAATCTCACCTAGAAGGCTCAAGCTGAAATTGATATTAGTATTGATTAATGTTAATATACCTAATTTGCAGTATTGTCTTCCTGCGAGTCCATTGGATGGCTGTGTGCTGTATCTGGTGAGTAAACCCCCCCGGGTGGCAGACAAACAGGGAGGAGGGGGTCTTGGGAGGTGTTTGTAAGATGGGGGCCAGGCTTTTGGGAGGGGCCCAGTTTAGGGAGCTGTGGGCAGTTCCATTTAATTCTCTCTCACTCTCTCTCTCACCCCTTTACCCCCTTCTCTTCTCCCTCTCTTCTTTATCCTCTCTTGCTCCCCCCATTTCTTCTCTCCTCTCCCCCTTCCTCCTTTTATCTGAGTGTCTTCATGCTTCTCTCACATAAGCAAAGCCGACACACAGACCATCACGAGGTAAGCACCATGTTCTCTCTGAACATACATACACACACACACACACACATGATAATATTACAATGTGCTTTTACCACTGCTAACACCAGACATGTTCTGTGGGAGCTTGGACATACTAATGAATTTTTCATAAGAATAGTCTCCCAGTTGACAGCAATCAGGCCAATTGTGCAGTGTGTTTTGATACTCCTTAGCCTTGTGGCGCATCTCACAGCAGGTGCAGTTTGCATGCATTACTAATGGTATGATCCTGCTGTGTCCGGGGCAAACAAAGACTTCTTTGTATTTGATCTGCTGATGTGGTGCTATTTAGTTATTTTTGTAAAATGTTTGGGAACAGTTTATTTGGATAGTTTGCCCACAGAGACTTTCCAGATGGTTTGTTAAAATCCAGTTTCATTCTGTTTATTGTTAACTGACTTATAATCTTAATAAAACCCAACTACTAACATTAACCTTAACAAGACGCAAAGCTTCAATGGATGGTTTGTTAATAGCCTCAGCATCTGTGGACAGTCTAAAGAACCATTTATAGGACTATCTCAATAAAGTTTGACTAAATATTTTGGTAGTTACAGATACAATCTCCTAATTACTTATATTTGTATCCCATTGGCTTGTTTAACCCTGTGTCTTTCATCCTTTTGTTTCTGTTCATGAAGGTCTCTCTCTCCCACTGAGGCAAATTACTGATGCCTGGCTGCAGCTGAAGAAAAGGACTACTCCTGCTTACCAGCCCACACATACGCACACACACACACACACACACACACACACACACACTCGCTCACACACACACACACACTGCCCTGTCCTTCACAGCCATGCGACACATCAGCAGTCAGCTCTTCCTCAACCTCTCCCTCCTCCTCATCCACACCTTCCTCCTCCTCAGCCTCACCCCTCTGGCCGAGGCCAAGAAGAAGACCCAGACGCCGGCAGCAGCCCGTTCGGCCGTTCCCGGGTCAGGCGAGCTGAGCACCAAGGCCGGCCACAGCTGTACCTGGGCCACCTCCTCCCAGGGTGCTGACGACCAGGTCTCCCTGCAGGTCAGCTGCTCCGTCCCGGGAGAGACGCCCGCCCAGACCTACCAGTGCCGCTTCGCCGGGAGGCCCGAGCAGTGCCCGGCGTACGCCGACAAGGCCAACCAGTACTGGAAGCAGGTGGTGGGCAAGCTGAAGAAGAGGGACAACGCGTGCGATGGAGAGAAGGTGCTGAAGACGCGCCTGTGCAAGAAGGGGCCGTCGGCAGCACACGTGAGGCTGGTGGAGCGGAGCGGAGAGGAAGCAGAGGAGGACCAGGAGGGGCCGAAGGGGAAGAAGGAGAGGAGGGAGAGGCAGACGGCGGTGCCCCTGGTGAAGGAGACGGAGGTGGCGGCGCGGCGGACGGAGAGAGAGGGGAGGCAGGAGCCCCTGGTGGGAGCGAGGGATGGGTACGGGGAGGAGGGGGAGGGCAGGAACGCTGATTCGGAGGTGTCCAGCTACTGCGCAGAGGGGTGGCACTCGCTTTGCTCGTTCTTCGTCAAGTTCTTCGATGGGTAAAGAGGGCTAAACTGCTTGGTATTCTACTACCTGTGTTTGCATCAATCAGGTGTCAGATATTTCTCACAGATCGAAGCTTTTTTAATACAAAAAGGAATTTAATCAGTTTAAAATGATAATCCTGTAAAGTGAAAATGATTACATAAGAGTACAAATGATGGGAAAACTTAGAGCTCATTTTTTACTTCAGCTCCTTGAGTTATAGATGCAAGGCAATGGTTATAGACAAAACAACTGAGGACAAGTTATTGTCCATAGAATTTGATGTATAATATTTAAAGCAAAACTAATCATATTTATACATAGGTGTATCGCTTTCTTGTTTTTAGAGAATGCTGTTTTATATAACCCTTTGTGAAGTCCATAGTACCTCTGTGAATAAATACGGCTTTAGATATTAAGTATGTGTTGGATTCCTTTTGTGACCCTGTATTGTGTCAACACAGGAGCTATGGGATATAACACATTTGTGAGGACTACTTAGAGCATTTAGACTGACTTTCAACATCCACTCCAGTTTTTACCATTTCATATTATTATGCTGAGTGACCTTTTATGTTCAGGTTAGATAAATCTGCTTGTAGAAGCACACAAACAAACACTGCTCCCTCTCTCTCTCTCTCTCTCTCTCTCTCTCTCTCTCTCTCTCTCTCTCTCTCTCTCTCTCTGTCTCTCTCTCTCTCTCTCTCTCTCTCTCTCTCTCTTACACACACACACACACACGCACACACTGAGACAGACACAGAAACATTTATACACACACACACACACATACACACACAAAAAGATCTTTGACTGTATGTTATTGGAAAAGCCAAGGTTGTTGGATGAAAAGATTGCTCTAACAATGTTTTCTTAAATGCCATTGCATCTGGACATTCCTTTCACCTTTGCCCGCAGAATAGTTACTGAGCAATTCCATTTTCTTTTGAGTCAGTAATACAGAAATAGGTTTCTGATTGTCTTTGAAAGTATCAGAGACCCTCTGGAGCTAGTGTTAATTTAGTGGATGCTGTATGTGACTTGGCAAAGGACATAATACATCCATTTGCAGCCATGCTTTCACAGTAATGAGTAGGATCAGACTCAATGGCTCAAAAGGATT
>CM050204.1:11902500-11905000 GCA_027475355.1 Coilia nasus | reverse complement strand
TTTTCCATGTTCTGAGTACCCCGATGCCCGGTCCGACCATGCCAGTGGATGTAGCCATGCAGCTGTACATCGCCCACTCTCCCCCCCTGCGCAGCTTCCTTAGCTCCTACGAGGACCGCCGAGCCCGCGGCCTGGTCAACGGCCACTGCTACAAGCCCCTGCGGCCCTGCCTCAGCTCCAGATGCAGGCCCCACCACCTGGAGGCCCCCTGCCCCATGGGCTGGCAGAAGCCCAAAGCCAAAGACAAGAAGCGGGTGGTGTTCGCCGACTCCAAGGGCATGTCCCTGACGGCCGTGCACCTGTTCTCCAACTCGGAGGACGCGGAGGTGACGCAGGCCCTGTCGCAGCTGCAGTTGGACCTGACGGAGCTGGAGAACGCAGCGGCGACGCTGCGGGTCAGCCCTTCCCAGAGCCTGACGCTGGACTTCCCCCAGCCCTCGGCCGACTACCTGGACTTCCGCAGCCGGCTGCTCAAGAACTCGGTGTGCCTGGAGAACTGCATGCTGCAGGAGCACTCGCTGACGGGGACGGTCAAGGTGCGCAACCTGGCCTTCGAGAAGTCCGTCCAGGTGCGCATCACCTTCGACTCCTGGAGGAGCCTCCAGGACGTGGAGTGCGCCTTCATGAACAACGTCTACGGCTGCCAGGAGACGGACACCTTCTCCTTCGCCGTGGAGCTGCCGGGATACGTGGCGCCTGGCAACCGCGTGGAGTTCTGCATCTGCTACCAGGCAGCCGAGCAGACCTTCTGGGACAATAACGACGGGAACAACTACAGGCTGATCCCTGCGCCGTGGAAAAACAACGAGAGCAAGTGGTCTCCGTCCGGAAAGAAGAAGGAAACCACTACTGCGGGGCCCAAGAAGCCTATCCGGAAGCTGGGCTCTCAGTTCGACCGCTTGGCAAGCCCACGCACCTCCAAAGGTCTCTTCACAGGGTGGCAGACTTGGGATTGCATCGAGAACAGCGCTCCCTACTGGTGATAACGGGCATGTGGTGCCACCACGTATCTCACAAGTGTATCAAAAGATCTTCCAGAAATGCAGTGAGGGAACTCGAGGGAATTTGATAAAACACACTTGACCTCAATGAAACATTTGCCTGTTGGAATAGTAAGGAAAGGTTGCTAGTGTGAAATCAAACCTGATCCCAGACTTAATATCCTATGTACTACAGACAAGTGAATCTTTAGCTGTGTCACTTTTCAGCCTGTTGCCTTGACCTTGTCAGCTCAACCTGTTTGCTGGTCTTACAGATTTTGCACATAACTGAACTGAAAGCCGTCTCCAAACCATTTGCAGCAAGGACTAGTGCAGAATGGAATGCTGTTGCATGTATGTATACAGATGAGGTCCTTCATATTGAAGGTGTTCTCCTTCAAATAATCCATTGGAGTATAGGGGAGATGTTTCAAGTAATGAGGATAATAATGATGGAAAAAAAATCTTTTCTTCACATTTCTCTTTGACTCTATTGTGACACCAGGAGACACTTAACTCCTTACTACCCGTTTCGTTTATAAGTGCCTTGGCCATTTTTTTTTCCATGTCACCATGTGTATTTTATTGCAATATCTGCAAATTACAGAGCAGTTAAATTGATATGCTTGCTATAGCTGCTAGCAAAGGTGAATGTAAGCATGTTGGACATGTTTTATTCTAGTATCGCTTTGTTCTAGTGCCTTGTGTATCACTGTGAAGGTTGTTGTACTTCCAATATGTGCAATTCTACAGAGCTTGATTATAGTGAGTGTGATTGTGTGTGATTGTGTTGTGATTACACGATGTGTCTGATGCACAGAGAGAGTGTGTTTCATATGGATGGTGGAAGTGTTGTGTGTAAATAAACTTTTGTATTCTACCTAGAACCCTGTTTTTTTTCTATTTTTCTTAATGAGTGGTTTGGCTAAAGAGATAACTGTGACTGTGTGTGCGTGTGTGTGTGTGTGTGTGTGTGTGTGTGTGTGTGTGTGTGCGTGCGCGCACCTGTGTGTGTGTGTGTTGTTTGTGTTTGCTCACTCACTCAGAACAAACTGCACCTCCTGAAGCCTGAAGCTGGTTTGCTTTGGAGAGGACAGGTCAGGCAGTGCAGAGCAAACTGCTGCTGGGAATGTGTCACCAGAGAGCTTAGACTACAGAGGGGGGGAAAGTCATGAGCCAGTTCATCCTGTTATGCTCCCCCCTCCTCTATTCACACACATACACACACACACACACACAAAGAAAAACACACACAGCATGTATGCACGTGCACACACACACATATACACATACTATGAGATGTGCGCACACACAAAAGCATATGTACACACACACACACACACACACACACACACACACACAAGCACAAAGGCATAAATGCATAAACATGCAAAAACGAAAACATACAAAAACATGCATAGATACAAACATAACAAATGTGAACATGCACTTGTTTCAGCTTAGGCTGGGTGACCTCCTATGCCACACTTCCACCGCCCTTTACCACAGATCACTACCCA
>CM050204.1:11887500-11892500 GCA_027475355.1 Coilia nasus | reverse complement strand
CCCTAAAATGTGCACTGCAATAAATTAAAAGTCTCATGTTACATAGTACATAATAAATAAAAAGTCTTGCCGGCTGTGGTGGCGGTTGACACTAACACACACACACACACACACACACACACACACACACACACACACACACACAAACACACACACAAGCACACTCGCACAAAAACTTCTCACGCTGTTCTCCATTCATCTGCCTAATTTTAGACTTTTGTGGAAGTGTTTACATGTTTAGATGGAGAAATCAGATGGTTTCCATGCTTGTGTGGAACACTGAGGCTCAATCCATGACCTCTGACACCGGCTTCAGCTCAGAGGTGGCTTTTAGAGGTACAGCAACAGCCATGCACACAACATCATTATATTACACTTAGTTGACAGTCTTATCCAGAGCAACTTACAGATATTTACAGGGTTTCAGTTACAGTCCCTGGTTAGATGCCTTGCTCAAGGGCACCTCAATGGCGGAATTCGAACCAGCAACCTTCCGATCCCAAGGCCAACTCCCTAACCACTGGGCCACAGCTGCCACATAACCCCTGGTTCTCTATAAGAAGTTACAATAAAAGAAACTATGCCATCTGGTGTGTCGCCTGACCTACATTTTAACACAGATTCTTTCTTCAGCATAGAGTCTGACAGATAAAGCACAACTGGGCACTGCACATTTCACCACAATTCAACATGTGTGTTTAGACAGAGCAGTCTAGACTCAGGTTTAAACAAAAACTCAGCTGCTATGTAAGAGGACTGGTTCTACCACAAGAATGAATGTCATGCACTTCAAATATCATTCCAGTTCTATGTTTTAAAAGAACTGCTTTTCACAGTAGGGGTGCATAGATTGAAACATTTTGGGCCGATCCCGATACCAGCATGTCAATATCAAATTTGGATGATGCCAGTATCGATACCGATATTTTTGTTTACTTTGTTTTTGATGTCAAGTATTTTCAAGTGTTCTTACATGCTTTCTAAAAACCAACTATGGTAACTCCTCGGGGCTGCACTTTGTAAACAGGTATCCATTTTCTCTCGCAGCAGAAATGTAATGTTGTTTCTTTCTGATTTCAGTAGATATCCTGAGCTCCAGTCAAAGGAAGAAGTTACTGTGGAATCGGACTGGATCTATATTGTAATCTATATTGTGTTGTATTCAGTTGCAAGTCTGTTTTTTGTGTCAATGCACTTATTTAATGTTTAATGCTTTGTAGTTTTGTTTGTTATTTTGAATCATTGTGTCTTGTGTCAATCTCTGTTGTTTGTGCCCCTAAACAGACACCTGCTGAAAATCACCTTGAACTGAGTCAGGCCCGTTAACTGTAACTGACTTGTCACTTTTAATCTTTCCTCTATAATAAAGTAAGTCTAAATCAAGTATCAAGTCCAAATGCAGTTTGGAGACAAAGCCTCTTGTGTGTGCAGCTTGCAGAAATAAAACTGTGACATCTATATTCTGTGGTAACATCACGGTGGACCGAAAACACTAGCAAATCTGTAAAATTTGTAAGCAACTTGTCCAGTTCTGCTTAAACAAACAGAACAGTAGTTCTTTCACAGCCAAACAAAAGAACATTGGTGTTGTCTTTGGACCCAACTGTTGCTCTCCCACTGTAACACAAACACATGACATGTTGCTGGCTGAGTTCTGTGCATACACGTGCTGGAAAAACTCCACATGCACATCCACTGCTGCAAAAGCCAGGTATTAAGCCAGGTATAATGTCCTTTGTTATGTTATATGTTATATTACATTTAGTGATATATATATATAGAAGATAAACCAAGGGAACCACTTAAGGATACCTATCAAAATCTGGCACAGTTACTGTACACTTTGTTATGGTCCTGTCACAGTGTATCTACATCATGAAGTACAGCATAACACAGTTTGAAACATTAAAGTCCCTTTCAGTTGGTATCAGTTTAAGATTAAGCCAGCTGAGGACACACTTGGTCTCTTATCTCAGTCATATGAAGCCAGAGAGGCTTAGTGGAGGGTGGTGTATTTTAAAGTATAGTGTGTTCTCAAAATATCAACACTGGCACGTCACTGAGAACCTGATTAGATTAGATTTTAGCCAGTGAGAGAGAGAGAGACAGAGAAAGAGAGAGACACACACATAAACATACGTGAGTCAAAAAGAACAGGCTATTCTGCCATTCTCACACAATGTAGGTGCCATTGACCTGTGGGGGGGGGGGGGGGGGGGGGGGGGGCTAGATCAGGACGAATCAGGGGGGCTAGAGCCGATTGTGATATGGTTGGCGTGGGGGCCACAAATTGTTTTCTTTCAATCGGCCCAGAATATGCACACACACACACACACACACACTAGGGTATTTAAACTGATTTTATGTGTGGACAAGAGTGTGTGTGTTCTTGTGAGTAAAGGTTGAATTAGGCCCCACACAGCATCCGACACTGACTTGTGGTGCATGTGGCTGGGGGCCAGCCCATCAAACACAAGCGCAATCTGTTTGTTTACCTCCCTGGCCAGCGGGGTGAAGTGTGTATGGGTGAAATCCAGGTCCGCCAAGTTATCTATAGCGCCTCTACTGATAGCGTTGAAAGGAAAACCCACAGATCACGCAGTCAGTGTATGCTAGGCAGGTGAGCCTTGAGGAGAGGGAACATTAGGACGCCTCCAAGGACCAAAAACAGGGGGGGAGGGGTATAAAACTTTATTTTACCTTTAATACTTTACCTTTTCTGACATACTATGTAGTTCAGTTGTCTGTCTACTTAGATATCGTCTTAGATAGCTTAGCTTTGATTGTACAGCACTTTTGTCGATGGTTGTTATTTTAAAATGTGTTTCATAAATAAAAACAATGACTTGACTTTATTTTCATAGCCCGTCCACAGAGACTTAATAGAGGGGGTAAATGTTGAAGACTGTGTTTACCTGTGTAGCTGTTGCTCATGCACTGTTAAGCATAGTTTACTCACCTAATTTCTAAATGCACTGTGAATAGTTTACCCACCCTTTCTTGTGCCAATACACCAGTTATTATTGCTATTGGGGCTGGGAGCAGGCTGTGCTACTTCTAGTCCACAGAAAGGCAATACTCCACCCACACTGGCACTACAGGTGCTGTTGATCACACAGTGCACCGCTGTGGAAAGTATGCCAGTGGATGCTTAAACATTGGCTAGCCTTCAGGTCTGTTTTTTTTTTTTTGCAGCAGCAGCAGCAGCAGGAGCAGTTCTGAGGCTTTCTTGTTAAAGTGGTAGATAATGGAAGCTAAAGAGATAATAGGCCTTTAAAAGTCTATAAATGGAGATAGAATAGATAATATTTCTCTGCTTGAGTCTATTTGCAGAATGACCCTTAATCCCAAGATAATTACACAGAATAATCTGTAACTGTTCATCTACGGTATGCATGCAGTTCCTTCATGCATTGCGTTATGTGGACAGCACAACTAAACTAGGAAAGCACTCTGAGAGCACAAACCTCCGCCAAGCAGTTCAATTCCCCCTCACCCCAACCCCTTGGTTTTAATTTCTTCAATGGGATTTCCATGTTAATTTTAGAACATTTTTTGTGAGGTAACCAATGAATCGACTTTCGCTAATAAGAATCACGTTGAGGCAGTGACAATACTCACATACTGATACTGTATTTCAGAATGATACAGCCATGATTGTTTTAGTTACTTTGCTAACAAACAGACAGATAAACGCAGGCAAAAACATAAACTGCTTGGCGGAGGTAAAAAGGATGGTGGGACGGAGAAAGCCGCAACATATCGGCGGCCTGTGCAGTTACAGTATCAAACTGAAAGTGGTCTTGCATGGGTAAAGACCACATATACTAGTAACCCGGTTTGGGACTTAACATTTAGCTTACTATCAGTTGACAATGACAACCTAATTTCATCCAGCACTTTTTGGTCAAATTGTGATGCCATGGCTTACATAGGTACAGTACAACTTAATCATTCAACTTTGTAGGTATTATTTTTGGTGATAACTGTAATACAGCTGGTTATGCATTTTGTTCGGTCTAAAGACAGTCAAACGTCATACATATATAGTTGTATCTGTTAACTATGATGAATGGTTAAATTTATGGTTTAGGGTCTGGGTTTTGGTTAAGGTGATGTTTGCTAAACAACTAGGAAGGCTAAAGCCGAATTTAAACAAACTGTAACATCATTAGTGTTACCGCAAAGCTTATGGAAGAGCAAATAAAAGAAAGAGCCACCGAACATAATGGTGATGGTCCAGATACACATGTATAATGCTTTACTGTCAGATAGGTACACAAATAAATAAATACAGAACTGCTTCCACAACATGAAACAAATAAATGTTAATACAAATATATACAAACCATCTTTTTGAGCCTGTTGCTTCCTTTCTATCTTACACAAACACACTTACACACAGAAACACACTTACACACACACACACAACACACGTCACCAGAGTTCACAGTGCCCCCCTAGCTGAGATCCACTGTTATCACTCTGGTCTGCTCTGGTATGCCTTACCTTGTCATGTTAAACAACAAACCACTGCTTGACTTCAATAATGATTATGAGCAGAGAGCTCTACAACCCTACAGAAAAGATTCACACACACAGTCAGGAGGGAACCTGTGATCTCACACACTTGCAGATGATCTGGCTATGGACTTGTGCATCCTGGCAGGATGAAGTCAGAAATGTTTAAGGAGCACTTCCCTTCACAAGGAACAAGGAGTTAAACATTTCAGTGTTACCATTTTTGAACCCATTACTCTCTGAATCTACTGGTCTAATCCAATTTAATGATTTATGCTAAGCTAACAGCTACAGTGTTACTGCCAGGTCTGAAGATCCTACTGCCACATCCAGAGATGGACTTAAAAACAGTAAAACTTTCCACAAAAGTGAAGTGTTCCTTTAACACTGCCTAAAATCCCATGGTCCAAGGGTGGCATTTTTAGCCTGGTAAAGCAGTCCCTTGTACTTCATTTAATTTTGTACAGAGGATCTGGACC
>CM050204.1:11872500-11882500 GCA_027475355.1 Coilia nasus | reverse complement strand
TCCATACAGTACATACATGCAGACGCACACATACACACACTGTGGGGGCTTTTGACCTCAAGATCTCAATAGTTTTGTTCTTACTTCTGCAAACATACACAGTGCACGTGAACATATACTGGATGAGTAATTACACAAACATGTTTGCACGCACGTCGCACACACATACACACACACACACACACACACACACACACACAAGAACACACCGACATACATATATGCACACACACACACACAAACTCCCACCCCCCGTCTGTTTAGCACAGGTCACTGGCTCTAACAGAGGCCTGTTTGTTATTACCACAGTGGTGATCCTTCTTTCCTTCTCTCTCTTTATCTTTCACTTTTTCTTTCTTTTTCCTTTTCTCTCTTTTTTCTCTCTCTCTTTCTTTTGTCTTTGTCTCTGTTTGTGTCTTGCACTCCCTCTCTGTCTCTATCTTCCTCTCTCTCTCCCGTTCTCTCTCTCTCGCGCTCTCTCTCTCTCGCTCTCTCTGTGGGCAGCAGCTGAGAGCTGGGCTGGTCTGGTCTGGTGCCGTGGGTTCACTATAGGATATGTGGCACACAGTAAACAGAGGGGCTTTATGCTAAAGTGTGTCAAATCTCTCTAGACCCTTGCTCTCCTATGAATCATGGCACTATGACATGATAACACAGACACGCGCACACACACACACACACACACACACACACACACACATGCTCACACACACACACACACACACACACACACAATGTAAATGTATAATGGCAGCCTGAAACTACATTCCCATGACCTATTTAACCAGGCATACATGATATGAGAGACCCTTGCTCTGGCTGTGTGTGTGTGTGTGTGTGTGTGTGTGTGTGTGTGTGTGTGTGTGTGTGTGTGTGTGTGTGTGTGTGTGTGTGTGAAGTGCACATATATACTTCCTCATGTGTGCTCGGTATGTTTGCACGTTCTACGAGTAAAAACAAATCTATTGGAATCTGGAGAAGAACAAATGTCCCCACCACAGTTCCCAACCACCAGTACCCCACAACGGAATAAGCTTAAGGTCTTTATTTTGCTCCTGCCTCTGGCCACGCAGTCAAGCCACAACTCACAGTAATTGCAGCTAGGGCTTTACTGGCAAGCGTAATGGGAACAGCTGAAACAGCTCTAATCAGATTGCAGCAGTCAGCAGATCTCGGAGGAGAAGGATGACTCGGAGCCGGGCTGGCACCAACTCACCATCAGAGCGTCTGATGCACACACTCCATGGAATCCGTAATAGAAGGCAGCAAACTGCTTATAAATGCTCTTATTGAGCAGGAAATCCACATACAGCTGCACATACTCTGCGGGGATGAAAGAGACACAGGGGAGATAAGAGATGGGCATCAGTAAAATGAGTTGGGCTTTGGTCCAAGCACTTTCTTGTTAGGAGTTTTGGCATTGTTACATGCTTTTATGAGTTATTTGTTTCTTTTTTTGTTTTTACTCGAGATCATCTGGGGGTCACAGACCTTTTCGGTTGAGTTTTGTGACAGGGATCTTATCGCCACCTGGCTTCAAGTTGTACGACTTCACCACTCCCATCTCCTCCTGAAAAATCTGAAACAAACAAACAAAAGATCAAAAACTCATGTAACAAGGCTGGAAAATGGATGATTAGGCATTGCTGTATGTGTTGAAGTCAAGTGTATTGATGCCATTCCCCAATTATATAAGGTGTATGCAAAGTGAAAGGTCACAAAGTGTCTACATGTCACTGATTATCTGACCAAATTGATTGATGTATCAATTTTATTTACCAATAAATTTACATTTATTTACATTGTTTACCTGTCTGTCTGTCTGTCTGTCTGTCTGTGTCTGTCTGTCTGTCTGTCTGTCTGTCTGTCTGTTTGTTAGCAAACTAACTCAAAAACTCAATTAAAAAATTTACAGTATGTCAGTGTTCTTACTGCCTCAAGATGATTCTTTGAAAAAAAAAAAAAAAAAAAGTTAATTGGTTACCAAAAAAAAATGAAAATTAACATTAGCTATTCTCATAAATAAAAATGTATGACAATAACATCAGTTCTGAGAACTTAGGATTTTCCCAGAAGTCGAGACTTTCTTCTGTTTGAAGGAGCTACTTTACTGCTCACTCAACTAGTTATCTTATCGCAAGCATTAGAATCAGAGGCAGGGACTGACCTCTTCACTTCAGCCACCAGGTCATACAAACTACAGACCATATACATACATATTTGTTACGACATACAATAATCAGTAACATTGAAAGAAGCACACTCTATCACACCCACCCCCCCCCACACACACACACACACACACACACACACACACACACACACACACACACACACACACACACACACGTGTGTGCATGAGTGTGTGTACGCTAGTGCATACATTCAGCATGCGTAGCATCTGTGTGTACATGGCACGTGGGTCACGTGTAGCATCACCCTATCTGTACCTGTAGAAGGGTGCACTGCGCTAATGAGTAACTCAGATGAAGGACGTATCGATTGTGTGAGATACGTCTTGTCTATAACATAAACACTGTAAACCAACTAACATGTTTGGTCTGGGTGTAAGTTAAGGCCACGGCACAGACAAAACAGATATACTGTGAATAAAGCAGACAGACATATAGAAAGCACACATGAACTCCAGACTTATGTGTCACATTTCACTTGGCAGAGAAGCTGAAATGCAATAATGACTAAAATTTCCCAGCTTGGGATCAATAAAAGTACATCTATCTATCTATCTATCTATCTATCTATCTATCTATCTATCTATCTATCTATCTATCTATCTATCTATCTATCCATCCATCCATCCATCCATCCATCCATCCATCCATCCATCCATCCATCCATCCATCCATCCATCCATCCATCCATCCAGTCACTACCTCAATAGCTCAGGGAGCAAAAATGAAATAGCTAAGCTATAATCATTCATACTACTTTTGGGAAATTGTGTAACATGTACAAGGCTTTTAATATAACAAGCTCTTAACCTAAGAGATGACATAGGGTACCCTCGGACAGGAATAAATGAACAGAGGTCACAAGTCCATTATATTTCCAGTATAATTTATTTATAGTGTGGGAGTAGCTGACTAGCTGACTCAGCATATGGTGTCATGGGTAACTGGATAACCCATACTAAGAGACTCATGTGCCTTTGACAACGTAATAGGGCAGGACACTATGGCAATATAAATAGCAAGTATCATGTGTACTCTGTAATGTATGAATCAATGGCTGATCATTTCTTAAGGAGTCTGCAAGAGTCATTCCAGCTTATGGCAATCATGTGCCATGGTAAGGAAAGGGGGACAGTCACACAACAGGCATCTCACAGCACTGTGACACCAGCCTGGCTATGTGTGTGTGTGTGTGGGGGTGTGTGTGTGTGTGTGTGTGTGTGTGTATGTGTGTTTGAGAAAAAGAAAGTGTGGGCGTGTGTGTGTGTGTGTGTGTGTTTGTGTGTGTGTGTGTGTGTTTGTGAAAAAAAAGAGAGAGTGAGAGAGAGAGAAAGAGAAAGAGAGAGAAAGTGTTTTTAAATGTTACTGATTACTGTATGTCGTGAGGAGTCTGGTGTGGCTGAAGTAAAAGAGGTCAGAGTCAGAATCTGGAAGGGTCTGTCCGCATATGCGTGAAACTCTCACCTGGAAGGTCAAATAGAAGTCCTCTTCTACATTCCCTTCATAGCTGAGCAGTTCGTTGAGTCCATGTGCAAGATCCTGTCAGACACAAACCATGTCCCCATTAGCTCACAGCCCATCTTAGTCAGCCATGTTGGTATGATGGGTGAGTCTGATCTCACAGAATTCCATGAAATGACCACGGCGTCCCTTAACCCAAAATCTGTGGTGGCATCATGGAATCGCCAAAAATTCTGTGACATACCAATGTTACAGTAAGTCAATGACAGGACGAATAGGCAAATAAAGAAGCTACACAAACTGAATGATTATTACAACAGAACAATACAGTTAGCATGACATCAGCCATGGTGAAAAAGTCGACCCAAATATTTAAAATGTTACATTTCCTAATTAGAAGAATTTTTAAAAACCTACTTGTGATGTGGTCACAGAAGTTAATCCAACCCAAGTCAGTAGCGCATATTCTGTGGTTCACACACCCAGTGAACATTGTTTGTTCATTTGGAAACATAACATGATGTCATAACAACTGTATTGTTTTGTTGCAATAATCATTGACTTAATCATTGACACAGTCAATGACTTAACATTGGTATTAATTCCGCGGGACAGTCACAGAATTTTTGGCGATTCCGTGATGCCACCACAGATTTTCAGTTAAGGCGGCCGTGGTCATTTCACAGAATTCTGTGAGATCATGTTGGAGCAGCAGATGAGCAGACCCTGAACACTCATCAGTGACATCAGCAGCATCAGTGGCAGGGGGAGCAAGGTGCAGAGATACAGAGAAGGGATAGAGGAGCAAAGCAAGAGAAAGGAGTGAGATAAGCCTTAGCACCATTATCATCTCACATCTTACTCTCTCTCTCTCTGTCTCTCTCCCTCTCTCTCTTTCTCTCTCCCTCCCCCTCTGTGTTTGTGAGTGAGTGTGTGAGTGTGTGGGTACACACCTGTGTAAGTGTGTGTACATCTTTATCTGTGTTTTCAAAGTGTGTGTGTGTGTGTGAGTGAGACAGAGTGAGTGAGTGTGTGTCTTTGTGTATAAGCGGAGCGTGATCATAGTGACCAAAATATCAGCAACATTATTTAGACATATGTAGATTCTGCATCCATATTCCTGTCTGATTTAACACGCCCAAACAGCAGTCACACACAGTCCCTCCGCAGTCCCTTCAAATACACAGACTAGGGGGTTGTGGTTAACATTTATTATTATTATTATTATGAGAAATGATAACCCTACACAACTGTCAGACTGACACATTCTGCTTCCTCTATCTGTCTACCAATCTATATGAAAAAAATACCCTGCAAAGGAAGTGTTTTGGGCAAGCTTTAATTATGACATCATGGACTTCCTTCTTTTTTCTTCCTTAACTTTCTTCGTTTACAGAACCAAAAAAAAAAACAAAAACAAGCAGAAATGGCTACTTTACCAAGACCCAATAGCCAATACTCATATGAGTACAGTGCTTACAATCATGTTAGAAGCTAACCTCTAGTGCCCCCTGCTGGTACAGATATAGTCCTACACCAAACACTGGCGTAATACCACTAGTAATGTCACAGTAACCTACAAAGTGGGATTTTCCTAAACTACGAAAAAATGCAACTTCATAGTGAAGCACCAACATGACACAATACTTAGCCACTTCCTGACATTTGACAGCTAGGTACATAAGAAGATGAATGATGTCATTTCCAGATGTGCTACATCACATCATTGAAAACCTTATTTAGATTTCTGTCTAGTCCAAGTTCCCAAAGCTATTACTTTTGGTTATCAACATTATGAGGCTTCATAACTTTACACCAATAATTGTAACATTTAGACTGACAAAAATAAAACAGTGACTGAGAAAAAAAGTATTACTATGCAGAGCTGCCAACATATGAAGTCAATGATGTTGTAGTGGTGGATATTCTGTAATACTTTCTATGAAGCCTGTATTCTATAAATACATTCATAAAGGGTTATTATTCTTTCATAAAGCTTAATTGTAGTTAACATTAGTATTCGGAACTATTTATAAAAGTTTTTTGTAAGGCAGGTACAGTAAAGCTTTGTAACCACTTGGAGTTGGAATAGGGATTATGACATAAGATAAGTAAGATACGCTATTTTATAAGAAATTTACACACAACATATGCTGACAAA
This sequence comes from Coilia nasus, assembly GCA_027475355.1. Classification (NCBI taxonomy): domain Eukaryota; kingdom Metazoa; phylum Chordata; class Actinopteri; order Clupeiformes; family Engraulidae; genus Coilia; species Coilia nasus. Next base: position 11,876,686 of record CM050204.1, on the reverse strand, counting down.
GATAAACAAGAAACATATAAACAACATCAATAGACTAACTCACATCCACCCAAACAGCCACTCCCCAAACAAGTTATTATTGTTATTACATTACACTTAGCTGTCACTCTTATCCAGAGCGACTTACAGTTATTTACAGGGTTTCAGTTAGAGTCCCTGGAGCAGTATGGGGTCAGATGCCTTGCTCAAGGGGATTTCAGCCATGGGTAGGGCAGGATTCCAACCTGCGACTCTCCAATCCCAAGACCAATTCCCTAACCACTAGACCACAGCTGCCCCAGTTATAGCGAAGGGAAGGAGAAGTCACCCCACCTGGCTTCGAACCTGGGTCTCCAGGCTCCAGGCTCCACGCTAAAGAGTCAGGCTCGTTGGTATGGCAGTCAAAGCACACCCACAACCCTAGTGATGGTCACTCCATCACACTGCCTTCCCCTTCAGGAGGCGCACCCATGCGCTTCATACACTCACACATCTCCCACCATACTTCTCCCATCCATGGTGCCCTACATACTGATGCTTCACCCATCACTGGGGTCCCTCACACCGGGGTCAACCTAACCTACGGGTCCTTCATACAGCTCACACAATGGGTACACTTTGACCGCAATGCCAAAGAGTGAAGGTAAAACCTTAGATTCTTCTTTATTGAAATGGCCATGGGTCATATGAAAAGATCCGAAACTGACCGCACACACAGATGCTTGTCCATTTACAAACAGAAAAGTGGTCATATCAGATTAAATCCGAGCATTATAATGCCTTAGGAGTACAGTTATGAGTATGCATAAATAGTTATGAATACTAATGTCAACTAATGTTATTCATCTTTATGAATGCATTATAAGCCTTTATGAATGTGTTTATAGAAGCTTGTGAATACCCAGAAAGTGTTACTGAATATTCTAGGGCACCACATGAAAAGTCTGTGTTTTCTTGTATTATTCATAGGTCAGACAGGCATAGGCAGAATTCTCATGCTTTGTACACAATAGTCATAAAATTGAATACTGATTATAAGGCTGATGCTTTCTTAGGTGACAAGGACACTGCTGTTTCCTCTGCAGAGTGGTGTGGTGGAGTGGCACTTACTGGCATCACCTGCTGCAAGTCATCGAGACCCAGCGTCGCCATGCCAACGGGAGTGTTCTGGTCACATGGCACAACAGGTGGAGTCAAAAGCTTCTTGTAGCAGCAGGGAGGGAAGTGGATGTCCAAGGCGATGCTGTTATACACAGCTAATCCCATGAGCTAGCACACACACGCGCGTACTGTTAAGGACAAAAGAGCTAACAACACTGGTTCACAGTTTACTGACAAAAACTGTTACTCACTGTGCACTGTGTGTGTGTGTGTGTGTGTGTGTGTGTGTGTGTACGCTAGTGTACAGTATACACTCAGCATGTGTAACATCTAAGTACATATGGCACGTTTGTTTTGCCCCTGTCACACACACAGATACTCTCTCTTTCTCTCTCTCTCTCTCTCTCTCTCTCTCTCTCTCTCTCTCTCTCTCTCTCTCTCTCTCTCTCTCTCTCTCTCTCTCTCTCTCTCTCTCTCTCTCCACTGTCTTCCTATACCTCTGTCACTCTGTGCAGCCTGTCTGCCATGACTACAATAAGGCTGTGGTCAATTCAATAACGTTGGGGTGTAGTGAGGAGAATAAAATGTGTCAGACATTTTTTTTGTCTCTACCTCTCTCTGTCTCACACACACACACACACACACACACACACACACACACACACACACACACACACACACACACACACACCACATCTCTCTCACATACACAGATCATTGCTGTTATTGGAGTGTGAGGAAGGGAAATTCTGATGATGAAAAAGCTTTTCAAAGCTGAGCTTTCATAAAGCTTCACTTCATCTGGAGGACTGAGCTGTGTGTGTGTGTGTGTGTGTGTGTGTGTGTGTGTGTGTGTATGTGTGTTTGTGTGTGTGTGCATGTGTGTGTGTGAGAAAGAGAGAGAGAGAGAGAGAGAGAGAGAAAGACAGAGAAAATACAGAGAGACAGAGAGAGAGACAGAGACAGTGTGCATGTGTGTGTGTGTGTGTGTGTGGGTGTGCGCGCACGCATGTGAATGTGTGTATATGCGGATTAGGTTAGGCTATTTGGGAATATTTCACTGTAACTCCAGACTGGAGACTGGACGGATATTAAATATTTACTCACTATTTCTGCACTCTCACACAGCACTGACAGGAACCTGGACTACAGTGACACTAGCTAATGTTCAGACCTGTGGGAAACAGCACTGCTCAAAGCTGAAACAGCACTTCCTGATCCTGATACCCCAGACACTATTGCTGCCGTGGAACCAACCACATACAAACCGAGGCACTTATGAGATAATGTTGTGGTCGTCATACTAAGCGATCCTATGCTTTGTTGTATTTCTTTTAAATGCTAATCTTTTCATTTTTCATTGCATTTATAATTTTTACGTTTTATGTAATTTGACTGATATACAGTTTTTACCCTTAACTGTTCTTTGCTGTTGATTTTTGTAAAGCACATCAAAATGCATGTGTATGTGAAATGCGCGCTATAAAAAATATAAATATATTTTCCTTGCCTTGTTTATTCGTACAGAGTGTGAGAGCTGGTTAGATGAAACCAAAACTGGGACTGGGACTTAATGTTTGTCACAGCAATTCTATTCATCCCACCATTTTTAGAAGCATTTCCAAAAACCTATTACAAACTCAGTCAAATCAGTCTTACAAACTGGTGGTGCTGCAGTAAAATAGCGTTATTCTAAACCCAATAGGAAGCATTCAGTGATGTAGTCTGTCTTTATAATTTGGAAGCTTTGAGCATCTAAGATACAATGTCTAGCCTTACACTGAAATGACGTTGCGTAGCCCACAAGTGTTTTTGCCATTAGTGGTGCACAAACTGTGCTGGCTCTCTATGGCCATATATGTGAAATATATAAGAATCATGGGTAGATCCGTGACAGATTTAAGGCATGGGAAACAGGCACAAGTGTGGAGGTCTCCAGTGCGGTTTTGCTGCATAACACATTTACAGGATATACATCTAGTCATATGTAGCTGACACACGCAGGCTAACACATACAGCCTCCATCCTCCGCTTTGGTGTGAAAGGATACCGTGCCAACCAACTGGAACTCTGAGAGACTGTCACTCTTCCAGCTGCTGAACCAATGACAATAGGAGTCCTTCAGATATGTGAACATGCCTGGGACAAACACAGCAACACAGACAAAGTGTTTAATGGCAAATGTTGTCATCTATCCATCTATCTATCTTTTTTTCCAGACAGACGGACGGACGGACGGACGGACAGACAGACAGACAGACAGACAGACAGACTGCAGTAAAAATACTGAGGAAAAGTTTGAGCTGGAGTTTGTAAAGGTCATTTAAGAAGATACATTTACCCTTAAGACAGTGGTGAGAGGGCAATGTTGGGAGCATGAGCACTCTACAATATAATATATAATAATAATGATAAGTATACAATTTTAGTATCTGATATTGTTGCAGAACACATCCTTTTACAGGTTGTTCAAATACTCCCCTGCTTCAGGGTAACAGTAAGGGCCTTGTAAACTGGAAACTCCTCAACCCTTGTGTTATCGCCATGGTGATGTGTGTGTATGGTTATCAACAAAACCCAGACGGGTAATACAACTTTTCGGATGATCTGAACAGGGCACATCTCTTCTCCAAAATAAAGATGGCCTTTGGCATACTCCTGAGCCGAAAAACGTCCCACGCTTCTGAAAGTGTCTCTCCTCCTTGGAAAAATCTGCTCAGCAGTCAATGCAAAGGAGGTTAAGTGTGTGTGTATGTGAGGCTGCAGCTGTGTGTGTGTGTGTGAAGGAGGTGTGTGTGTGTGTGTTTGTGTGTGTGTGTGAGTGAAGGAGGGGTGTGTGTGTGTGTTTGTGTGTGTGTGTGAGTGAAGGAGGTGTGTGTGTGTGTGTCAGAGGAGCTCCAAGAGAAACACACCAGCCCCAGTGAAAGACTTCAGTTATTACAGCTTTATAGCCTGTGAAAGGCAGCAAAGCAGCACCAGCATCAGTAGCAGCAAATGTGTCCACCAGGCACCACATTTGTGTGTGTGTGTGCGTGTGTGTGCGTGCGTGTGTGTGTGCATATATGTCTCTGTATACGTATTCATTGAGAAGAGTGAGGAATGAGAG